>SRVM01023332.1:0-17727 GCA_007570785.1 Antilocapra americana
ACAGCAGCATGCCAGGCCTCCCTTGTCCATTACCAACTCCTGGAGTTTACACAAACCCATGTCCATCGAGTCGGCGATGCCATCCAGCCATCTCATCCTCTGTCATCCCCTTCTCCTCCTGCCCCCAATCCTTCCCAGCATCAGGCTCTTTTCCAATGAGTCAACTCTTTGCATGAGGTGGCCAAAGTATTGGATCTCCTTTAGGATGGACTGATCTCCTTTAGGATGGACTGGTTGGATCTCCTTGCAGTCCGAGGGACTCTCAAGAGTCTTCTCCAACACCACAGTTCAAAAGCATTTCTTTACAGCATCGGACCTTGCTTCTATCACCAGTCTCATCCACAGCTGGGTATTGTTTTTGCTTTGGCTCCATCCCTTCATTCTTTCTGGAGTTATTTCTCCACTGATCTCCAGTAGCATATCAGGCACCTAGCACCCTGGAGAGTTCCTCTTTCAGTATCCTATCATCTTGCCTTTTCATACTGTTCATGCAACATAAAACTGTATAAATATTTTAAGTAAGAAAATTCAAGTTTACTTTAATGCCTATATGATCTCTTTGGTAAATAATAAATTTTTTATTTTTTAAATTACACCCTTAGATCCTGGTTTCCAAATATAGTTCTCCAGTAAAAGGAACCAACGATCCTAGAGAAATGGTTGATTTTAAGGCTAGGGTAGGAAAAATAGAAGGTAAATTGGGAACATTTTGTCATCCAGAAAGAAAGGAAGTGTTCAAAAAAAAAGGAGCAGGGTATGTCTCAGAAGTCAATCTGAAACACCTTCAGTTGCCAAAACTGGAACAATTCAGAAACAAAATGAACAATGCAGTATTAGATTTTTAATCCAAACTATAACATAAATACATGAGTCTAAAATGATATAACTGAGTGAATACAGAAGTGAAGGAGAAGAAACAAACCTTCCTACAAGAGAATTCTAAATAATCCTTGTATGTGCTACCTTCCAAAAGTTTTATCCTCCCCTACTCCCCACTAGGTGTGTGCTGGACTTAAGTGACTGGTTTTCAAAGAAGAGAGCATGGAACAAGAGAAAAAAGAGGAGAAATCTGACAGATAGAACCATAATCAGTGATCAGTGAGGCTCTGTGGATACCATGTGATCCCATCATGCTCCACTACCATGATATTCTTTCCAAAAATCCATAATCCCAGTCTTATAATGAGAAAAACATCAATTAAGTCAAAATTGATACATACTCCAAAGTACCTGATTACCACTCCTCAAAACTCTCAAGGTCACGGGGAAAAAACAGGAAAAATAAAGAAGCTGTTACAGTCCAGAGAAAACTAACAATCCATGACAGCTAAATGCAATGTAGTACTCTGGATAGGGTCTTGGAACAGAAATTTTAAAAGGCATGAGTGGAAGAACTGATAAAATATGAATAAAACGTGGGGTTTATTTACTAGGAGTGTTCTTACTTTTGCCCAGTGTACTCCAGTAATACACAGTATTACCATCGGGAAACCTGGTAAGAGGAGCAGGAGAATGCTGCACTGCTGCCTCTGCATCTTTCTTGTAAATCTTAAATTGCTCCAAAATAAATAGTTTATGTAAAAGATCATAAATGAATTTAGAGATTTCCTTTTAGGCATTAACTCTGGTTTCTGACTATGGAAGACCAAGAGTTTAATTTCTTTCTCTCTCTTGCCTCTGCTATACATAGACAACCTTCCCTATTATAATTTTATTTATATTAATATATTGTACAGTTAAATTCACAGCCGACTCATTTAACAAAACTGTAATTACGTTCCTTTTCTTGTACAACATCTTGTTCCCTTGAACTTAATAATTATCTTAATTTTTCATCTGTTTAATTTCTATGTACTTAACAGTTATTCAGCCTCAAATTTTTCTCAATTGTTTGTCTCCTTTCAAGATGCTCAAATGCATCCAGTGTTCTGTTTATTTGTACCAATAAGGTAAAAGATATCTTCATAGGTTACAGACTTTTTCAAAATTATTTTATTTGATCTCAGCCTGTCTTAGGTCCCTTCATCCTTTATTTTGTATTTTTCCTTGGTTTACTCCATGCTGTGCCAAGCTGCCGTGCCATCCTATCAAGGGATCTTCCTGATCCAGGAGTTGAACCTGCATCTCTTAAGTATCCTTTGGCAGTCAGGTTCGTGACCACTAGTTCACTTCAGTTCAGTTGAGGTGCTCAGTCATGTCCAACTCTTTGGAACCCAATGGACTGCAGCACACCAGGCCTCCCTGTCCACTGCCAACTCCTGGAGTTTACTCAAACTCATGTCCGTTGAGTCGGTGATGTGATCCAACCATCTCATCCTCTGTCGTCCCCTTCTTCTCCTGCCTTCAATCTTTACAGCATTAGGGTCTTTACAAATGAGTCAGTTCTTTGATCAGGTGGCCAAAGGATTGGAGTTTCAGCTTCAACATCAGACCTTCCAATGAACACCCTGGACTATTCTCCTTTAGGATGGACTGGTTGGATCTCCTTGCAGTCCAAGAGACTCTCAAAAGTCTCCTCCAACATCACAGTTCAAAAGCATCAATTCTTTGGTGCTCAGCTTTCTTTATAGTCCAACTCTCACATACGTACATGAACACTGGAAACACCACAAATATGACTACATGAACCTTTGTTGGCAAAGTAACATCTCTGCTTTTTAATATGCTGTCTAGTTGGTCATAACTTTTCTTCCAAGGAATAAGCATCTTTTAATTTCATGGATGCAGTCACCATCTGCAGTGATTTTGGAGCCCCCCAAAATAAAGTCTGTCACCGTTTTCACTGTTTCCCCATCTATTTGCTCTGAAGTGATGGGACCAGATGCCATGATTGTAGTTTTCTGAATGTTGAGTTTTAAGCCAACTTTTTCACTCTCCTCTATCACTTTCATCAAGAGGTTCTTTAGTTCCTCTTCACTTTCTGCCATAAGGGTGGTATCAGCTGCATATCTGAGGTGATTGATATTTCTCCCAGCAATCTTGATTCCAGCTTTTGCTTCTTTCAGCCCAGCATTTCTCATGATGAACTCTGCATGTAAGTTAAATAAGCAGGGTGACAATATACATCCTTGATGCACTCCTTTCCTGATTAGGAACCAGTCTCTTGTTCCATGTTCAGTTCTAACTGTTGCTTCCTGACCTGAATACAGATTTCTCAAGAGACAGGTCAGGTGGTCTGGTATTCCTGTCTCTTGAAGAATTTTCCACAGTTTGTTGTGAGCCACACAATCAAAGGCTTTGGCATAGTAAATAAAGCAGAAGTAGATGTTTTTCTGGAAATCTCTTGCTTTTTCTTTGATCCATCAGATGTTGCCAATTTGATATCTGGTTCCTTTGCCTTTTCTAAATCCAGTGTGAACATCTGGATGTTCATGGTTCATGTATTGTTGAAGCCTGGCTTGGAATATTTTTAGCATTACTTTGCTAGCATGTGAGATGAGTGCAATTTTGCAGTAGTTTGACCATTCTTTGGTATTGTCTTTCTTTGGGATTGGAGTGAAAATTGACCATTTCCAGTCCTGTGGCCATTACTGAGTTTTCCAAGTTTACTGGCATATTGAGTGCAGCACTTTCTCAGCATCATCTTTTAGTATTTGAAATAATTCAACTGGAATTCCATCACCTCCACTAGCTTTATTCATAGTAATGCATTACTAAGGCCCATTTGACTTTGCGTTCCAGGATGTCTGGTTCTAGGTTGGTGATCACACCATCGTGATTATCTGGGTTGTGAAGATCTTTTGTGTATAGTTCTTCTGTGTATTCTTGCCACCTCTTCTTAATATCTTCTGCTTCTGTTAGATCCATACCATTTCTGTCCTTCATTGTGCTCATCTTTGCATGTAATATTCCCTTGGTAGCTCTAATTTTCTTAAAGGGATCTCTAGTCTTTCCCATTCTATTGTTTTCCCCTATTTCTTTGCATTGATCACTGAGGAAGGCTTTCTTATCTCTCCTTGCTATTCTTTGGAATTCTGCTTTTAAATGGGTATCTCTTTCCTTTTCTCCTTTGTTTTTCGCTTCTCTTCTATTCCTAGCCATTTGTAAGGCCTCCTCAGACATTTTCCTTTTTGCATTTGTATTCCTTGGTTATAGTCTTGATCCCTGCCTCCTGTACAATGTCACGAACCTCCATCCATGGTTCTTCTGGCACTCTGTCCATCAGCTCTAATCCCTTGAATCTGTTTGTCACCTCCACTGTATAATTGTAAGGGATTTGATTTAGGTCATACCTGAATGGTCTAGCGGTTTTCCCTACTTTCTTCAATTTAAGTCTGAATTTGACAATAAAGAGTTCATGATCTGAGCCACAGTCAGCTCCTGGTCTTGTTTTTGCTGACTGTATAGAGCTTCTCCATCTTTGGCTGCAAAGAATATAATCAATCTGATTTCAGTGTTGACCATCTGGTGATGTCCATGTGTAGAGTCGTCTCCTGTGTTGTTGGAAGAGGTGTTTGCTGTGACCTGTATGTTCTCCTGGCAGAACTCTGTTAGCCTTTGCCCTGCCTCGTTCTGTACTAGTGCACCTGGGTGAAACACAGCATTCAATTATTTTCTTGGGAAAATTGGAGATAAAATGTTGAGACCTACATGTCTGAAAATGTCTTTACCACGTTTACAATTGATGTACAGGTTGATTCAAGAATTCTTGTCCTTTAGTTTTTTTTTTTCAGTGTTACCTTGTATTTTTAATTTTAATTTTATTTTAGGACATAGTTGGTTAACAGTGTTGCCGATTTCAGGCATACAGCAATGTGACTCAGTTATGCAAATAGCTATCTATTTTTTTTCAAATTCTTTTTCCATTTGGGTTGTTAGAGAATATTGAATAGAGTTTACTGTGCTATACAGCAGGTCCTTATTCATTATCTATTTTAAATATAGTGTGTACATGTCAATCCCAAACTCCCAATTTATCCCTTATTACCTTTCCCCTTTGGTGCCATAAGTTTGTTTTCTAAGTCTATTAGTTTGTTTCTGTTTAGCAAATAAATTCATTTGTATCATTTTCTTTTAGATTCCACATACAAAGTGATATCATGATATCCGTCTCCCTCTATTTCACTCATTTCACCTAGTATGATAATCTCCAGGTCCCTCCATGTTGCTACAGATGACATTATGTCCTTCATTTTAATGTCTGAGTAATATTTCATTGTGTGTGTGTGTCAGTGGACATTTAGGTTGCTTGCATATCTTGACTATTGTAAACAGTGCTTCAGTTAACATTCAGAACCGTGCCCAGGAATGAGGTTGCTAGATCATATGGTAGCTCTATTTTTAGTTAGTTTTTTTTAAAGGATTTTCCCTGTACTCTACAGTGGCTGTACCAGTATACATTTACATGCACAGACTGGTTGAAGAATCCTTTTCCTTTAAAATTTGTAATGCACTGTTCTATGGCATCAAGTAGTGCTGTTGAGAAATCTGAAACACATCTGACTCTTGATCTTTTATTTTTGGCTTCTTTTTTTGTTCTGAAAGTTTGTGATATCTCTTCTTGATCCCTTCTGTTCTGAAATTTTACTGTAGTGTGTCTGTTTCCACCTTTTGTCCTGGGCACCTGTTAAGCCCCTTTCATCTGTAAACGTATGTTCTTTAGTTCTGAGAATTTTCTTGCATTACTTTTCTGATGGATTCCTTACTTTCATTTTCTTTGCTTGTCTCTCCTTTCTAGAATTGCTAGTATTCATATTTGGGGCCTTCTGAATTAATTCTTATTTATATATTTACTTACTTAACAATTTTGTGTGCTTTTAATCTTGGAGATCTTCTATATTTCCAAAGTCCCTGTTTTTCATTTCTACTGTCATATTTTTTAACTTCCATAGTCCTTTTTGTTCTCTAAGCGCTGAATTTTCTATAAAATCCAATATTTTATTACTTCAATGTCTTTGAACCCTTTAAAAGTATAAGGATATTTCTTGTCATTTTTCATTTGCCTTGAACATTTTCTTCTCCTTGCCTATTTTGTTTCTCTCAAATAGCTTTTCCTTTTGATCAATTTAGTTGCTTTTGCATTAGAAATTTTCTTTTTGATATCTGATAAAGTTTGATGCTAACTCATAATTAAAAGTTAGGAACTAAGAAACTAACTAGATACTGTGAGAAATAGTCAGATGTAAGAAAGGAAAGGGCTTCTGTGGTGGCTCAGTGGTAAAAAATCTGCCTGCAATGCAGGAAACTCAGGAGACATGGGTTCAATCCCCGGTTCAGGAAGATCCCTGAAGAAGGAAATGGCAACCCACTCCAGTCTTATTGTCTGGAGAATTATATGGACAGAGGAGTGCAGGGGGCTATAGTCCATGGGGTCGCAAAGAGTCGGACACTACTGAGCATGCACACACAGAAGAAAGGAAAAGGAGCATTCTAGACAGAAAGAAAAATAGGTGTGAAAGGCCTAAAGCAGTACAGAACTTGGCCCATGGGACATAGGCGCTAGAAAATGTTAAGGAAGGGAAAAGAAATGAGGGATTAATTTTACCTTCCAGAAAGAAAGCCTTAGGATTAACCTTGGCCTAAGCTCAGGGTTTAGGCCAGAGGGCTTCATAATTTATACCTGGAAAATGCAAGGTATCCAGGCAGACGTCCAGTTGCAGGTGTCTCCTGTAAACACTAAGAAAGCACCAACAGCCACCCTGTGCCTTCAGCTCCTTTTATGAAAGCTATTTTTATAAGTCACTTATAGCTTTGTCTTTCACTGCACAAAGAATTTTCTGTTCACTAAATGGCAACTTCTGCATTTCATTGGTGAAGAAAAGGAGGCCCTGAGCCATAAATGCATTAGCATTTTTATCACTAAGATTCTCTACTGGTATTTACAATTACATTGAGAGTATAAACATGCTGTTCCTAACATCATTTAAAGTTCCCCAAATCCGGGTGAAAACAAACACGACGGCCCAGCAGAGAAAAGGGATTGAGTTTACCTAACTGGAGGAAATGTCATTGAGAGACACCATGGAGGAAACCTAGCCTAACTCAGTGAAACTGAAGTCTGTTTGATTTTAACAGACAGAAGGAAGTCAATGAAATCCCCAAAGGCAGTGAGTACATGAAGACAATAAATCCCAAGGTGTCAGTCTGCCTTTTGTTCAAAGCACTGAGATATTATTCTTGAGAGCTGTAGAATTATAAAAGTTAACGACGTAATGGTAATGATTCCCAGCAATACATCCCATAAGGTGGCCCTTAAATTGCAAGTACTCAGTGCTTTTAGGATATGAGTGTATTCCACTGCAGAATAAAGGGACTGAGAGTTAACTGACTCTGGGGTTTTTAATCTGTTCACACACAAGCTGTAGCTCCCATTCCTCAGGAAAGAATAAAAAAAAAAACCCTCAAGTAGAGAATAAAAATTATCTCTCTGTTCTGGTTACACTTTATCAAAAAAAAAGAAAAAAAACAAATCTTGCCAAAAAATATTGATATTTTCTCAAACACTCTATAGTCATTTACAGACCTTCATGGCATTTATACCCAGTCTTACTAGGGCAACCTTATGAGCTAAATCTCTCATTTTTCTGAAAGCCACTGTTGGGAAAATCTCCATATAAAACTGTTTGGAAATCACTGTTTGCAAAATGACACTTGCTTTTAAAAACCAAATGACAAGACTTTTAAACTTAAAAAAATTAAGTAGTTGTACATTTTTGTTGTTGCTCAGTCACTCAGTCGTGTCTGACTCCTTGCAGCCCCATAGACTGCAGCACGCCAGGCTCTCTGTCCATCACTATCTCCTGGAGTTTGCTCAAACTCATCTGTTGAGTCAGTGATAATATCCAACCATCTCATCCTCTGTCACCCCCTTCTCCTGCCTTCAATCTTTCCCAACATCAGAGTCTTTTCCAATGACTGAGCTCTTCACATCACATAACCCAAGGATTGGAGCTTCAACTTCAGCATCAGCTCTTCTAATGAATATTCAGGGTTGACTTCCTTTAGAATTGACTGGTTTGATCTCCTTGCTGTCCAAGGGACTCTTAAGAGTCTTCTCTGCACCACAATTCAAAAGCTTCAATTCTTCAGCACTCAGCCTTCTTTATGGTCCAGCTTTCACATCTGTAAATGACTACTGGAACAACCATAGCTTTGACTATACATACCTTTGTTGGCAAAGTGATGTGTCTGATTTTTGATATGCTGTCTAGGTTTGTCATAGCTTTACTTCCAAACAGCAAGCATCTTTTAATTTCACCATCCACAGTGATTTTGGAGCCCAAGGAACTAATATCTGTCATTGTTTGTACTTTTTCCTCATCTATTTACCATCAAATGATGGGACTGGATGCCATGATCTTAGTTTTTTGAATACTGAGTTTTAAGCCAGCTTTTTCACTCTCTTCTTTCATTCTCATCAAGAGGCTCTTTAGTTCCTCTTCACTTTCTTCCATTAGAGTGATACCATCTGCATATTTTTTCAGTTCAGTTCAGTTCAGTTGCTCAGTCTGTCCGACTCTTTGTGACCCCATGGACTGCAGCATGCCAGGCCTCCCTGTCCATCACCAACTCCCAGAGCTTACTCAAACTCATGTCCATCAAGTTGGTGATGCCATCCAACCATCTCATCCTCTGTCATCTCCTTCTCCTCCTGCCTTCAGTCTTTCCCAGCATCAGGGTCTTTTCCAATGAGTCAGTTCTTCGTATCAGGATTGGAACTTCCAATACTATTGCATCCAAAGTATTGGAGCTTCTGCTTCAGCATCAGTCCTTCCAATGAATATTCAGGACTTATTTCCTTTAGGATGGACTGGTTGGATCTCCTTACAGTCCAAGGAACTCTCAAGAGTCTTCTACACACCACAGGTCAAAAGCATCAATTCTTCGGTGCTCAGCTTTCTTTATGGTCCAACTCTCACATCCATACATGACCACTGGAAAAACCATAGCTTTGACTAGATGGACCTTTGTTGCCCAAGTAATGTCTCTGCTTTTTAGTATGTTGTCTAGATTGATCATAGTTTTTCTTCCAAGGAGCAAGTGTCTTTTAAAATTCATGGCTGCAGTCACCATCTGCAGTGACTTTGGAGCCCAAAAAATAAAGTCTGTCACTATTTCCATTGTTTCCCCATCTGCTTGTCACGAAGTGTTGGGACCGGATGCCATGACCTTAGTTTTTTTAATATTGAGTTTTAAGCCACCTTTTCACTCTCTTCTTTCACTTTCATCAAGAGGCTCTTTAGTTCTTCTTCATTGGTTGATATTTCTTCCAACATTTTAAGACACTAGTAATACTGAATCATAAAATAGCATAAATCAAAATTGTACTTAACTTGGGACTCCCAACCATTCTGATTTCTCACTGTAAAGACATTATGTGCAATAGTTATGGGAGAGTTTAACAGACATCCTATCATATGAACATCCTGGGAATATCACATTTTCCTAAACTGAGCCAGAAGAATACTTCTCATACTACTCTAGGTTACTGTTCAGGAGCAAATATCCTCTCTATTCTGCCCAACCTGAGTCACTACCTCTCATTTAATCCTCTTTAATTCCTTCAGTTCATTTACCACTATGAAAGTTAACTTATTTTTATGATAATTTCAGATTATATCTCCTCTCATTAGCCTGGAGCAGGGGTTTCAGAGCCCTAATACGTCTCCTCTATTGTATTCATTGCTGTGTTTCCAGCACCTGGAATAGTGCCTAGCAGCACTCAATCAATATTTATTGAGTGAAATATTGTATCATCCTGGATCTAAACTTTGATGGCTCATCAGAGCTGAGCCATAGCAAGATAACCTTTTCTCCTTTTTTAAAGTAATTCTTCAGTTGAAATATGCTGAAAGACAAAGCAAATGTGAAAGAAATTATTGAAGCTAGCAGTAGTGTGTTAGTGTTGGTCATTCAGTCATGTCTGACTCTTTGTGACTCCATGGACTATAGCTTACCAGGCTCCTCTGTCTATGGAATTTTCCAGGCAAGTATTTTCCTACTCCAGTATTGAATTGCCATTCTCTTCTCCAGAAATCTTCCTGACTCAGGGACCAAACCCAGTCTCCTGCATTGCAGGCAGATTCTTTATATTTGAGCCGCCAGTGAAGCTAGCATATTGCTCCAACAAATGGTCACCATTCTGATGGTGTTGATAAAGTATATAAGCTTAGTGTTGGGCGTTAGCAATCCCCTCATAATGGGTCCCAAATTCTCACTGCATCCCTTCTGGAAACTAAAAAGAAGAAGTATATCTTTATGAAGTGAAAAACACATCACTTTTGCTACCGGCATTTCCTAGAGATCACACTGTATTTGGATGTTATTCTTCTGTGATTATAGGGCTTCCCTGGTGACTCAGTGGTAAAGAATCCACCTGCAATGCTGGAACAGGAGGAGATACAGGTTAGGTTCCTGGGTCAGGAAGATCCCCTGGAGGAAGGCATGGCAACTCATTCCAGTATTCTTGCCTGGAGAATCCCATGGACAGAGGAGCCTGGCAGGCTACAGCCGATAGGGTTGCAAAGAGTTGAACACAACAGAAGTGACTTAGCATGACTTAGCATGCACACATCTGTGATTATAAGATGCTAAACTCTCAGATAGTTGGGGAGCAAAGTAATATTTGTAGCCTTTGGTGTAAGGGGAAAAAAAGGAGGGAAGAAAATAAAATAAACCTTTTATATTTCCAATAAAAAAGTAGTTTTAAAAACTGACTTATTTTTTGAGATGCTAACAGGCAAAAAGCCTTAGATGGTTGGTAAACATTTGGAGTATTTTTCAGTTTTCTCACTGATTGTTATGCATTAACACATTATACACAGCCCTGAGAAAACAAGGGGAAAAAAGTATCCAAGTTGTGGGTGTAAACTAGGTTGTCAGCATGAGTGAGTGAAAATAAAATTGCTGAAAATATTTGTTTATTCAGTTACAGCCAGTTGACAATAAAATGGAATGTATTAATGTCTCAGTAGACAGTAACTTCAGCTTGTAAGAATATCAAGTGGACTGGGAATAAGAGAGAAAACTAGAGAAAGACAGCGTCAGGAAGAGAGAAAGGGAAGAGAGTTGCTCCCTGTATCATGGGGAGCCTGGAAACAGAACAGTGCAACATCCTGAAGTCTCAGCATCTAACCTGACATGACTATTGGGTGACCTTGAAACAAGCAGTGTTTTATTACCAGGAAGACAGGTTATGTTGTTGCTATAACAAGAGCCAAATCACAGAAATTCAATCAATAAAACACAATCAATAAAAGATATAAGCTTGCCTTATAAATTCTTCAGCGATTATCATTAATATTCTCGTCTTCTGACATCTACATATATAGGCCCTTGTTTATTATTTTTACAACGCTCTCTATTACACCAAGTGCTATTATGATGTTTTTATGCTTGACACATTTCAGGAGAAAGCACACCAGATTACTACAGATTGCCTGATTTCTAAGACCAGCTCTCCCTGTGATTTGTTTTGTAACCATTGGCAATATAGTATTTTTATTTCCTCATCAGTAAAATCAATATTTATTCTCAAATATTAAAGGATACATGAAAGAGATAATAAACTCTTCTGTGCTCTTTGAGAAATACTTTGTAAAAACCTAAGGTAGTATTAGCATTTAAAATGAACAAGTATGAAGCCAAATATAAGAAATGATTTTTATATAATATATAATTTCATATAACTTTGTATAATTTATAGACCAATTTTGCCTATTCAGCATTTTAGAGGGTTTTGCTGTTATTTAGAATAAAGTAAATAGAATTCCTATAATAGATTAGGGATTTTTATTCTGAGTAATACTAATGTACCATTATTATACGTATTTTGGGGAGAACAGTAATCTACCTGCTTTTATGTAAAATCCTGAAGTCTGAAGTTTCTGAAGGTCTTAATATTTCCCATTTATATACCCAAAAGTGTATTTAACTTGGCACTATATTTATGCAGTAAATTTTGACCAATTTTCAAATATTAATCAGATTTCTTAAGTGACTTTATTTCACCAAGTGGTCAAATGTTGTGGAATTCATAGAATGGCTATTCCTCTGAAATGTACACTCTTACCCAAATGAGCCTCAGTAAATAAACATAACAAAGTTCTAACTCATCTTCTTTTGAGTTGACCTCATTTCAGGCCACATACAAATGCTACCTATATATTTCTCTTCATAATTTTCACAAAACTCTTATGAATTTACCACCTCAGTCACCCAATTATAAAAGTGAGGTTTGAAATAATCATATGACTTGATCAGAATCATATAGCCAACAAGTCACAGAAGAATCAAACCTGTAAATCCCAGTGCTACATTTCCTGACTCCTCTGTTGGCCTCTTGGCTTCTGGAAGCTTGTCTTTCAGAAAGCCACAGTAAAACTGTTTGTGATACCATAACTGGACCATTAACTAGCTTGGTTATATCCTTTCTAAATGCAAAGAGATACTAATTTATTTTTGAGGAAAGAAGAAGCATTCTTCATTTTGGAAACTGATGACAATTTTAAGACTGGAAAATACTACTGTAGCAGAAACAGTTTAAATAAAAGAATGAATAGTCCAAAGAATGAACTGACCCTCAAGAAGTACGTACTAGGAAATGTTTTAAAACTGGAAGCACTTGACTGGAAATAGCACTCAACAGGGAAGCATATCATGTTAAGTTGATTCCAGTTCTAACGGTAAATTTCCATCTTGACCTTGAACAAGGGTTTTTACATTTTTAAAATCTCAGTTTCTTATATATAAAATAGAATCAGAGATAGCAGTTTTTATGCCAAGGGCATATTTGTTATGGAAGAGATGTTATCTGTTTCAATATTTTGAGCTTCTAGAGAACAGACCTCGATAAGGGTAAGAGAGTAATAATAATATGTAAAATAATCAAAGCCATAATCAGGAAAGTTCTATGCCCTTATATACCATGATTCTCAATAAGATTGACTGTCCTTGTCACAGCCATATTCAGAAGAAGAAGCAAAACTATCCAATTCTAATAATGCATTGAATCCCATTTCTAAGTATGTCCATTTTGTGGCATATATTAGCCTCATTGCTAATATTTCTTTAAACAGGCATAAAAGAACTAATGTATTGAAACATGGCTTTCATTTATTTACAATTAATTTTTGTTATGCTCAACAGCAAATCACATGACTAAAATACCAGATCTGGATTATGACCTTGTTTTCTTGACTTAGAAAAATAAAAAAGAACAAAATTTATTTTTTTCATAAAGTCTAGGTAGAAGACATAAATTATTACAGATATGGTATGCCAAGTCCCTTGAAATTCATATGAACTTTTAAAATATTTTTCTTATCAAATAGAAGATCAACCAAAAATCAACCTATTGCACAATGAAAAACTAAAAACCTGTTTTTCTCTTTCTTCAACAAATAAAATTGGTCACTTCAGGGAATAACTGAGCTTTCATCTCACCGAAACATGTCACATAAGCACCACAAATAATTTTTTTAGGGGAAAAAAAAGAACTGAACCAACAGGGAGGAGCAGTTGTGTTTGCTTTTACTTACACCAAAGGGCATGATGAAGGGAATATAGTTTGAGGAAAATTAACACAGTAGCTCTAAGCAGAAAACATCCTTAAGTAAAGGAGAAAGTAAAGTTGCTCAGTTGTGTCAGACTTTGCGACCACATGGACTGTAGCCTACCAGGCTCCTCAGTCCATGGAATTCTCCAGCCAAGAGTACTGGAGTGGGTTGCCATTTCCTTCTCCAGGGTATCTTCCCGACCCAGGGATCGAACCCAGGTCTCCCACATTGCAGGCAGATGCTTTACCATCTGAGCCACCAGGAAGCCAAAGTGAAAGTAAAGTCGCTCAGTCGTGTCTGACTCTTTGCGACCCATGGACTCTAGCATAATAAAACTTGTTGTAAGAATGTATAAACTGAATTGACTTTATCTTTAGCATCATTAACTAGAACACATTTTCACACAAGCCTTAATAGTTCAAATACCTGTTGGGGTTTGTCTTTTAATTGGAGTATAATTGCTTTACTATGTTGTGTTAGTTTCTGCTGTACAACAAATTGAATCAGCTGTATGTATACATATATCCCTTCCCTCTTGAGGGATTTTGTGTTTGAAGAATATTCATTGTTTCGTATGTCATATGTCAAATACTATAGTAGTGAGGGAAGTGTTCAAAATTCAAATTCAAGCTACCAAACTTTTAAACAGTGTTTAGTGCCTGCTGATCAGATGGATCATTGGGGAGGAATTTGACTAAGGGTAAATATATCCATAAGTGGGGATTTTTGTGTGTGCTCCACAGAATTTTATTCATCCAAAGGAGTATTTTATCACACTGAATTTTTGAAGTTCTTGTTCATGTAGAGGAGAGAGGTTTTCTGCCAAACTAATTAATATAATTGGAGAAACCAAAATATGTCAGCCTACTGCAGTGTTGAGTAAAGACTATGAGTAATTTTATTTTGTTATTCCTTCCAGAAGAAAAATAATAATCAAGCTAGGTGATAGATGAGCACATATTTTCAATCAGACTGACCTGTGGTCAAACTACTTTTTTGCCCTGCAACCCACCTGAATAAATTATTCTATTCCTCTGGGCCTTATACATGAAACTGGAATAACACCTACCTCATAGACTGATCAGAGAAGGCAATGGCAACCCACTCCAGCACTCTTGCCTAGTGAATCCCATGGACAGAGGAGCCTGGGGGGCTGCCGTCTATGGGGTCGCACAGAGTCGGACACGACTGAAGCGACGCAGCAGCAGCAGCAGCAGCGTGGACTGATATGAGGGCACAACGAGAAAATGCCTAACCTGTTAGTTCCCTTTCTTCACTCATTTTTTATTTCTCTGACTCTTTCAGAGGTTTGTATATATAAAAAGATTTCTGCACATTTTATAAAGAAAAGATACAAAAACCTCTGATGACAGAGTACTCTGATAATCTGGTAAATCTACAGCAAGGGCTGTAAAAGTAGATGTTCTTACAGTGGAATTTCAGGTAGCTTCCTCTAGTATTACACTTATGCTTGGATTTTATGGAGGAGATCACTATTTTAAAAGACTGCCCAGGTCACTTTGATCTTCAATATTTATGAGAAAATTCATCTTTGTAAGGTATTGAAAAATATACCTTCTTAAAACTTGTGTTCATGTGTCTTTTTTTCTACCCTCCGGGGGCATTCAGACATTTGAAGACAACTAGATGCTTATGTTAAGCCTTCATCAGCTTGAAATTCCTAAGCTCTACAAACCTTTTATGAAATGACATAATTTCTGGAACTTTCATCATTTTGAGCATTCTTTAAAGGATATGCTCCAATATGTCAAATGATTCTTAAATAGAACTGAAGATTACATCCCAAAAGTGTTCTTACCAGTGCAGAACAATAATAATAAATATGTTGTTATAAACTTTTATTAATACTTACTGTATGCATGCACAGACCTAGATATTTGAGATGCATACTTTTTAATGTATAATTTCATTCAATTTTTATACTTAGTTACCCAACAAAATCTTAGCTAAAATCTACAGTGAGGCTCTACAGACTAGTTGTTAAAGATTTGGTCTCCAAAGTCAGGCTTCCTTGATCTGAATGCAGATTCCACTATTGAGTTGTTCTGTGACTTGGGGGAAAATAACTCAGCCTCGCTCTCAATGGCTCAGTTTCTTCAACTGCAAATTGGATCTTAAAATTTGTCTTAAATAAATATTTAAATATTAAAAAATAAATATTTAAATTATTTTAAACTAAGTATGTAAAACACTTTAAGTTGTGCCTCATGCACAGTAACTGTCCTATGAGTGTTCTTAGCTACCATTGTACTTTGGATGCCTGGTACCCTTGTGGAGGACATGAACAATGAACATGAAATAATATAACTTAACATTGAGATAAATGCTGTTAAAATGAAGTGCAGGAGGGGACAGGGAATGCTGAGGTGGAAGGTTGAGGGGATGGAGTTTTGATTTGCAGGTCAACAAGTCTCCTTTAGGGAGGTGACATTTGAGCAAACCTGAATGAAATAAAAGAATGAGCCAAGTGAGGCCTGGAGGGACGGTAAGCCTGGAAGAGAAAATGGGCCACAGAAAAGGCCTGAGGTGAGATGAGCTAGGAAGATTATGGAGAGCAAACTATCCGGCGTACCTGAAGACAACTTTGCAAAGTTGGCAGGTGAATCAGAGTTAGACAGGGGCACAGAGAAGTAAAGCATCTTGCCTAAAGTGACAGAGCTAATTCCAATTTTCTTTGAATGTAAGCCTTGTAGGTCTTAATCACTTTGCCTCTTGTTATGAACAATATATTTTGCTCATATTAAAGTCCCATCCAATTTTTTAGAAGTCACACAAACTGATGGCTTATATTGAGCTTCCTGTCCAACTGAAATATTGACATGTGTTTTTTTTTATGAGAATGCTTATTAATTTGATTCTAGACCTTTCTTTTTTTGTAACTGATTTTTGAAGAGTTTTTCATTTCCTCTTATTCTTTTTGTTAGAAGAAAATTCAGAGAGCTTTATTTGATATGAGCAATTTACAGAGTGGGAAACAATCTGTTCACAAACAGATTTCAAACCCAAAACTGATATTAAACTCAGAAGCATAACATTACAAAATGGCTTATAAAGTGAAAGCAAAGAAGTTGTTTAATCACTACAGTGAGTGTTACAGCAGGCGTTACCACAGCAGATTACCTGAATCTCGGGACTTCCCTGGTGGTCCAGGGGTGAAGATTTCACCTTCCAATGCAGGGGTTCAGGTTTGGTCCCTTGTAGGGGAGCTGATATTCCTCATGCCTCCTGGCCAAAAATCTAAAACATGAAATGGAAGCAATATTGTAACAAATTCAGTAAAAACTTTAAAAAGTTATTATATCATTTGAAGAAAATGATTTAAATTTCATTTATGATTATCATAAATATTTATAAGAATTAACCTAAATTGTACTTCCACTCAAGAAATAAGGTAGACTAAGTTTTGCTTTTGTGGCTTAATTGGTTTTGTCCACTCGGGATTTTCAAAACCTGGTCTCCATTTTATTTTATTTTAGCATATTTCATTTACCTTGCTCTTTTCAGTCTACTTATTTACTGATTCTTCCTCTCAGCTTTATGTGTTCTAATAAACTTTCTATATCTTCATGCAAGATTATAATAAAAATGATGGACAGAAAATAGGACAAAATAGTTTGTCCTGACTAATACAAAATGCCCACAAATTGTCAGAAGTCTATTAAGTTACTTCAAATTATAAAATGCTTTCATTCTTCAAACCTCTTCTATGAGTTTATTAAGAAAGATTTGTCTAAGGATCTATAACATTCTCATGAATTCCTAGCTTAGTATTTTATTTTTTTAAAAAAAAGGGAAATTAATTTGATATGACATGTTTACCAAACAAAGGAAAACTACAAGTACTTACCATATGTATTTCTATGTTACAACTGTCCTAAAATTTTGTTATAAATGAGTAGCATGCTTATTCAAGTGTAGGTTGTAGTTATTATCTGTTTGAAAAGTGAGCCAGCATTTATCTATTTCACATCCCATGGAATCAATACTAATCCCTATAAATTCTTGAAATGTTAACGATGACAGTTTTATGACTTCATCTATTGGATATGAGATGTCTGAATCTAAGATATGCACTCTGTTACAATAGTAAGGTTTAGTCTTACAATCTCTCAACAATCTTGCCAAAGCAATCTTGAGAAAGAAGAATGGAACTGGCGGAATCAACCTACCTGACTTTAGGCTATACTACAAATCCACAGTCATTAAGACA
>ML662439.1:0-59644 GCA_007570785.1 Antilocapra americana
CAGAAATATAGATCAATGGAACAGAATAGAAAGCCCAGAGATAAATCCACGCATCTATGGACACCTTATCAAGACATTTTTTACTGTTTTCAAAATTCAGTCTCTTTTAAAGGGAAAATTTGATGTCATTGAGGATAATAACAAATGTGTTCTTTCTTTATAGACCCTTAAAATATTTTAAGCATTGTAACTACATGGGATTAAGCACATGAGCTCTCATGATAACTGTTGATAGAAGAAACAGCCTTAGAATGTGAGACATGAAGAAACGTTGGTGTGCATTTAGATGAACTCCCTAATCTTACATCTGTGAAACCAGGGAGGGAAGTTGGGTGACCCGCCCAGAGTCTGACCTTGGTCAGACCATGCCCTGGGGATGACGAATCCAGGCTGCCAGTCCAGTGTTCCATCCCCACCCTGCCAGTTCTCTTTGTTAAAATTTTTATCTCTAAAATTTACTAGTAAAATAACTGTTTTAAGAAGCCCGTTTATATCTTACATAACGGAGCCAGGAGTATTACTTAGTAAATGTACTTAACAGAGTCACAAACCAGTACATCTGTTATCCTTAACTTATAAGCTACACCGTAGCCAAAAGTAATAGTTAACATTCGTTAAAGACTTACTCTGAGCCAGCCAAGGGCTACATAAGTGCCCTAACTATATTAAGTCATTTAATCCCCATAATGGCCATAAGAGGCAAATACCATCATTAACTTCCTTTTATAGATGAGGAAACTGAGTCACAGAAAAGATCAGCAATTTTCCAAGGTCATAAAGGCAGTAAGTGGCAGACCCAGGTTTGCACTCCTGCTACCGAACACTATACTGCCCAGAGCTCTAATCACATGCTCCTCTGTGAACAAGGGTAACAAGTAACCAAAGTGTCTTCATGCCTGCTTGGGTAGCTGCCTCCTCTCACATTAAGATGCTGAATGGCATTTTAGTTTACCTGAAATTCAGGTAACTTTCAGAATTTTAAGCATCATGCCAACAGGAGGAGTCTCCCAATACAAGGGGACAGATCCATTTGAAATTGAAGCTACTTTGCATCAGCTGTAAATAATGAAAGTATAGAAAATTGAAAGCTGTGGGAGGACACTGTAATTACTTTCCCTCCCTCTTATCTTCTTTCGCTACAAATAGCTGAAGACTGTACTTGACCAAAACTTTAATCTTTCCTTCATGGAAGTTTTCATTCATCATGACTTTTTAATTGGATGAATCCATAATTGCCTTTTATCTATCTCATTTCATAGTTCTCTGAGCAGCTCAAAAAAACTAACTTCATAATTGGCCAGACTGACTAATTACATGATGAACACTTACTAACATGAAACTAAACCTATAGTAATCCCCTGGTATCCACAGGGGATTGGTTCTAGGACCCTCATGATCACCAAAGCGCATAGATGCTCAAGTTCCTTATATAAAGCAGCATAGTGTTATCAAATAGCCTACACACATCCTCTCATATACTATCTTTTCTTTTTTTTTTCTGTATACTTTAAATCATCTCAGGATTATTTATAATACCTAATACAATGTAGATGCTATGTAAATAGTTGTAAATAAAATGTAAATATTATGTAAATAGTTGCTGGCATATGGCAAATTCAAGTTTTGACTTGAGGAACCCTCTGAGAATTTTTTTCAAATTTTTTGATCTTTGGTTGGTTGAATCCATGCATGTAGAACCCACAGATGCAGAAGGCTGGCTGTACTATTTCTAGAACTAAATTATGGCTAAGATAAAAATATAAGATTTCCATATTCAATAACATTTATGAGTCTTTATAGTCTCGAATAATGTCTAACAGAGGCACCAATGATTTTTGTTTTACTGAATATAGTTCCTTGCTTTAACACAAACTTCAGAGATATATCTCAAAGTGTGCATTCATTTTTTTAAATAATTCACTCTGCATCTTTTATTTTATGAAACTATTTATGTTTGAAATAATGTTAGTGAAAAAAATGAAATAATGTTAGTGACTATCTTAAATGATTGAAATCCAGCATGTTTTTATTTTGCATATTACTGGGCTCAGAAAATGTACATAAAAACTGTGCCTTGATGACATTTTTACCAACATTCCATGGTGAGTTATGGAGACATGATGGATGTTGCAATGGAATTTCTGTTCTGATAAGGTTCTCGGTCTTTTCCAATATAATGTTTTCTGTGGTAATATTTTTATTCTGATCATTTTAGTCAACTTTTTATTCCTTTTCTATTAATTAACCAAGATCTCTCCAGGGTTAATATGAAGCAAAGTGTGGTGGGATTTTTGTTCTGACAAGGTTCTTGATCTTTTTCCAAATGGAATGCTTTCCATAGTAATATTTTTATTCTGATCATCTTAGTCAACTTTTCATTTCTTTTCTGTTAATTAGCCAAGATCTCTGTAGTACTTCCTATGAAAGTCAGCATGACCCTTCTCGGCAATCTTTCATATTCCTTGAGCTAATCAACACCAGTTTTACTAATATGAACCTCTTCTGTGTTTTTTAGCAGCTGCAAAATTTTGCCAAACAAATTACCTCCCAGCCAAAATATATTCAGTAGAGTGTGGCTGAGTACTTCATTAAGACTGATGAGAGAGAACACAGCAGAACCCAGGGGCCCTGAATGTCAGCCAAGCTGTGTGGATTATTATGATATGGGGAGTCATTGAAGAGTTTAATGAAGACTAGCCAGAATCAGAAGTATGCTTTTTGCTTAGTCTAGAAAGGATGTGTGCAATGAAATAAGAAAGATATTAACTAGAAAAAAGGATACCAGTAGGAAGCCATTACAATATCTATAATATAAATTCCAAGAATGCATGGATTTTTGTCTTCTTTATTCAGAGATTTATTCCAAGCATCTAGAAAAAAAATCATACCACATGGTAACTATTTGATAAATATTAGTTAAATGAATGTGTAAATGAATCACTAAGGAGAAATGAAACCATGTTGTTGTTGTTCAGTTGCTGAGTCGTGTCCAGCTTCTTGTGACCACACGCACTGCAGCATACCAGGCCTCCCTGTCCTTCACCATCTTCCTAAATAAAGCATGACCTAAAGACAATAGAAATGAAAGGAAACAGATAGGCTAAGGGCAATACTGACCATCAACTAGACACAGAGATGAAGGAATGGGCAACCAAACATGATTTTGAAAGCCTTTGCCTTGCTTGAAGATGGGAGGAGTTTTTCTCAGAAAAGAAGCCAGAAGAGAAAACTGGTTTGAGAGGGAAAGTGCTAATTTTTATCTAGATATCTTGAGTTTGAGACACTGGAAGATGATGCTTCATACAGAGAAATGTAAAGACTAAATGTAAAGCATGCTAAGTCACTTCAGTTGTGTCCAACTCTGCGACCCTGTGAACCATAGCCCACCAGGCTCCTCTGTCTCTATAGAATTCTCCAGGCATGAATACTGGGGTGGATTGCCATGCCCTCCTCCAGGGGATCTTCCCAACCAAGGGATCACACCCACATCTCTTGCATTGTCTCCTGCACTGCTGGCAGGTTCTTCATTATTTGTGCCCTGGGAAGCCCAATATAAAGACTATGACATGCAAATGACAATACAGGGTGTGAATTTGAAGGAGAGGCAGGAAGGACAGACATGGACTTGGGCAAACTCTTCATTAAGGTATTATAGCCAGAGACATAGCTCATGGAAAGGGCACAGAGACAAAGGAAAAAAGGTTGAGGCCCAAACTAGCTTTCAAATGTCCCCTTTTTGCTTTTCTCTATTTTCCTTTCCACAGTCACAACCTAATTGACTCTCTTAGTACATTATGCCATTATTATCCCTTGCTCTCCAAACCTATTTGAATTGTTTTAATGATTTCTTTTTTTTTACTGAAGTATAGTTAACTTACAATGCTGTTGTGTTGGGCTTCCAGTTAATTTCAAGTATACAGCAAAGTAATTCAATATATACATAGATAAATACAAGTATTTATTCTCTTTCAGATTTTTTTTCCATTATGGGTTATTGCAAGATGCTGAGTATAGTTTCCTCTGCTACATAGAATAGGTTCTTATTTTTTAGCTGTCTTATATATAATACTGTGTATATGTTAATCCCAAATTCCTAATTTAGCTCTCCCTAATCCCTACATTCCCCTTTAGTATCCATAAGCTTGTTTTCTATGTTTGTGAGTCTTTTTCTGTTTTGCAAATAAGTTCATATTCAAATAATATGTATTCTTTGTGTTCCAGCTCCTAACCCAACCTCAGCATAAGTTTTCCATAGCAAATTCAGCTCTACTCAAACCCTTCAGTTTTGTTTCTATAGTTTATCTTCTCTGTACCATATATGTCATTTTTTTGTTTATCATTTCTTGTGTTCATATTTTGACACTTAAAGTATGTTCTAAGTCCTTAACTTGCAAGGAATTGTAAAACCTACCTTACACCTTTTTAATTTTCCATAATAAATGGTTATATAGGACACATTCAGCAAGTTCTTAGGTAATGTTTGGCAGGGAAGGATAATCCTCTTTTTGCTTGCAAGTTCTCACAGGCAACTTACTACAGAATAGGATTCATGTTTATTCATTCAACGAACAAATATTTGTTAAGCAGCTACTTAGTGATTAATACTATTTTGTTTTTCTAGAGATACAATAGTAAATAAGAATACCAAGTTTTTTGCTTTCCTGGAGCTTACATATACTGTAAAGTTGAAGGAGGACACATAAATAAGAAAGCAAATAAATGGGATAATTTCATGTTGGAAAACATGCTATGAAGAAAATATAAAGAAGGTAGGTAATAAAGATGAATCTGTGTGGGGAGGGTCACAAGAGACCTTTCTGAGGAAGCAACATCAGATTACATCCTTGAATGTAAAATGGAGGAAGAGTATTATGTGCATCAGTCCAGTAACAGTTTAGTCGCTCAGTCGTGTCTGACTCTTTGTGACCCCATGAACCACAGCACGCCAGGCCTCTATGTCCATCACCAGCTACTGGAGTCTACCCAAACTCTTGTCCATGGAGTCGGTGATGCCATCCAACCATCTCATCCTCTGTTGTCCCCAACTCCTCCTGCCTTCAATACTTCCCAGCATCAGGGTCTTTTCAAATGAGTCAACTCTTTGCATCAGGTGGCCAAAGTACTGGAGTTTCAGCTTCAACATCAGACCTCCCAGTGAACACCCAGGACTGATCTCCTTTAGGATGGACTGGTTGGATCTCCTTGCAGTCCAAGGGACTCTCAACACCACAGTTCAAAAGCATCAATTCTTTGGCGCTCAGCTGTCTTAATAGTCCAACTCTCATATCTATACATGACAACTGGAAAAACCATAGCCTTGACTAGATAGACCTTTGTTGGCAAAGTAATATCTCTGCTTTTTAATATGTTGTTTAGATTGGTCATACCTTTCCTTCCAATTTAATTTCATGGCTGCAATCACCGTCTGCAGTGATTTTGGAGCCCAGAAAAATAAAGTCTCTCACTGTTTCCACATCTATTTGCCATGAAGTGATAGAACTGGATGCCATGATCTTAGTTTTCTTAATGTTGAGCTTTAAGCCAACTTTTTCACTCTCCTCTTTCACTTTCATCAAGAGGCTCTTTAGTTCCTCTTCACTATCTGCCATAAGGGTGGTGTCATCTGCATATCTGAGGTTATTGATATTTCCCCTGGCAATCTTGATTCCAGCTTGTGCTTCTTCCAGCCCAGCGTTTCTTATGATGTACTCTGCACATAAGTTAAATAAGCAGGGTGACAGTATACAGCCTTGACATACTCCTTTTCCTGTTTGGAACCAGTCGGTTGTTCCACGTCCAGCTCTAACTGTTGCTTCCTGACCTGCATACCTGTTTCTCAAGAGACAGGTCAGATGATATGGTATTCCAATCTCCTTCAGAATTTTCCACAGTTTATTGTGATCCACAAAGTCAAAGCTTTGACATAGTCAATAAAGCAGAAATAGATGTTTTTCTGGATTCTCTTGCTTTTTTGATGATCCAGCAAATGTTGGCAACATCTGGAAGTTCACAGTTCATGTATTTCTGAAGCCTGGCTTGAAAATTTTGAGCATTACTTTACTAGCATCTGAAATGAGAGCAATTGTGTGGTAATATAATCATTCTTTGGCATTGCCTTTCTTTGAGACTGGAATGAAAACTGACCTTTTGCAGTCCTGTGGCCACTGCTGAGTTTTCCAAATTTACTGACATATTGAGTGCAGCACTTTCACAGCATCATCTTTTAGGATTTGAAATAGCTCAACTGGAATTCTATCACCTCCACTGTCTTTGTTCGTAGTGATGTTTCCTAAGGCCCACTTGACTTTACATTCCAGGATGTCTGGCTCTAGGTAAGTGTGAGTGATCACACCATCATGATTATCTGGGTTGTGAAGATCTTTTTTGTACAGTTCTTCTGTGTATTCTTGCCACGTCTTCTTAATATCTTCTGTTTCTGTTAGGTCTATACCATTTCTATCCTTTATTGAGCCCATCTTTGCATGAAATTTTCCCTTGGTATCTCACTTTCTTGAAGAGATCTCTAGTCTTTCCCATTCTATTGTTTTCCTCTATTTCTTGCATTGACTGCTGAGGGTGGGTTTCTTATCTGTCCTTGCTATTCTTTGGAACTCTGCATTCAAATGGGTATATCTTTCCTTTTCTCCCTTGCTTTTCACTTCTCTTCTTTTCACAGCTATTTATAAGGCCTCCTCAAACAGTCATTTTGCTTTTTTCCATTTCTTTTTCTTGGGGATGGTCTTAATTCCTATCTCCTGTACAGTGTCACAAACCTCCATTGGTAGTTCTTCAGGCACTCTGTCTATCAGATCTAGTCCCTTAAATCTATTTCTCACTTCCACTGTATAATCATCAGGGATTTGATTTAAGTCATACTTGAAAGGTAGAGTGGTTTTTCCCCACTTTCTTCAAGTTAAGTCTGAATTAGGCAATAAGGAGTTCATGATCTGGGCCATAGTCAGCTCCCAGTTTTGTTTTTGCTGACTGTATAGTGCTTCTCCATCTTTGGCTGCAAAGAATATAATCAACCTGATTTCGGTGTTGGCCATTGGGTGATGTCCACGTGTAGAGTATTCCCTTGTGTCGTTGGAAGAGGGTGTTTGCTGTGACCAGTGAGTTCTCTTTATTATGTGCATCAAAGTTCAAAGTTCAGAGTGAAGTTACTCAGTCTTTGAGACCCCTTGGACTGTAGCCTAACAGGCTCCTCAGTCCATGGGATTTTCCAGGCAAGAATACTGGAGTGGGTTGCCATTTCCTTCTCCAGGAGATCTTCCCAACCCAGGCATTGAACCCGGGTCTTCTGCGTGGTAGGCAGATGATTTACCATCTGAGCCACCAGGGATTATTATATGCATAGATTACAGCAAATATGAAAACTCTGAAGTGAGTCCAGCTTGGAGTGTTTAAAGAATTACAAAGAGTCTAGGATGGCTCAGAGTGAATAAACAAGTGAATAGTGTGAAAGGAGATTAAAGAGTTAGTTGAGCCCAATTGTATTATGGAACCTTAAAAAAACATAGTAAGGACTACAGATATTTCCCTATTAACAAGTGCAGGACACTGGAACCTTTAAGAGGTGGGTTTATTACTTCTATCTATTAAAGTAAAGAAAAAAATTATGGTGGGAGGGAGGGGAGCAGAGACAGTGAGCAAAAGTGAATGTAGGAAGTTAGGACCAGTGCAGACAGCCCAGGAGATAAATGACAGTGGATCAGTCTAGGGTAGGATACCTGAGATTGGGAAAAGTAACAGGTTCCAGTCTGCTGTGACTATAAACTCATAAGCCTGGCTAATGGTATGGATGTGATGGATGAGGCAAACGGCAATTAGTATAACTGTCTTTTCTGATGATTGGTCAAGCATGAACCAAACATAAATTAAAAGCCAGGAGAATTAAGACTTCTGCCTTGGATTTGGTAAGCTTGACTGAAACTTAGATATGTAAATGTGAAATTTAGGAAAGAAGACAAAATAAGAATTACAGTAAGATAGGTAGAAGGTGCTACTTATGAAAGACATAACACTGGTTGGATTATTTAGGGTTTGATGATTTCAGAGATTACTTCAGTAGTAATCAGAAAAAGATGCTTAAATGATTTGTGATATCCACTGAAATGGATAGAAAAAGAATAGAAGCAGAAAAAGATAGGCATCTTCTATAAAGATCCTAAGATCTAGTAATAAGAATAGCAAGTGATTTACTTGTATAAACTGCAAGTTATATTTTCTCAAGGAAAGAAATTTATCTCACACAGCTATATCTCACATAGCAAATTTTTTTTTCTACTTCTTTTTTTTTTTTATTAGTTTTGCCATACAATGACATGATATCACCATGGGTTTACATATTCTCTCCCTCCAGAACCCCCCTCCCTCCTCCCTCCGCCCGGGAAATCTCGATGCACCAGCCCCGAGCATCAATCCTGGGCTGGCGATTGATTAGACATATGATAATTAACATGTTTCAATGCCATTCTCCCATATCATCCCACCCTTTCCCTCATCCACAGAGTCCACGAGTCTGTTCTATACATCTGCATTCCTTTTGCTGTCTCGCATGCTGGGTTCTTGTTAC
This sequence comes from Antilocapra americana, assembly GCA_007570785.1. NCBI lineage: Eukaryota > Metazoa > Chordata > Mammalia > Artiodactyla > Antilocapridae > Antilocapra > Antilocapra americana. Next base: position 8,576 of record ML662439.1, read on the forward strand.
CGCCTTTCTAAATTCCATATATATGGATTAATATACTTTATTGTTGTTTTTCCTTACTTCACTCTGGATAATGGGCTCCAGTTTCGTCCACCTGAGTAGAACTGATTCAAATGAATTTTTTTTGATGCTGAGTAATATTCCATTGTGTATATGTACCACAGCTTTCTTATCCATTCGTCAGTTGATGGGCATCTAGGTTGCTTCCATGTCCTGGCTATTGTAAACAATGCGGTAATGAACATTGGGGTACACGTGTCTCTTTCAATTCTGGTTTCCTCGGTGTGTATGCCCAGCAGTGGGATTGCTGGGTCATATGGCAGGTCTATTTGCAGCTTTTTAATGAACCTCCACACTGTTTTCCATAGTGGCTGTACTAGCTTGCATTCCCACCAACAGTGTAAGAGAGTTCCCTTTCTCCACATCCTCTCCAGCATTTATTGCTTGTAGATTTTTGGATTACAGCCATTCTGACTGGTGTAAAGTGGTACCTCATTTTGGTTTTGATTTGCATTTCTCTGATAATGAGTGATGTTGAGCATCTTTTCATGTGTTTATTAGCCATTTGTATGTCTTCTTTGGAGAAATGTCTGTTAAGTTCTTTGGCCCACTTTTTGATTGGGTCATTTATTTTTCAAGAATGGAGCTGCAGGAGTTGCTTGTATATTTTTGAGATTAATTGTTTGTCCATTGCTTCATTGGCTATTATTTTCTCCCATTCTGAAGGCTGTCTTTTCACCTTGCTTATAGTTTCCTTTGTTGTGCAGAAGCTTTTAATTTTAATTAGGTCCCATTTGTTTATTCGTGCTTTTATTTCCAATATTCTGGGAGGTGGGTCATGGAGTATCCCGCTTTGGTTTATGTCACATAGCAAATTTATCCCATCTAGGAGTAGATATCTTCAAACACAGTTGATTCACCAGGATAGTGTTTTCAAGGACCAAAGTTCTTTCCACCTCTCCACTCTCCATCCTTCGTAGAGTGAGATGGGACTGTCCTCAGGCTGATCTGCCTTGTGATGAAAAGATGTTGCTTACAATAGCGATAGGGCCAATGTATTTCCCTGTTTCCACTGAGAAGAGCATGTGTAATCTCTCTTCTTAAGCACAAATGCAAATCTGACCTTCTGCTCAGTTAGTTCATCTTAGGTCAGATGTTTACCCCTGAAATGAGCAGATCCCCTGGAGAACATATACTCATAGTTTAAATCTATCTAACAGGGTGTAAGAGATACTGGAGAGTCAACTATAACATCCATTACAACAAATCTGAAAGAAGAATTAATAGATACTGGAAATACAAGGAACAAAGGAGAGACATAAATATGCATAATAATGCTATCATTTATTACACATCTGTTTCAAATTAGTCATTCTTCTGAAAGTTTCAGAAGACTAATTCCTTTAATCTTCACAAAACCACAAGAGATAGATTTTGTTATCATCGTATTTTATAGTCAAGGAAACCAACACACAAAAACATTAGGTAAACTGCTCAAGATATAGTTAATAAACTCTTGAAGTGGAATTTGAACCCTGGCTCCAGAGATCATGCCCTTAAACAGAAAGAGTCGTGATACCATCTGTGCATGCATGCATGCTAAGTTGCTTCAGTCATGTCTGACTCTTGTGACCCCATGGACTCTGTCCATGGGATTCTCCAGGCAAGAATACTGGAGTGGGTTGACATTTCCTACTCCAGGGAATCTTCCTGATCCAGGGATCCAACCTGAGCCTTCTGTGTTGGCAGGCGGATTCTTTACAACTGAGCCACCAGGAAAAGTACAGATAACTTACAATCTATGTTATCTCATTTAATTATTGTAAAACTTCATTGAAGGAAGGATTAGTGTACCTTTTTTTATAGGTTAAGCAATTTAGACTTAGAGAGCATAAAGGAAAAATACTTTAGTGGTGAATCTGTTAACATAAATTATATAGCAAGCTAACCAGTTAGGGTTATAATGTCTTTTTGCACTTCTTCCTCATTTCCACTTATTTACTTTTGTTCACCTCATCAACCATGAGCTCTTCCTAAACACCCAACATCACTTTTTCAACTGCTATATTGATCATATTATACAGTTTTTCAGATCCCTTTGTGATGGTCATTCCTTTTGTCTCTTTAGAATCTTTGTTATTAATCAATTGCTTTCTTTATAACTTGATCCAGTATTTTGAACAGTGCTTTGCCTGCAGGGACTTAATAAAACAATATTAACAGGTGTATTAGATAGAAGTCTTCCAGATTTTCACCTAATTAGCCAGTTTCTCCTAATTGCCCATTATCTTTATCCCAATAAAATATCGTTTTCTTTTACTAGCAAAATAGCTCCTTGAAAGTAGAAACTCTCGTCTCTTATAGTCACTAAATTTTATCCAGTTTTCATGCAGGGTGAAAAGAAATTTACTAATAAGACCTTTTTTTGCTTATAGAAGAAAAACAAGTTCCCTACTGTATCTCCCAATCTATATTCCTAGTGTTTTCCCTTTCCATGACATCATAAAGTACACAGATCCATTGTTAACATAAAATCACATAACCATATACTCTTGAAGCTAAGAGCTGTAAATTTTTATCTATTTCACAACCATCTTTATCCAAGTCATTGTAAGGAAAGAAAATTCCTTAGATGAGAGATAAATGGGCATGGTCATATAGCTATATTCTAGCAGAATTTGAATGACAGACTATTCCAGATTTTCCTACTATCACCCTTGTGTACTTTCCTCTGCCCCTAAAATCCTAATCTAACTCCAAAACTTTGAGATTTCTGGCAAAGTAGATATGTAAGCTTTGAATCAGTCACTATGTAAATGGAAGAGATGCAAAGGACCCCATAAATTTCTTCTTGTCTAGCTTCTCCCAGCCTCTCCCAGCTCATCCTGTACCACTCTCTTCACCAGCACCTGTAACCCAAAGTACAGACCTGCTTATACCCAAGGCCTTCATTCTTGCACCCACCTCCTCTCCATTTAAATCCTACTCAACCTCCCACCTCAGTTTCAATGGCCTGTTCATAAGGTGAAATCTAGTCACTTTTTAAAATTTCCATTGCCTTTCCTTCAACAAGTACTAGCTCTGAATACATGTTTACCAGCCCATCTCAAGGTGAGGGGGTAAGGGGGACAATGTAGTCAAATGTTAACTCAAGGAATTAAGTTTAAAGAATTGTCTTTTGTTCTGAGATTATATCCATCTTATATTTGGAGAATTATATATACCCTATCATTTAGGAAATGAGTGCAGATTTCTCTTAATATCCTCACTTAAAAATTGAACAACCTTAGTGAAATTCCCTAAATATTATTTTCTGAAGTCTGTAAGTCTTGGAATTGCATATCCCTTACTCAAAATGGCTGTGGAGGAGTGAAGGTGGGGAAAAGAGATTTAAAAAAATAAAATGATTAGTATGTAAGCAATTTGCTATACAAGATCTCCATTCTAGTCTTATTTCCTTGTTTAAAGCAACTCGCCGCTTTAAAAACTCAGTATTATTTCACAGTTCTATGTGAAACAGGAATTTCTAAGCTGATGCTGCTGACACTGCTTTCACATTCCTTACATTTAAAAAAAAGTCCTTTGGGATGTTTTACACAGAATTCTATGTCCTACTTTAAATCTAAGAACTTTTTGACCTTCAGTATATGGAGAAAAATGTAAAAAAATAAATGAGAAAAGTGGCTTGTTCAAAGAGAAGCTTTTAAAAAATCTTCAAGCAAAGCTTTTTTCATTATCACTGATTAAAATTAAAGGGATAACAAACAAAGCTTTAAAAGGAGTTTTTCCTTGAAACCTTTCATAAACATGCTGCAGAAAATATTCCGTTCTGAAACAAAGACATGTTGAGCCAGCTTACTGAATACAAAATGATCAGATTCTGTCTTACTCAGATGGAAGGTGAACATCTGAGGTCTCAAGTAGCCATTGTAACCACCATCTGTAAAATCATTTCTCTGAAAACTGGCTACCTCTCGGATAGAGGTTCTGCATAATCTCACAAAAGATAGTAGAGAAATCCCTTCAGGAAAGATGAAAAAATGAGCCACTGCATACCACCTTCAGAGTTTCTCACATCCTTTGCCAACACTGAAAATTCATCTTAACTCAGTCGGCAACCAATTGATGCACTCCCACAGGTTAGAATATTCCGTTTCTTCTCCACCAAAAATGACCTTGTGTACACCAATAGTTTTGCAGGGAGCACAAGGGAGTCATTCTTTTGATAATACAGGATTTAAAATTCAGAACTGTGGAATTGCCCAGGAAGATTTCCAAAAGAATTCGGTCACTGGATGAAGCTTATGCTGTACACAACAGAGAGGCTCCACAATGAAACACCTGGTTAAGAGCAGTTTTGAATTCTTAAGCTTTCCTTTCTTCTGTATTTTTACACTTTTGAAATCCATGCAATGGCTGTTAGGCAGAACATGGAATGAAGGACCTTGCATCACCTCAATTTCCCGTTTGTATGCCTGTTTTGATACAGTCACACCGCAGGGCCAATATGAAAGATAAACTTAAATGCAATAAAAATTAAAATTAAACTAAAAGGGCAATTCATACCAAAATCAGTGGAATCGACTATATACGGTATGTGGCCTAATGTGTTTCAGGTTAATGTAAATTGATTTGAAATAACACAAACTAGCAATGCTAGGTCCCATTCGACAAGTATTTATTAACCACTTGCCATGTGCCAAACAGTACACAAGGCAATGGATCTATAGCTGTGAACTAGACACAATCCCAGCCTCCAAGCCACTTACTCTCTAGCAGGAAAGATAAACCCGTGAAAGGAGTATTTTCTCTTCTGGGTGATTTGTGTTCTGAGAACACAAGAATAGATAAAGAACTCTGGTGAAAAGGATCAGGAAGGCTTCCTAGGGAAGCTGATACTGAACAATTTAAAAAGCAGTTGAAGTCAGTTGATAATATGGGCTGAATTGCGTCTTCCTAAAATTCCTTTCTTTTGGTTTTAATCCCCATTGCCTCACAATGTGACTGCATTTGAAGATAAGCTCTTTAAAGAGGTAATTAAGGTTAAGTGAAGTCACCAGGGCAGGTGCAATGCAGTCTGATGGATGTCCTCATAAGAGGAGGCCATTAGGACTCAAACACATACAGGAAAAGCTACAGGAAGAGCCAGTAGAGAAGCCATCTAGCAGCCAAGGACAGAGGCCTCAGAAGAATCAGCCTTGCTGACTCCTTGATCCAGTACTTCTAGCATGCAGAACTACAAGAAAAGGAATTTCTGTTCTTGAAGACCCCAGTCTTTAGTGCTTTGTTATGGCAGCCCTAGTAGATCAACACAGTTGCTGAAGTAAAGTACATACTATGCAACTAAAGGAACAGGAAGAAGAGGCCCCCTGTGGACCGAGTATGACTGAGGATGGCAGCAACTGAACCTAGGGAGGTACATGGCGGTCAGGGGAGGAAACCTCTGCCTCCTTCGCCAAGTCCTGGTCAAAAAGTTCAGACTCCATCCTGAGGGCGACAGGACACCATCAGAGGTCCTTTTCCATGAGATTAGATACAAAAGCTTACATTTTATAAAAGTTACTCTGCCTGCAGTGTTGATTATTGATTATCTGCAAGTAAGACCCTAGCAGCTGGGAGACCCATGTGAAGGTTCCTGCAGTCATCCAAATGAGAGATGTTACATTGAAATGGAGAAAAAAGTAATCTTGAGACATGAAAGAATAGTGTGACACAAAGCAAACAAACAAAAAATAGCTATCAGACAAAGCACAAGGACAGAGGTGCTAGAACGATCTCTGAGCCTCCCGCACACCATCACATTTCCACCCTAGTGGTTAGTCTTCGCAGAGTAGCCACATTTCTACTGGCAGAGAAGGCAAATTCCATTTTTATGAGTTAATATATTTGGCAACATCTCCTAAGGCACCTGTCAACACCAGCGTATCTCAGGCTTGGACTCTTGAACTCTGAGTTCTGTGAACACTAAATTCATCCACACTTTTGGATGAGGGATTGAGGCAAATTCTATACCTGTATTTATAACACTACCTACAAGTGTTCTATTCTGTATGTGTGAAAATTGCCAATGGAAAACTCGAACCCTCTTGATGTGTATCAATAGCCTTGACATCCCTGAGGAAGAATAAACTACCTTCTAAATATAGTTAGCTAAGAAAAGTAAGTAGAAGGAAAGGAAGCAGAAGGTGGGGAAATGAAGGCGAAGAGAGAGAGGTTTGGGGTTTGAGATTTTTTCCCCACTATTTGACTGCTTAGTTGAACTCTCTCCAAACAACTTACTTTTAGTGCAAAAGGATGCGGCTTATCTCTTGGGAGAGAGTCCAGTCCCTGCTGGAGCCTAGATGAAATCGATGTGTCTCCTTTTATTAGGAGCTTTGCACAAAGGCAAACAGGAGTTGACAAGAAATAATGTAAAGTCAGGGAGTCTTACAACGTGAAAACTTTATTTGCCGTCTATGCGATGTTCAAATATTAGAAGGATTTATTTTTATTATCCCTTTCTTCCAAGTGCTCCATTTTAAATGTCAGTAAGCTTTTAAAAATAAGGACAGGTTTTAGCAAATTGCCAGTCAAGGCTTTTTTCCTTTTATTTCTCAGGTGTTTCTTAATAAGTGGGTTTGTTGTAGCCCGTGTGTCTGTCTGTCCAGTAGCCAACCTTTCCATGTCCTGTGTTCAGTGTTCACATCCTCTCTCTCTCATCGTATTTCCCAACTGCCCCTTAGTGCTTTATCTTCTTCAACACTCTGTGACTTCCCAAACCAGAAGGTTTTCAAGGGAACATCACTTCGTGCTTCCTGCGGAAGCCCAAGCACAAAGCAATGATAAAACTCTGGCCCCTGCTTTATTCATAAAACACTTTGCAAAGTGCATTTAGTAATTTGCCATTGTCACCAATGGCGTGTAGAGCTTTCAGGGCCCAGTTCTGACACTGTATTTAGTTCATTTTTGACTGCTCGGCTAAAACTTCCATTTGTATGCATTTATTCTGCTTCACACATTATGTTATCAGTCACTTTCAATATTTCAAAGTCACAGCAGGCTTTTTCTGACACACATTTATCAGAATGAACTGCCTTGATTGCTATTATTACAGACTACAGTGCCTGAGTAAGGGGAAAGGCATATGTAGTACCAGAATATTGAGACTGCCTGATAAAACAATAGATACAAGAGAATAAAAATAGAATAAATGCATATAAATGGATGCTTTAAAAGGCCAGCAAAATGTAGGAGTATAAAATAGGCATATAGAGTTCAAAAACCCATGAAGAAAAATGTAATAAAAGTTTTTTGAAGAAGATGAAGTCTCGATTGAAAATTTCACTGTCCCAGTGTCAGAAAATAAGTGGATATTGCATACTTCTTTCCAGTAATCATGGATTCAAATAAGCTCTACTTATGGATGTTGCCTTTGAAATCCACTACTGAGTAACAAAGAGCATAATAAAAACATGCTCCAACCAAAAATAAAGTTAATGAAAGCTATAAGGAACTAATCGGAACTCCAGACCCATTACTCCTTTATTTTTGATAAGTTACTAAATATATCACCTAGCAGAAGACCTGTGTCCTATTTGCCTGCTCTTTACTTTACTTTTCGTCTTTGATCAGACTTCAGAACTGCATACCAAAGAAGAACCACAGAAATCAATTTTAGAGTCAGAGAACACCAGTGTCTATTGTGTGGGCCTCCTTAGAATTTCTCAAGTTTCAAGAAAGTTTATTTCATGCATAAAGCATGAAATAAAAAATAAGCCACAGTAATTGGTATACCAAAGATCTTTCTAAAAGTGAATTAGGAACTTCCCTGGTGATCCAGGGGCTAAGACTCCACCTTCTAATGCAGGGAGTACAGGCTCCATCCCTGGTCAGGAAGCTAAGATACCGCATGCCTTGTGGCCAAATACCCAAAACTGTAAAACAGAAGCAACATTGCAATGAATTCAATAGAGACTTTAAAAATGGCCCACATCAAAAAAGTGTTTTTAAAGAAAAGTGAATTAATAGAATACAGAAATTTGAAGCATTTTAATTAATGCCAAGGATGAGGAAAACAGAAAATGTTTCTTTAGGACATTTATAGAGCTTTATGAATTTGCCTCAGTTCAAATATTCCTTAACATATTCTTCTAAAGTAATATTCAAGAAATTATGGTAGATGTATAAAACTTCTGTCTAACAGACCCACAGTTTGGAAACCCAAAATTAAAAGAAATTATAATCCCACTCAAAAAACATCTGAAAGATCTAGGTCATTACCTGCTTACTCTATTCCAGAAATAATATCTAATCTCTTCTAAAGAAATTGTTTAATCTGAATGTTATTTAAAGCCCTGAAATGAAGAAGTGCTCTTTTAATTCTTTTGAATCCTTATAATTAAATGTCAAAATCACATTTTAAAAATTTTAGACAGATTAAATTATCCTGTCATCATCTCAGCTATTCATTGTCCTGGCCTTCTTACAAATATTAATAGTTTTTTGGTATGTATTGATTCTTCACAGACCATCTGACCCATAGCATAATCTAGACTTATACACAGAAAAGATTATGGTGAAACACATACTAATTCAGAAAAAAAATTTAATTTGAGAAATATGTTTATTAGCATAAATTTGTTATTCATAAATAGGTATTCTCTTAAAAAATATCTATCAATATAGAAAACAAACATGGTTCTCAAATGAGAAAAACAAGAAGGGATAAATTAGGAGTTTGGGATTAACATATACACACTACTATATATAAAATAGATAACCAACAAGTACCTACTTATAGCACAGGGAACTATATTGAGTATTTTGTAATAACCTATAAGGGGAAAAATCTGAAAAAAATAGACATATACTATATATAACTGAATCACTTTGTTGTACACCTAAAACTAACACATTGTAAATCAACTGCCTTTCAGTTTTAAAAAATAATAATAATAATTTGATGCTTTCAAACTGTGGTGCTGGAGAAGACTCCTGAGAGTCCTTTGGACAGCAAGGAGATCAAACCAGTCAATCCTAAAGGAAATCAACCCTGAATACTCATTGGAAGGACCAATCCTGAAGCTGAAGCTCCAGTACTTTGGCCACCTAGTGTAAGAGCCAACACATTGGAAAAGACCCTGATGCTGGGAAAGATTGAAGGCAAAAGGAGAAGAGGATGGCAGAGGAAGAGATGGTTAGATAGCATCACCGACTCAGTGGACATGAATTTGAGCAAACTCCAGGAGATAGTGAAGGACAGGGAATCCTGGCATGCTACAGTCCATGGGGGCACAAAGGGTCGGACCCGACTTAGCAGTTGAACAACAATAGTAATAAAAACAACAATAGTAATAACAAAACAACAATAGTAATAAAGCAAGAAAAAAGAATACCATGTAGAATATTAAAATGTCTTGAGATTTTAAAATAAAGAAGACATGACTCAAAGTATGCAAAATATATCATATTTTAAATACATAACCTTACTGTATCCAGCAAATTCAAAGCACTAACAATTTTGTTAAAGTATCAATTTTATTCTCTAATAATAAGGATAATCATTTCTAGACAGCAATTATTTCTCTCTGAGGGAAAACAAGAAGGCTTACTGCAGCCAGTAGTCATTTTAGTAGTGTTTCTCTTCCTAATTAATGTGTAAGGAAAGATAAATATATTCTGTTTTTGTGTGAAAATTTTGAATTCATTTTCCATTGAATAACTAAATATGTTCAATCTTAATTTTATTCCACAGTCTATGGAGACATTAAAAATAAGTGCCATAAAGTGTAAATACTGGGGGACTTGGAAAACCCCTAACATATATTAAGCAATTTATTTACATTAATTAACCCAGTTACTAATTTTGAAAAATCTTTATGTCAGCTTAGAACTGCTACAAGTGGTTATGTCTGTTAGAAATCAAACTAATTTACTCTGTTCATCAACATGCAAGGATACATTTATTGAATAAAGCAAAGTATAGGTAGATATTACACAGTAGAAGTTTTAAGGTAGGTCACCAATAAACAGGAATTTATATTTTTATCAGTTTATCAAATCAAATGAGATTTGCTCATTACAAAATTAAATGCTTCATCTGCATATACACATCACACTTTCCACACTCATACCTCCTCCTTCACACACACACACCCACACACACTGCGCACTACATCCTGCACTCCCAGTCATTCATTTCCCTCCTCATATTTGACTCATAATTAGAATACCAAAAAGGACAGCTGTGAAAAGGTGAGGCAACTAATTCTAGCTGTCATTTCAATAAAATACCCCTTAAAAAGTTCAATTTTTATTAGACCTTTTCACAGTTCTCACAGCTTCAGAAAAGTTCATATGATCGGTTCTTTGTTCAGGTAGTTTAAAGGTGTCATTTTTCTCATAGATGTTTTACTGCTTTGCGGGAGAAAAGGTTCAGTATATAGTCCTTTAGTGTGCTGTGAGCCTGCGGTGGGTATACAAGTCTGGCCTCTGAGTACCTCCATCTAGGGAGTATACATTGATAACAATAACACCTATTAACTCCTGCAGCTCCATTCTAGAAAAATAAATGACCCAATCAAAAAGTGGGCCAAAGAACTTAACAGACATTTCTCCAAAGAAGACATAAAAATGGCTAATAAACACATGAAAAGATGCTCAACATCACTCATTATCAGAGAAATGAAAATCAAAACCACAATGAGATACCACTTTACACCAGTCAGAATGGCTGCAATCCAAAAATCTACAAGCAATAAATGCTGGAGAGGATGTGGAGAAAAGGGAACCCTCTTTCACTGTTGGTGGGAATGTAAACTAGTACAGCCACTATGGAAAACAGTGTGGAGGTTCCTTAAAAAACTGCAAATAGACCTGCCATATGACCCGGCAATCCCACTGCTGGGCATACACACCAAGGAAACCAGAATTGAAAGAGACACGTGTACCCCAATGTTCATTACCGCATTGTTTACAATAGCCAGGACATGGAAGCAACCTAGATGCCCATCAACTGACGAATGGATAAGAAAGCTGTGGTACATATACACAATGGAATATTACTCAGCATTAAAAAAAAAAAATTCATTTGAATCAGTTCTACTCAGGTGGACGGAACTGGAGCCAATTATCCAGAGTGAAGTAAGCCAGAAGGAAAAACAACAATACAGTATACTAATGCATATATATGGAATTTAGAAAGATGGTAACGAGAACCCAGCATGCAAGACAGCAAAAGAAACGCAGATGTATAGAACAGACTCGTGGACTCTGTGGAAGAGGGCAAGGGTGGGATGATATGGGAGAATGGCATTGAAACATGTTAATTATCATATGTGGAATCAATCGTCAGCCCAGGATTGATTCTTGGGGCTGGTGCACCGAGATGACCCAGGGGGAGGGAATCAGGAGGGAGAAGGGAGGGGGGTTCTGGAGGGGGAGCATATGTATACCCATGGCGGTTTCATGTCATTGTATGGCAAAACCAACACAATAAAGTAAAGAAAAATTTTTTAAAAATTAAAAAGTTAAAAAATAAAAATAAAAATGAGAAATTCTTCTTTAGCTAGCTAGCCCTATCTTCAGGTGATATTTTACTCATATTCTTACCTTTTTTATTTACAGTTTCCTTATAATTTTGAGCTTCTACTTATTAATAGAAACTCATTTCAATTTATCTTTATAGTAATTATAATACTTTAATTTGTTTAGAATATTGTATATCATATAGTTAGGACATTGTATGTATTTACAGATATTTAATGAATGCTGATGTTAAATGTAGATCAACCAAATGACTTTGAACCACTCTTGTGGATGAAGAGTTCCCACCAAACCATAAAAATTTTCTCTACTCTCAGTATTCCATCATAGTAGTGTTTGATTTTGTAGGATAGCAATGCCTTCTACCATAGTATTTTTCCTGGATGAAAACAAAATAGAAGTATATATGGCACACTTGTTGGTTCAACCATACATTCAAAAGCTCAAGCACAAATTTAGGGAAAAATATCTGACTTCTCATTTTTAATCAGCTCTGCCCCAACTTCAAAAAACTCATAATCAGAGCACCAGTTCTTATTTGTTTATTTACTGTGATGGAGCTCTTATTCCAATAATTCTACCTAAGTCTCTCCTTGGGGCACTATCTGGAAGCTACACTGAGGGCAGAAATCTATAGTTGGAGCGCCTAAGATACAGATTTCTTGTAGAACCTAATACAGCTGCCAATTTGCTTTTGAGGGCAATCAGGATGCTCGTTAGTAATTGAATTGAAGCACAGAGGAACTTCATTTGTACCGAGTCAGTGACCTGGATCGTTTTCAGAATGAGTATTGAGCTGAAATGGACCATTCATTTCTATTCCAGTGGGATACTGTACCAAAAGGTTATGGTCTTACCTTCCTCTAACAGTGACAGGGATTTTTAGGAGCAGAAAACGTCGCTTTATGTTTGCGATTTATAGCTCAGGGTAATTTTTAATATGATTTTTGATTACTCTTAGAGCATGAAATAAGCCTGTATTTCTAGCTAACCTATGGGACTGAGTCCAACACCTTCATTTAGTAGGTAATTGAAATATGATGACAGTTCATGCTGATGAATCAAAGGTTTCAGAAGTAGGGAAGGAGATAAAAAAAATAAAAACAGACAAATCTGGAGCATGGTCAACAGAAGTGGACATAAAGTTATAGGAACTTCAGTGGTTTATTAAAGCGGTGTTAATATTAAGTATTGAAATAATACCACTTTAATAATTTAATAGCAGAAGCCTGTATAGGACATATGATAGCCAGGCATTATTCAAATAGCTTTACATATGTTATAATTTTTGTCCTCACAACTCCTCTATTTTACAGATGAAAAAAACTGGAGATTACAAAGAGATTAAGTGACTTTCCCAAGATCATACATGTAGCAAGTGATGGAACTGGTATTCACACCTCAACAGTCTGCCTCCAGAGTCAGTAATCTTAACCACAATACTCTATTACTAGACTGGAAAGCTGGTGAAATAGGCCACCAAGGTTATACAGATGGTCCCCAGCATGATGGTTCAACTTACCAGTTTTTCAGCATTACAGTAGTGCAACCATTGTGCATCAGTAGAAACCATACTTGGAATTTTGGATTTTGTGTCTTCCTGGGCTATCAATAAGGCTTCCCAGGTGGTTTAGTGGGTAAAGAATCTGCCTGCAATGCAGGAGACACAGGTTTAATCCCTGCATCAGGAAGATCCTCTGGAGGAGGGCATGGCAACCCACTCCAGTATTCTTGCCTGAGAAATCCCATGGACAGAGAAGCCTGGCAGGCTACAGACCATGGGGTTGCAAAGAGTCAGACAAGACTGAAGCAACTTAGCAGGCACACACGGGCTATCAGGGCTATCAGTATGCAATGTGATACCCTCTTGAGATGCCGGGAAGCAGCAGCGAGCCACAGCCCCCAGTCATCCATGCAATCATGATGGTAAAAAATCAATATACTTATAACCATTATGTAATCATACAACCATTCTATTTTTCATTTTCAATGTAGTATTCAATAAATTACATGAGATATTCAACACTTTGATATATAATAGGCTTTATGTGAGATGATTTTTCCCAACTATAGGCTAATATAAGTATTCTGAGCACATTTAAGGTGTACTAGATTAAGCTATGATGTTTGGTAAGTTAGGTATATTAAATGCACTTTTTACTTAAAATATTTTCAACTTAAGATGTGTTTCCCAGGACAAAGCTCCATCATAAGATGGGAAAGATCTGTATTGCTTTCAGATTCTAAGTTGCTATTATAATTTATAATTGAGAAATATATATTTGGCCTTCATCTGGCATAGATTTGCTAAAAATCTTAAAATTTTATAAGTAATGAGAGCAACAAAGGTCACTTTTATAATGTTTATGAGATGACTTTTGGACTGTACCTACTGATGGGGAGGGAACGGAGGAGGGGTTACAAGGAGAACAAACCTGTTTGGAAGACTGATATCTGAGGAGAGTAGAGAAGCTGGTGGTTGAGTGAATTACCAATGGCCAATGAAATGATCAATCATGTCTACAAAATAAAGCCTTCCTAAAAACCCAATGGTACAAGGCTTCCAAGTTGCTGGACATTTGGGGAGAGGGACTTGCAGGAGAGACCATGGAATCTCATGCCCTTCTCCCATACCTTGCCCTATGCACCTCTTCCATTTGGCTGTCCCTGAGTTATATCCTTTTCTAATAAGGTGACCCAGTAAGTAAACAATTTATGAGTTCTGCCAGCTACCCTAGCAAACTAATTAGACCGAAGGAGGGGATGGGGGTTATTGGAACCTCCAATCCAGTTGACCAGAGGCACAGGTGACAACCTGAACTTGCAGGCATCTGAAGGGACATGGGGCAGTCTTGTAAGACTGAACCCTTAACCTGAGGAATCTGATGCTCTCTCCAGGTAGATGGTGTCAGAATTGAGTTGAACTATAGGACACCCAGCTGGTGTTTGAAAATTGCTTATTGGTGTGGGAAACCCCCCTACACACACAGACACATATACACCAGAGATGGTGACTGGAATCATCCAGTTACCTCCAAGTACCGAACTACTCATCAGGGATGGGGAGTCCCAGCCCAGTAGCAATGTCCTCGTTGCTAAGGGGCCAAGGACAATTTTAATATTTCATCATTCTCAACCTCCAATGAATTCTTTCAAGTAGGAAATCTGAGCTAAGCAACTCAAATAACTATTTTTACCCAAAATTTGGGCAGGAATTCAAGAGCACACGTTAACAAAGGTTTTCAGCCAGTTAACTGAGAATGACGCAGTGGATAATGTGTTCTCCACACTTCTATGGAGACCCTAGGGCACTGGAGCCTTCAGTGAAACAGAGGCACTGACGGACATAAGGCAAGCCCCATCCCGCAGCAGTAGCTACGCTCAGAGCAGAGACAGTCCGGCACAGCAACCTTGGCAGCACTCCGGCAGTGACAGGTGGATGGAGGAGATACATTTTTCCAACTTTAAGACCAAAGGCCTTAGGGTGAGGGGAAAAAAAAAGTGCCGAAGATCAGAGAACTGGAGGAAAGGGGCCACTGCTGAAACTACAGAAGTCCATGTAAAACTTTCACAGGTGAGTCCCAAGATGCATTAAAGAGACTAGAGGTCCCACAGTCTGGGGTAGGGATGAGCCAGATGGCGGCTACTGCTTGTATCCAAAACTATCACACCTTCCTCTCTTGTGGGATGTAGGCAGAAAAAAAAAAAAAAGACAGATTACATATGCATCCACAAATCATTAATAATCTTTTCTGTATATTTTGGGGGTATGGTCATCATATCATATTTAATTTAAAATGTCATACATACTAAAATTATTTGTCAAAAAGAAACTTATGAAATGAAAAGAAAAAATATTAATTTGATAGATGTCATGGCTTACAAAAGAGGTGATGGATAGAAGGTTATATTCCATTTTTTAAGCTTTTTAGATTTTGCATTTTGTCATAAATTTCTTTGCACTAGATGATTGGCAGCCTTGACTAAGACATCAGGAAGAGACGATGTAATGACGATTCATAGGAAATGTGCAGACCCAAACATAGCTGAGTCATCAGTGGGAATTTCTATTACTTTCTCAGTCTCCTGATGACTCAGAGGGATGGAATCGGGAGGGAGGTGGGAGGGGGGTTCTGGAAGGGGAACACATGGTGGATTCATGTCAATGTATGGCAAAACCAACATGATAATGTAAAGGAAAAATTAATTAATTAATTTTTTTTTTTAGTTAGAAATTCTGATTTTTTATTTAGGGCTGTTTCCCCAAATCTGGCTAATAATTGGAATTGCCTGAGACCCACGTTAGAAATGTGGATTCCTAAACTTCATCTCAGACTTACTAAATCAGAATATCCAGAAGGAAATATGTTTTGGTTCAGTCACTCAGTCATGTCCAACTCTTTGCAGCTCCATGGACTGTAGCACACCAGGTTTCCCTGTCCTTTACCATCTCCAGGAGCTTGCTCATGTCCATCAAGTCAATGATGCCATCCAACCATCTCATCCTCTGTTATCCCATTCTCCTCCTGCCTTCAATCTTTTCCAGTATCAGGGTCTTTTCCAGTGTCAGCTCTTCATATCAAAAAAATTTTTTAAAAAAGAACCTGGGACTAAAAATATAAATGAATAAAGGAATAGATGGAAATAAGGGTGTTCCTATCTAAATGGAAAAAAGATAAAATGTATATGGAATAAGCAGGACCAAACCCCATAGAAATTCTAAGAGGATGTGAACAGTGAAGAGGCCACTGGTGTTTAGGTATTTGGTGACAGACGACAGAGAAATGTCATTAGGTAGTTAGACCGTGAGTCAAAAAGCAATCACTGAAGTTGATCAGCACATAGATGAGTATCAGCTTGTCTCTGGGCTATTTAGGCTTGCAGAATTAATAACTCTAAGATCATAAATAGATAAATGAGAGATAAATTAACTAAGTCTCAGTATCCTTATTCATGAAATGAAGATACCTATCTCACAAGATTGTTGTGAAGATTCAGTGAGTTAATACATGTAACATGCTCAGCACACTGTCTTGTACATAGTATTTACTCAATGGTGGTTCTTTCATTGTGAAAAATGTCAAAATCCCATTTGTTCTGCAATGGTGTAAAGTCAAGTTGGTAGAAAATAATAAAGTCATATATGATATAAATGAAAAAAAATAAATTTTAAATTAGACTTAATTGTTAAAAAGGCTCAATACTGAGGATGTAGAAACTAGTTCTCAAATTGAAAACTTTATCAACATAAGAGATTTGACCCTCTTTACTACATGATTTTAAAAGAAGGCTATCAGTCAGTTCAGTTGCTCAGTCATGTCCAACTTTTTGTGACCCCCTGAACTGAAGCATGCCAGGCTTCCCTGTCCATTACCAACTCCTCAAACTCATGTCCATTGAGTCGGTGATGCCATCCAACCATCTCATCCTCTGTTGCCCTCTTCTCCTCCTGCCTTCACTCTTTCCCAGCATCAGGGTCTTTTCCAGTGAGTCAGTTCTTTGCATCAGGTTGTCAAAGTATTGGAGCTTCAGCTTCAGCATCAGTCCTTCCAATGAATATTCAGGACTGATTTCCTTTAGGATTGATTGGTTGGATCTCCTTGCAGTCCAAGGAAGGCTATAATGGCCCCTTTTCATAATAGAATCTCTGATTTACTTAAAAAAATATCTTTAATATATAACTCATTATTTTATGTTTACAGTAACAGTATTATTATGATAATAGTGTGAAAAAATAGTATCAGTGATTCTTTTTTGATGACCCAGAGTTGGAGGTCTTTGTAAAAGAAAAAAACAAGGACTCTGAAATAATTAAATTTGAATTTTAGAACATATGCAAATGAATTATTTCTAACAAAGGGTATTCTCATGTGACAAGCAGGGGAATCTTGTATTTCTATGTTTACTCAGTGTTTTAATGTCATTTAAAATGCTATCTCTGTCAAAGTAGCTCCTATATATGTAAAATTATGGTTATCTCCCAAATTATACTATTTTTCCTTCAACTGAAACCATGTTTAAATGGTATTATTTTGACTTGCCAGTAGACACAGGTAGTCACCTAAACAAGTTTTTTATATTGCAAGGCATTGCTTACAGTCAGAAAAAAAGAAGATTTTCTATAATTTTATAGTGAGAGCAGAAAATAAGACTCTATTTAGTTCAGGTTGATATTTGTGCATTAGAAATTACTGTGGACTAAATAACTTACTATTTCAGTTAAACACCTATCAAGCAATGGGAGAAATACTCTTTTTTGAAAGGGCCAATAGATATGCACCTGCCCCTCAATTTGTAAGCAAACGTTTTTTAAAAAAATATTTTAAGAATCGAATTTTTTAATTATGTCAAGAATTGTGAGAGGTCTGAGATTTTATACTACTTGCAAGTATCAAGTTAGCCCTGTCACAGTTTCAGAGATGTTGGCAGAAGACATGAGACTCCTAGATCAGAAATGAAGAACTTTATTCATGGCAGACTGAGCAGTGTGTGCTTCATGTTTTCAAGTTTTCCCTGCCCCCAGATCTGATGGAGATAATGTAAAGTAAAGCCCAGCGAGATCCTGCTCCCATAGTGTGTCTTACACAGGGACTGACCTGCCCAAACTTTGCCCAAGATGGAGACATTTATCTTTATTATTCAGTCAGGAAAAAAAAAAATCTGCCTCTATATCCCAAGGCTATTTGCTAGACAAGTATCCTTGAAAAGAGTCCAGGACAAAAGGCATCACAAGACATGTAGAAACAAAATGGAAAATTGTCCCTCAATAAAATATTTTAGTAGAACCTCATTATTCACAATTCTGTACTTGAGAACTCACTTGCAGATTTTTTGTGCAACCCTAAAATCAATATTTCCCACACTTTCACAATCATATGCACACATGGGCAGAGTAGGGAAAGCTGAGTTGCCTAACACTCAGGTTCCCAGCTAAGGCCAACCTTATTTTAGTTCCTGTACAATAAAGTATCTTTTCTGTAGTCCACTGTCAAGGTTTCTGCATTTTTGTGAACTTTATTTTTTGGTGATTTTGTTATTTAAAATGGACCTGAATAGTGCTGAAGTACTGTGTAATGTTCCTAACTACAAGAAGGTTATGGCATGTCTTAACAGAGAAAATGTTAGAGAAGTTTCATTCACATATAAGTTATAGTGGCATTGGCAGTGAATTTGAAATTAATGAATCAAAAATGTGTATTTAATAAGATACATGAAAAATGTGTATTTAATATGACTTTCTTTAAGCAGAAAAAGTCATAAAACAAAGTTATGTGTTGATCTTTTGATGAAAATGTTGTGACTAGAGGCTCACAGGAACCTAATGTGTATTTCACCTAGGAGCAGTGGTTTAGGAGTCACTCGTTTCGTGTTTGCTGCCTTGTTATGGCCCATCACTACTGTGAGTAATGAGAATTAACAGTAGAGTCAGTCTCAAATATAGCAACTCCACTCCCGCTCTTGCTTCCTTATAGCCTCTCCTCAACAAAACAGCAAGAGGGATCGTGTGAAACAAGCACAATCATAGTTCAGCTCTGTTCGGATGTTCTCCAGTGACTTTCTCCTCTCAGAATCAAAAGTGAACTTACCTCAAAGGCCCCCCAGCATCTGCATCCACCACCTTGCCTCTGTGGCCTCTGGACTCAGCTACTCCCACTCTTTCTTGCTCATTCTGTTTCAGCCACTCAGGCTTCCTTGCTGCTTATAAAACAAGCCATTTCCTGCCTCACGACCTCTGCACTTACTTCTCCTCTGTCTAGAAAGCTCTTCTTTTTCCAGATTTCTATAGGACTTAATCCTGCATCTCTTTCAGATCATTGCTAAAATCCCACCTTCCCATTGAGGCCATCACTGACCAATCTGTTTAAAGTTGGAAGCCTGCCCCTCTCAACCCTGGCACCGCCCCATCCACTGCCTCTGTTCCACTGTTCTCTGTGGCACTACCACCATCTGACCTAGTATAAATATTACATATGCATTTTGTTTATCACTGTCTTTCCCCAAATATGCAGGGATTATTATTGTCTGTTTTATTTATGGCTGTGTACCCAGAGCCTAGAACAGTGCCTGCATTACCATAGATCTTTAGTAAGTATTGAATAAATTAAATAAAAATCTCCTGAAGTTTTCAGGGACTTTCTTTTTTGCAGTAGTATACTCTACCTAAATCTGATCCTAAAGAAAGCTCCTGTGACTATTCCTTCAAAGCAGATAAATTAACAGCGAGAGAGGCAGAGCTCAGAAGTCTTGCTCAGGCTCAGCAAGAGGAGAAAGCTAATTGGGAAAAGGTGTTTTCAAGCTGTCTTGAGAAGAGAGGAATGGGTGAATCTCTTCATTTTTCACATGATAACAATGTTTTTAGCAGCGAGAGAGTTGATACTAGGTTTAAAAATAACAATTATTTTTAAAAAAAAACCTAACTCACTGGAAAAAATGCTCTTGTCTCCAGTTTCTTTGTCCAATAATATCAAATCAAATGAATCCCTCATGAAGCAAAAGGAGAGTGCTTTTTTCTTTAAAAAACAAAACAATTAGAGTTTAGCTCGGCTGCCCACAAAACATGAACTGTTTCATTTAACTAACGGAGAAGATGGCTTAATTCCTAAATAAGGAAGCGATTTCCCTTAATAAAAGGCAAGTCCCTCACAAGCATGTTTCTCTCTGCCCTAAACAGCTTTGGAGAAAACTCATGGTGCTTCTGCATGTTGCCACAGACAACCACAGATAAATGGAACAAATACTAGGTAAACTTTAGAACAGATGGTTTGGCACTAAGGCCAACTCTGAGTTTTACCATCAGGTGCTTTTCTGTGCTATTGTAATCCAAATTTCTCCAGACTTCACCAATTAGGGAGTGGGAAAAAGAACTATAAGAACTTCTGATTCACTCACTTAACGCTCCATAGAACATAGGACCTCTAGCCTCCCTTAGTGTTCACAGTTATTATATGGGATTCTTTAGGTGGGTTATTTTGGATGTCCGTAAAGAGTAATCTCAAGGTTTTCAATCTGCTAATGGCCCCCAAACCACTTGAGAGTAGCGTTTTGGCTGCCCAAGCTCAATCATAAGAACGCACACCAACACAGAGGGTGGTAACCCTTGAGAAGCAAAGCAGAGCCAGTTTTCCCAAAGTCCTCACTACCCTGGAGCCATTCTGCAGCCCAAGGAGGAAAGCTGCTCTTCTGAGCTGAGTCTCTCTGGATGCGATGTGAGAGCAGCGCTGGTGTCTGTTCCTGCTGGCAAGCTGTCTGTGTAAAGGACTCCAGTAGGCATGCACTTTGGCAGGCTCAGGAGCAAGCATACAGACACACATACATGCATATGGACAAGCGTAATATAATATGACCGTGAAGGAAGAGTCATAAGATACAGGCAATGCACTACTGGAATGCAAAATAGGTTAGAGGACTCTAAAAGGGAAGGCTGTGGGATGGAAGGGGCATGTGTAGACCTCAGTCCATAGGTAGTCTCTATGATTATTATGCTTGTTTAATTCATGGATACCAAATCTCTTTCCTCAGTTTCCCTGATCACTGTATTCCAAGAAGACAGAACTCTAATATATTAGTGGGCTCAAAAAATTTTCTCAAATTTTATTCAGATATCACCTAGTTTGACAAATATTTCTGATAAAAATTATCCCACTTTTATGGAACTTGCATTCTAATGCTTTAAAGAATGGTAATGCAAGGTGAGGGGGGAAATGAAAGGGGTAAAATATCAGTCCATGGTTAATAATTTCTATACATCTATAAATACATATATCTCATGTTTTGTATATCCACTCATCCATTGGTGGACACTCATGTTGTTTCCATATCTTGGCTATTGTAAATAATGCTGTAATGAATGGAGAGTGCAGATATCTTTACCAATTTGTGTTTTTATTTTCTTCTGATAAATACCTAAGAGTGAAATTGTTGGATAGTATGGACTTTGCTTTTACTTTGAGTGAGATGGAAAGACACTAAACAGTTTTGAGCCAAGAAATGCTGCTGTCTGAATCAAGATTTAAAAATATCATAGTGAATGCTTTGTTGTGACAAACTACAGTGGACAAAGTGGAAGCGGAGAGACTGGTTAGGAGGCTTGTGTTCTGTATGAAGTGACTTGGACCATAATGGAGGTAGCAAAGGGTATATGAAGTGGTCTGACTGCATAGATAAGATAGAATTTGCCAAGAGATTGGATGTGGGCTTTGAAAGAAGAGTCAAGTGTGACTCTCAGGCTGTTGATCTAAACAACTAGAAGGATAGAGCTGTAATTTAATGAAATGGGAAACTTACAGGAGGAATGTGTTGAGACAGTGAAGACATGAAAATAGAGAAATCAGTTTTGGAAGATAGGACCTTTGAGGTTTTGGAGTTCACCTGATTTGCATTAGATCTGCTCTTGCACTGGTTGCTCAGATGGTAAAGAATCTGCCTGCAGTGCAAGAGACCCAGGTTCAATCCCTGGGTTGGGAGGATCGCCTGGAAAAGGGAATAGCTATCCCCTCTCCAGTATTCTTGCCTAGAGAATTCCGTGAACAGAGAAGCCTGTCAGGTTACAGCCCATGGGGTCACAAAGAGTCAGACACCACTGAAATGACTAACTGCTCTTGCACTGCAATTTTTTAATTATACAATCTTTAACATTAACTCAGCTCTTCCAGGGCTCGATTTCGTCACCTATATCATGAGGATAATAGAACCCAACAAGTAGGATAGGTGTCATGAGGATTCAACAGAGAGCAGATATAAAATACTGAAAATACAGGTTTAATTTTATATATATATATATATATGTATGTATGTATATATGTATATACACACACACAATGAGCTTCCCAAGTGGCACTAGTGGTAAAGAACCCCCTGGCAATGCAGGGGACATAAGAGATGCAGATTTCTTCCCTGGGTCAGGAAGATCCCCTGGAGGAGAGCACAGCAACCCACTCCAGTATTTTGCCTGGAGAATCCCATGGACAGAGGAGCCTTGTGGCATACAGTCCATGAGTCTCAAAGAGTTGGACACAACTGAGCACCTAACACTGTCACTTCACTTCATATATGTGATTGATAAATGGAGTTTATCATAATCTTCATGAGATTAGGTGTGAGGTTTCTTATGGCACTGTGAGAATTGCTTGCAGAAAAGTTTCTAAGATTGTGTTTCAGTGAGCTGAATTCTAAACACTACAGGAAGGAGATCCTCAGCCTGTATCATTCAATACTTATGTTCTCATAGCAATTTGTCCTTTACTATTTTCCTCTTTCTCTGGCTTTACTAAACACAGTATGCTAAACTATTTTGTAGATCCTTTATTTTAATTTTTTTTTCTCATCACTTGGGCAGAAAGCATCGATCAATCTGATAGACTTTTGTACAAACCAGTAAGTGTACTCTTGGTTTTATTCTTTTGGAATTTATATAATGCTTTATATCATCAGGCATCAAGATATTATTCTGATTTATTTGTTTCATGTTCTTCAATATTATTAATTTTTACTGCCCTTCCTAAATATCTTGTTTACTTTTAAATAGATTATTAAGTTATATGGGATAGTGTCTGGTAGAACTGTTCTGGATTACAAGCGGAATAAATACATTTATTCTCAGAAGAACAGACTGACCTGACCTATTTCCCGACATGCAATAGTGGGTTTTGATTCTGGCTCAGTCACTCCATCTCCAACATCAGAGCCTGTCAGCTGCCAACATTTGCTAGATACGAATTTCCTGAAAACTGCACTTCCCTAGGTCCTTACCTCACTCATTCTCCCCACTTGTTGAGAAGACATCCTTCAGCTCAGCTTAAGGTGGGGTTTTTGCATACACCCATCTCAACGATTCTCACAAAGCCAGTACACAGGCAGCAGGAGGAACTGCTTCACTTCCTGCGTGCTCCGTGACCTCAAAACCAGTTACTTGTTATAGGTGACATATAAGTCAGATGTCAGTGATCTATCTTTCTAAAGCTGGTTTTGATAACTCCAAGTGTTCTGAGGTTTACATTCACCAAGTTGCTTGAGTGTACCACATTTCTTTTTATCTTCTTGAACACTTCTCCCCTTAAATGTCCATCTTAATTTACTACCATGGCCACATCTGTTTTACCCTTGACCCCACTTTTGGGATACTCCCTGAATTTACATGTCACCGTGATTGTTTTACTTCTTCCTGAAATATCTCTATTCTTCACCCATATAAAGTTTGACTCAGTTTCCAAGACTCAGTTCTAATACTGCTTCTTCCTTTAAGTCACTTCATTTTGCACTTACCCAACTGCACAAGAGTAACTATTATTACAAGAGTATGTAGCAGAGTACTTGTGTACATGTCCCCAGTCGACCATTAGCCCAGAAAGGGCCAGCACAATAACTGGTTTAGCTTTAGTTTCCAAAATTCCTTGAATGTAGTAGACAATCAATAAATGTCTGTTGAAATGATATGCTTCTTTTCTTAATATGTCTTTTTTATCTGCTTTGTCTTCATTGTCAACATTGTTCTAGCATAACAGTCTATGTCAGTTTCTTTGCTGCTAAATTTCAGTAATTCATCAAGTTTGAGCATCTTCAATGTAACTTTTTAATGAATTTGAAGTTAGGAATGCAGTGAATTAATGCATAATCCCTTGCTTAGAGGAGCTTCCACTATGGAAGGAAAAACTGACAAGTAAATAACTAGTATATTGTGTGACATGTATGTTATGATGGTAGTGATATTTTTCAAAGTGGTATTTAAATGGCTAAAGAGTTTCAGAGGGTCTCATTGTGTGGGGTTTGAGTGACTTGAAGCCTAATAAATGCCTTAAGCACCTGGAGCAGTGCTCTGCATGTGGAAGGCACACAGTTAATATTGCTTGTTGAATTAATTACATGATGGCAGCTAGAAGGTAAGCTCAGAGGACAGCAACAGAGCATGACTGGGTAAGCCACTTTCAATACACTGTGATGTTGATAGGTTTTTCCTGCCTTATTGTAGCCCTCAGCTTTCAGTCCCTTACACCCCCAGTTGAAGACTCCCTGGGTCTCATCTAAATAAGATGATGAAAAGAGTAAGACTGAATAGTTTTCCAGATAACTAAGATAGCTTCCTAACAGCAATTTCCAGAATCTTCCCCCAAAATATGACTACCTGTAAACATGAGCTTACAGCATTAATATAAGAAAGAAGGAAAGAAATAAAATTATTATGAAATTGTTTTTTAAGTATCAGAAAACTTCTTCAAAAGATTGTCAAGTTTTAGGTTGGTATCAGATGTTCTAATTTTATTTGTAACTATATAAACTTTGCATTCATCAGTTAGTAATTAACTTATTCATTGAACAAGCCTCTATTGAAAACCTATTGTGTGATGGGTTCTTGCCTAGGATCCAGAGATACAAAGACAAATAAGATGACCCTTGCCTCCAATTAGCTTGTTCAAATGGATGAAAAACAAAATAAATGAAACAATTCAATATATCATGGTAAGAGTTTCCAGAGGTGTTCATGGTTTTTTAAATAGAACAGAGAAGAAGAGCATCTCAATCAGGCTCAGAAGCAAAGGGAAGGCTGTTTTGAAAGAAATGATGTGTTTAAACTGATTTTGAAGGACAAAGGCAGGCTAACGCAGCATAATTACTGGATAGTAGAACCATTTGACCAAGTACATCCAGGTTCCCATTATAACTGTTAGATTGTCTTCTTTTTTTAAATTCTGTGCTCTTCCTGGCCTTAAGAGATAACCAGGAGGTAGCACCTATAGAGAAGACTTATCTCTATGGCCTTTGATGAAGCATAATCTAACATGAAGTACCTTTTATGGGCTTAAATGATCAAAAAAGAAGCCTGCTGAGATGGGTTTCGTAGGGAGCAATGGCTTTCAGAGTCAAGAGTTCAAGGATAAACCATCTGTCACCAGACAGGTGCTATGAAAATAAATCACTGCTTATTCTTTCCTGAAAATGCACTCTTTACCAGGTTGTATGTGAATGTGCTGATTAATATTTTAGCCATAAAGCTTACAAGATAACATTCTCATATACATATCATAATAGCTTTTATTCTGTGACAAAGATGGGATTGAGGAACTGAATTTGAGTCACATACCATTGTTTCTTTTGTTTAAATTCTCCATGTGAAATAAGATTTAACATAATACTATGAAAGACTAACACGCTGCTTTGAGATGGACTCCAAATATTTCTCACTGAGTAATGTAAAGCCAGTGGTATATCGTATGCCTATTTCTTTTCAGAATGATCCAATATAACAATGCTTTTCACCTTTATTATCTTTAAGGCCTTTCCTTAAAGTTTAGATAGGCCTTCCCAAGTGGTGCTAGTGGTTAAGAACCCATCTGCCCATGCAAGAGACATAAGAGACACGGGTTTGATCCCTGAGGGGTCAGAAAGATTGCCTGGAGAAAGAAATAGCAATCCACTCCAGTATTCTTGCCTGGAGAATCCCAGAAGCAGAGGAGCCTAGTGGGCTACAGTCCACAGGGTCGGAAAGAATCGGACACAACTGAAGCAACTTAGCACACACACACAAACTTTAGATGCTTAAAAAAATTAACATTCTTCTCTTTATTCTTATATAAACCAGAGACATGATGAATTGTTATGCTTAACTATGGAAAATAATACCTTTGTAATGTTTTAGTGCTCTGCCACTGGGTAATTTTTATAATTTTTCATATACCTAAAGCTTTCCTCTCAAATAATATACACTTCCCCACCTTTATAAAGACACTATTTTAATCTCAGATGATAATTATGAAAATCTGTTCTTTCACTGTGCTTTGATACTATGATAACATTAGGTATTATTGAGATGTACATAATTATTTTCTCTTACACCCAATGACCTTTGAATTCTATTATCTGATTTTCATATTGTTTCTTTTTCTTTGCTATCAGACTACTTGCCCTCATGTTTTATAACTTCTATTTTCACCTCCCCTTTCAATGCTTCCTATTATGCTAGTTCAAATGTAATTTATTTCAGAAAATATTAATTGAGAATATACTATGTATTAGTCCCTGCACTAAGTGTTGGGTATTCAAAGATAAACAAAACATGGCCCCAGTCTTTAAAGAGCAAGAAAAAGTAGAGAGCAAAAAAGTAATTAGAATTCTGTGTGAAAATTGCGATGAATAGAATTTTATTCTATGGAAAATATGATTTGTTTCTCCTGGGCATTGCCAAAGTAGGATGGCCCAAGACAGACTGAAGGGCTTAGCATCAGTGATGCAAGCATGCTAAGTCGCTTCAGTCGTGTCCAACTCTTTGCAACCCCAGGGACTATAACCCACCAGGCTCCCCTGTCCTTGAAATTCTTTAGGCAAGAATACTGGAGTGGGTTGCCATGTCTTTCTCCAGGACCAGGGGAAATTTCAAAACAGAGTCATTTGTAGTGCCTCTCCCATAGATAAAGATATATGCTATAAAAAAATAGATAAATTTATAAAAATTTTGTCAAAAATAAGAAATTACTCTTAGTAAGATCTAGGACACTATTCTGGTTTATGAACTTTGCATATTTACTTGTGACATCTGTTTTGATCATTTGGGATCATATTTTGCTAACTTTCTGTTGCTACAGCAGGTACAAAATGATTTGGAGTGCTCAATGAGTGAAATCCCAGTGAGAGAAACATTAATACATTTATTATGATAATTTGTTTTGTATTATATTTTTGCATATCACATTTTATTATAGTGCATCATATTTTATTGCCCTGACCTTTCCACTATCACATAGCATTTTCCAACAAGAAAAAAATTCAAAAACCGTATGAGACATACAGATATTCTCTGAGTTAATATAGGATTATATTTATAAATAGGTATTCTGTATGAAAAACTGTGTGTTCATGATAGAATCATATATTTGAACCTTATAATCATGCATAGAAAATACGTTTCTAAGCATTGAATAGTCAACCTACCAAAAATTTCTGGTAACAACCACATTCTTGTCTTTTCATATTTAAAGTAGCATTCTTTGCATAATGTATACTGCAGTAAATATTGGCTAGATTATCACTATCATTATCATTAAAAGTAATACACTACCAGACTTACTTTAGGGCCCTGCTGAAATTCCTATACATTTTAAAAAAATTTTAGTGCATGTATGAAATTAACTACACTGTTATTAAAGTAAAAATTAATAATGAAACAGCAATGCAGTCACTCTTTGAACTGGCTGAATTTCAGTTTAACTCCAAGATTAGACCCCTGTCTACTTCACCCGACTCCCCTGAATACTCCCACTAGTTACATCTTTTATGTCATGTGATGATTATCAAGAAGATGGGTGTAAAAGGTATACCTCAGTTTCCACAGGTAATATATATAGTTTGAAGTTATTACTTCTCAACATTTTTGTATTTCCCCTCTCCACAGTTCTTCACTGGGGTCCCACCCTCTTTGCACCTCCTCTATTACATGTGCAGATAAGAAGTTTTCAGTGCTGTAAAATCCGAAGATGATTTGCGGCTGGAAATATTTTCAAAGTACTACTCACTAATTGACTATTCTGACTGTTTTCAAATCCCAGTGAAATCTAATTTCTAGCAGTATGACTTTTTGATGAACTCTCCAGGGTAAATTAGGGGAAAAAAATGTTACTTTAGTGAATAGAGTCATATAGAGATTTTGCATACAAACCAGTAAAGATCACCAAAAAGAATGATTTTTTACATTTACAGCAGTTATCATAAACCATTCTTCCCTTGGGCCAGTTATACTTTTGGAACAATTATTTATTGGAACCAATGATGATACAGTTTTGTTCTTCTCAGCCTTAATATCTGATTATGTCAGGAGACCATTTCTATGATGGTCTTAGTATTGCCTGAAACCCAAGGTGATGCTAAGCTGAGTTTAAGGAAGCTGAGATCCTGTAATGAATTCACATCTGTTAGCATGATACTGTTTCCTGTCCAATAACAAAGACTGAAGAGGGAGCAGTGAAAGGTATAAGGTTTCTAACATACTGATCCAAAGAATAGCAACCATCTGAAGTGGTCAAAACATACCACACTCAATTTGCACCTCATAAAAAATCTTGGCCCCATAAGAGCTGGCTTTATGATTTATCAAAAACAAAACTTTGGATGTCCAGAAGCTGGCTGACTTGCTTATTTGATAAATGGGTTACAATGATGCTTCCACATAGTATTCAGAGTTCTGGGGTGCTTCAGTGTCTGCTCCTAGAGGCAGAAGAAAGCTGCTGTATTGATGAGGGTTCTCCAGAGAAACAGAATTAATTACATACATTAGACAGATTTTGAGGAATTGGCTCCTGCAGTTGTGAAGGCTGAGAAGTCACCGTATCTGCCATCTGCAAGCTGGAGACCCAGGAAAGCTGGTAGTGCAATTCAGTCCACATTCAAAGGCCTGAGAACCAGGGGATCCAACAGAGTAAATCCCAGTCCAAGAGCAGAGGAGGATGAGATGAAAACAGATGAGATGCCCCCGCTCAAGCAGTGAGGCAAGAAGTGAGGCCTTCTTGTTGTCTTCAGACTTTAGTGAACCGCACGATACCCATTGACATTGGGAAGGCAATCAAATTCACATAATCCACCGATTCAAATGCTAATCTCACCCAGGAACACATTCACAGATACATCTGGAAACAGCGTTTTATCTGGGCATCCTGTGGCCACTCAGGTGATACATAAAATTAACCATCTCAGATGGCAATGGTGAATTCCAGGCAATTCATCCACATGTTTCTACTAAAAACCAGTCTGTTTTTATTTATTTTAGATGAACTACCTCATTTTCAACATAGATGTAATTTTTAAAAGAATTCACTTCTAGTATCATCTGAAAGTCTTTGAGTCTATACAATGGGACCACACCATTGGAACAAACACTATAAAGAAATTAGCAAGCATCAGAATCTTTTAGACAGACCAGTCTTTAATGAAGGAAACCCAGTGTGCATTTGCTTTAGAACCCAACATTCCAAGAGAGTGTGTATAAACATGTGAGTAATGTGATCTAAGATGGAACAATAAGATAGCAATAAAAGGCAGTTATTTTGGTTTTGATTTTGCCATAGAGCCTAGGGTAAAAAAAAAAAAAAAATCAAAGTGTCTGAGGCAAATATACCCTGAATTTTAAGCTATGTTTCTGTCTTTTAATAGGGAAGATGCTGAGTCGTTGGCAAAAGGGTGTAACAGACCTGGCTTCAGAATGCCCCATTGTGTTTGGCTGTTGCAGAAACTTGTTTAACTAGAGTGAAATCCTAAAACTCTGTGTATTGAGGAGGAGGGTTTGTGTCCAAACCTCAGACCTAGACAGTTTGGTGTTTGTGGGTGGGAAGATTTTCCTTCAGTCATACCAGCCTAAAAGTTAAATGTGTTGTCCAAAGGCTTCTCCCCACCCCCTGACCCACCACGTAAGTGTTCAGAAGTCTCAGGATATGAGCTCTACATTAATTGCATGGCATAGCGGCCTATTGCAAACTTGATCAGCCTTTGCCAGGATAGCACAATGGAAAGAACTCTAGACTAAGAATACTACTGTTAATACCACTAGACAGTGCTAAGTCGTGTCCAACTCTGCAGCCCCAATGCACTGCAGCCCACGAGGATCCTCTGTCCCTGGGATTTCCTGGGTAAGAATACTGGAGTGTGTTGCCAGTCCCTCCTCTAAGGGATCTTCCCAACCCAGGGATCCAATCTACGTCTCTTATGTCTCCTGCATTATCAGGAGGGTTCTTTACTACTAATACCACCTGGAAAGCCCAAAGAATATGAAGTGTTAGTGGCTCAGTTGTATCCAGCTCTTTGCAATGCCATGGACTGTAGCCTGCCAGGCTCCTCTGTCCATGGGATTCTCCAGGCAAGAATACTAACATGAAAGCTAAATG
This sequence comes from Antilocapra americana, assembly GCA_007570785.1. NCBI lineage: Eukaryota > Metazoa > Chordata > Mammalia > Artiodactyla > Antilocapridae > Antilocapra > Antilocapra americana. Next base: position 38,953 of record ML662439.1, read on the forward strand.
TAAACAGAAAAACACTATATATATTAGCACTTATTAAACCCCTGCCCTGAGCCCTGAGCTTTCAAATCCCTCTTCTGACCTTCTTTTTGCCACTTTCCTTCCCACCATTTGAGGAGTGGCAGAGTCAAGGGAACATGTCCACCAGGAGCCCATCCATGCACTCCTTCTAGATCATATTGCAAGTGTCCAGATCCCATAATAAATTATCTAAACTCTTCTGATCCCATTTTCTGGACCCATAGACCACTTTGCCGAGTCTGTTCCCTGAGGGGGAGCCACACAACTGATGTAACTCCCTAGGCCCTAGGGTGGCCAAGGGACAGCTGTCTAGAGGGTGGACGTGTACCCAGTGGGGCCACGTGCATGTCAGCAGGGGCCTCACAGGGCAGGAAAGAGCTGGAAGTGGAAAGAGAAAGGGATCGTGAAGCTGCCATTAACAATATATTTTAAAACTTGATCTCTTGGTATAACAAAGTATGTAGAAATGCAATATGCCAGGCTGTGTGCTTCTACTTTTGCCTCAAGTTCCACAAATATTAACTATTCAGAGTTGAAGTCCTTCCGTGGATTTGCAAATTATTCCCACAAATATTTTTTCCTAATGTTAGGGCTAATTATTGTTATTAAATACATTTACCCTGGAGAGGAAAATATACTACTATGTGCTGAGATCTTTTTTGAGTTCTTCAGTCTGGGCAAAATCCCAACCATTTCGCCATAATTATGCCACCTGCTGGGCTCTTGCTTACACTGCAGCAGTCTAACCAACCTGTAGGTATGCTGGAGGTCTCAGACTGGGCTGGTGTTGGCGGAAAAACACACACAATCCTCTTCTCGCGTCAGTTGAAAAATAACATATATATATATTCTCTTTTTCTTTGGTAGCCAAAGATAATAACCTCCTTTTTGTTCAGTATAGTGGCATGATAAGGAGACTACATAGTTAACACTTTATACCTAAAATTGTCTCTATGAGGACTCTCTGTAATGATTTTGTGTAACATCTGTAAATAGCATAGAATGCTATTCATCAGCAGAAGAACCAATTTCGATTACTTTCAGCCTTGATGAGGATTGTGAAGAGACTGAAGTATTCTGCACGTTGGCTTTTGTACAATTGGCAACCTGGCAAATGGCAGCAACATCCCCTTTCCTATATTTATCATTAGATTACTAACCTGGAATATTAAAGAAAGCAGTTATGTCAGGTAATCAGTTTTTTTTTCATTAAAATTGATAATATAGTTTGTATTCTTCAGTGCTTCCCTACATCTAGAAGTCCTTTGTATACCAGAAGCACCCAAAGAATGTAGAAAATCTACTACAAGTATTTTATTAGGACGAAAATTATTTGTTTCCCCACCTTGACTGAAAAGATGATATCAAAGTGTTAAATACTTTTCCATATCATTGCTGCAGTTGTGTCGAACTCTTTGCGACCCTATGGACTGTGGCCCACCAGGCTCCGCTACCCACGGGATTCCCCAGGCAAGAATACTGGAGTGGGTTGCCATTTCTTTCTCCAGGCCATCTTCCTGACCCAGGGATCGAACCCATGTCTTGTGTCTCCTGCATTGGCAGCAGGTTCTTCACCACTAGCACCACCTGGGAAGCCCCAAAACATCACAATTGTTGCCATATCCTGCCTTTGTAAGAACTGTTTTGTTCCAAAATTGTACCTTCCTATCTATTTTCTCATTTTTGTATCACCACAGTCCTACATGTTGAGTAACACGTAACACAAATGTCTCAAAGTCACCTTAATGTTTCCACTAACCCATCATTCCTTAGCAACTGAGCCATTCCAAATAATTGTTATGAATATAGACAGAACTTTTCTTGTCCAAATCTTTGAACTGTCTTTTAAAGAAGGCCAACTCATACATGACACAAGATAAGATATTCAATTAAAAACAGTCCTGGATGCTCTAATCCTTCATTAAGCAATGGTCCACAGGGGTTTCACAGTCAAATGCCTTCAAGTAGAGCAGTTAACAAAACTAAGCAGTTTGTATGATCAGACTCCACATTTGCCCAGTTATTATATTGCTTTTCAAGTTCTTTGGGTTCTACACATCTCTCAGAATTCCAACTAATGACCCCAGCCCTTCTAGCTGTCCTTGCCCCCACTTTTCCTTACATCTCCTTCTTCAACACTACATTTTTTTCAGATTCATAGCTTTTGGCTTTATCTTCCATTCTGGACTCCAGAATCATCCTTTAATTCATGCAGTATTTGGATTCTACACTTTGGACCTTTCAGACAGAATTTGCAAGTACCCTCTAGCTGCATTCCTATTTTTTGCCATTGGGTATTATCCTCTGAGGTACAGAGCCCATCTATCTTATTTATAGGCATCTGGTGGGTCTGCTCTATGTTCTGACTCCCACTCCACCACCCATGCTTGTGAGAGAAAGATTAGATCATCCTAACTCTTATTTAAAAACATCACTACTCTAAGTATTCAAGTTCATTTTCAATTAATTATATTTAAGTGCCAGACCGTGTTTGAGTGATATATTTTAGCATATAGTAGTCAGGTACAATGGCCTACAGTCTCCATGATCAAACCTTTTTCTTTAAAAGAAAAAAAATTAATGGGCAGAAATTTTGCTCTGTTCCAGGCTTCAAATCCTTCTTCTATAATCAGTGATCAGTATGAATATATAAGAACTCATTGACATTTCATTCCCTGTTTTGATTTGAATTTAAACTCTCCCATCATAGATTGTCAGCAGAATGTCCGATCACACTTGACCTTTCAGGGTACAAAAGTTAATATTTTTCAGATTCCTCTAAATATTATAAAGCATAATTGGTCACCTCACTGCTATCTTTCTAAGTAAGTTTAGTTCCTTTAAAGAAAAATGTCCGAATGATTTCAATGATCTTTGAAGAAATCAATGAATATATTTTCTTTATTGCCAATAGGGGATCTAAAAAACTAGTCTGCAATTTTTAAAAAATTTTCAACCATATACAAGCTGTATCTCCTGTATAATTAGATCTTCTATGCTCAAAACTTCATGAGGAATGTGTCAGAGATAGTTGGGTAGGTGAAGGGATGGACAGATAAACTTATCTCAATGTATCAGTATGTTTTTATATCACATGGGACATATGCTATCTATAATGATTGATTAAAAGAGGTCTTTTATTATGTAAAATATAATAATAAAATCAAACTAATTTTTGTCTAATTTCTCAACTCTTCTAAACATGTCTGAAATAGCATGGCCCCATCCCATGTTGTGTTTTTGTGTATCTGGGTGTGTGTGTGTGTGTGTGTGTGTGTGTGTGTTTTCCTCCCACATAGTCAAAGTAATAAATTGGTTAAAGAAGGAAATAAAGTCTGGAGTAACACGGAAAAGACCTTGACTGAAATAACTAAAATTATATCGTACTATCTAATATTCTTTTAACAGATGGCCTATTACCTGAACATCACCCAGGGCACAGTAGTAATTATTAAGAGTACCGTATACCATAGTGATGCCTTTTCTGAAAGTATTTTAATAACAGAAGATATCTGGCTCTTGTAATTATACTGATAACTGAGATTTACTGAGCACTTACTATGTATTAAGGAGAAGGTGATGCACTCTACTCCAGTACTCTTGCCTGGAAAAATCCCTTGGACGGAGGAGCCTGGTGGGCTGCAGTCCATGGGGTCACTAAGAGTTGCAACCCACTAAGCGACTTCACTTTCACTTTTCACTTTCATGCATTGGAGAAGGAAATGGCAACCCGCTCCAGTGTTCTTGCCTGGAGAATCCCAGGGATGGAGGAGCCTGGTGGGCTGCCATCTATGGGGTCACACAGAGTCAGACACGACTGAAGTGACTTAGCAGAAGTACTATGTATTAAGTACTTTTCTAAGTGCTTATCAGGTAGGAATTTAATTTTGACAGCCATCCTCTGAAATAAGTATTGTTATCATCCTCTAATCTTGTGGTTAAAGATAGTGATCGTACTTATTTCAGTAGGTGGTTCAGTGGATTCAGCGCTCATATAGCTGTCCACTCTGCTCTACTAATTTCAGGGGAATAGTGAAAAATTTAAGAGGGAAAGGGGCTGGGGGCTGGGGAGATGGCCCATTTCTCCAACATTGTTTTAAGCATTACTCACTTACTAAGCGTCTAAAGATTTTACACCTGTTTGTGGATTATATATCTTATTTTTCCAAGGTTAAATTGCAAAGTAAAAACAGTATTGTACAAGCAAAAATAATAGCTTGTACCTTCCACCCCAAAGCATTTCCTAACCAGAAGTTAGAAACAATTTTCATGCATCACTGAAAAATAGCTCCCTTCAACTGAGTAATGCTAATGTTTATTGTTAGCTCTTAATAGCTTCAGAAGGACAGTATTTTGAAATTCAAGAGTAATCTGAAGTAAGCAGAATGTGACTACACCAGAGAAGAGCTGCCATATTTCAAAATAAAGTGTTCAGCACCTTGCAGACCGTAGTTCCTTAGTAATGATTGCTACTAATGCCAAAGCAGTTAGATAGACCAGTAGAACTTCTATCTTTATGTGTGAAAATGGCTCTTGAAAACTATGGCTTTGGACAAGTCAGTTAACCCTCTATATACCTGATTCACTTAATGCCAAGAAATGTGTTGAGTAAACTAGTGCTTGTAAAAGTATAATGGAAATTCTAAAAACTACTTACTTTAGGAACCAAAATGGAACTCAAAATCAATGATCAGTTTTCTAAAAATTCCTAGATCATCATATATAAGAAGATAGAATAGTTTTGTTGATTTTTTTTTGTATATAAAGAAGAAAGTCCTGTGATCTTATTAATGATGTTGGAATTTGAGAAGCACAAACTCAGTGCAGACAGGGCAGTCCAACTCTGCCAGATTTTAATGGCTTCTGTTCACACACAAGTTGCATTCCCTGCCATCCCTTGTTAGGAGCAGTACACGTTGTGGAGTTTTATGAGATGGAACTATGATAATCTAAATTAAATTTTTTAACTCTCAAAATAAAACCACTATTATTTCAGAGAAAAAAAATCTTGAGTTAAAAACTTAAGAAAATATGATTCAATATGTCTCTTCCCTTAGTAAAAACATAAATTTCTAACATATTTAAGGTAATAAATTTGTAACATTTTTAAGATACTACCTTTAAAAATCTCTCTAGTTCCTGTTCTCATCATCATAGCCTCCCCGTCACCCCTGCTCCTCTTGGACATTGGAGTGTCTAACATTGCCACATGTGTGAGCCCACTCCAGTCCTGTGTTCTAACCCTGCTCTGCTCTCGAATCATATCCATATCAAGAATCTGCGTTCTTGAATAACTAATGTGCTTTCATGATATTTGAAGCTTTGTCTATTTAAGTAAAACAAAGATTTGAGACTAAAACGCAGTTTTGCTCTTTGACTAGAAATCACCTGAATATAAGAAAAGCAAGTTCTTAAATATGATTCTATTAAACTAGGAAGGTAAACTTAGCAAAAATATTTTTATGTGATGCTTACCCTAATCACATAGATGCACATGATTCAATTCTTTCGGGAAGCAGACATTTTAAATTATTTTCCCATCAGAATTGATGTTTTGGTACTTACTTAAGATATTCTGAATGGTAAGGCAAGGTGCTATTTTAGGAGAAAATCTTGATTTTGTTTAAACTACATACAACATTACTGCCTTTTCTTCCAGACACCAAAATTTGACAATTGGTAACTCTAGTGTTTTTAATATTTATAAATAATAGTTTTGTTTTGGTAGCCTTTACTGAATATGTCAAAATATATGCTTTTGTACTTTTGAATTTCTATGATGGGAAAATCATTTACTTTATTTGAAAGAAGAATATCTGCAATCTCTCTGTGTTTCTGAAGATTACAATACATAAGATTATTCTAAATTATTATAGTGCTGACAAAATTGTTTTGTATTAACATATTGTGAAATAGGTTTTGAATCTACAGGAAATAGCACAAAACAGGTGAGTAGGAGTGGAAAAGACTGTTTTTGAAGGGGTGAATAATCATCGCTGAGAATGGCAAAGCTTTGGGGATTTCTTCCACATTTGTCCAGGTTATTTGCAAACAGAGTAATACTTTATGAATTAATAAACATACCAAAAAAAACCCCCAAATTGTCCTTCTTGGCATATGAATATAAAGACTCTGCCCAGAAAATAAATTCTCATTCATAGCTTGTATCATGTGAAGCAGAAGAAAACAAATCCTTCAATATCTGGGTGTATATCAGGTAGTGAACAAAATCTTTGCATCCCTTTTCTGACCACAACCTCAAACCCTTACACATTTTTACTACAACTTTCACTAACCTGTTCTTTATCTTAAGGCTCCATTTTTATCAAAATTCATCAGCTTCCTCTGACTAATTTCTTTCCTTCCAGTTCAGGTGTTGCTCATAGATCTTTTGCCTGATCTATAGAACTGGGAAGGATTTTTCTGACATGTCTTCCCCCAGATCCTTGAATCTGCCCACCATAAATCTCATCACATGTTAGTTTACTACTCTAACAGTACTACTGTTAACTGTTGCTCATGTCCAAGGGATTAGAGGTCAGGCCGATCTTGTCCACAACTGGAGTTCAGTGTCTGCTGTGTAGGAGATGCTCCATAATGGCACTAGTAAGTTGTGATGGTAGTAACAGTAGTCCAGACTTTCCCTAGGTAATTTCATCTTAAGGATCACTTATAAAAATAGGCACTCTCAACTCTGCTTATCGCCTGTTTTTCTCTACAGAGTCCTGGGCATTTATATCCAACTGTTGAGATCATAGACTTCAGAGTCAGGCTGCCTGAGGTTATATTTTTTACTTTGCCACTAACTAGTTCCATGAATCATTGCAATCAATGTACAAATTTGATTCAATCAAGTTGTTACGTTGTACAAATTGTCCTTAATTTCTCTATGCTCTCAATTTCTTCATCTCTAAAAAGGGGGAGAAATTTAGAAGAGTTAATAAATATAAGGCCTCCCGAGTGGCTCAGTGGTAAAGAATCCGCCTACCAATGCAGGAGATGTAGGTTCAGTCCCTGAGTCAGGAAAATCCCCTGGAGAAGGAAAAGGCAAGCCACTCCAGTTTTCTTGCCTGGGAAATACCGTGGATAGAGGAGCCTGGTGGGCTATAGTCTGTGGGGTCACAGAAAGTTGGACACGACTAACCAACAAAACAACAACAACTAATATACGTAGAGCACTTAAACAGGGCCTGACATATATTAATAATTAAGTTTCGATAAGTGTTAGTTTTTACATTACTACCTCACCGCTACTGCTGTTGCTGATATAGTTGTTTTTCTGCTAGTCACGTTTCCTCAGCTATTCTACCCTATGTCTAATACCAAGTATATGAAACTGAACTCTTCATCACCAAAATGTTCTCTGCTTCTTGTCTTCTCCTTTCTAATTCACCTAATTCATCTTAATCACCATCCACCCAATTATCCAAGCAGATGCTTGTAAATCACACTCAACTTCTCTCCCACCACCTGAACTGCTACCCAGTACCATCTAATGAATCCCTAAGCCCTTCTCTTGATGCTTTATGAACATCTCATACTCACCTCCTCCTCTCTATTCTCATTGCTTTTATCCCAGCCCCATCATTGCCAGGATAGCTTCCTCAACTGTCTACCACTTTCCATCTCCTACTCTGCAGTACATGCATTCTTTCACCAAATGTTCATACTCTATGCCAGGTGCTGCTTTATGGTCTTAATATTATATTGGTAAGTGCTTCCCAGGTGGTGCAGTAATAAAGAATGTCTGCCAGTGCAGGAGACACAAGAGATGCAGGTTCAATCCCTGGAGTAGGAAGTGGCAGCCCACTCCAGTATCCTTGCCTGAAAAATCGCATGGACAGAAGACTGGCAGGCTACAGTCCATGGAGTCTGAAAGAGTCAAACATGACTCAGTATGCATGCATATTGGTAAACAAACTAACTCACTCTTTGCTCAGTCATGTCCCACTCTTTGCAACCCGGTGTAATGTAGCCCGCCAGGCTCCTCTGTCCATGGGATTTTTCAGGTGAGAATACTGGAGTGAGTGGCCATTTCCTTCTCCAGGTAAAAAGAAACAATTAATTTAAAAAATTCTCACCTTCCTTAACTTATATTTCTGTAGGAAGAGACAGTAGATAAATTCCAAACAGCACAAAGTATTGTGAAAAAAAAAAAAAGTAAAAGGTAGGGAGTTATGGAATGGATGGGTAATTTGCAATTTTGAAAAGAGTATTCAGGGAAGGTATCCTTGATAAAATAGCAAATGAATGAAGTGTTGAAGGAAGTGAGAGGATAAGCCTTGCAGACATCTAACAGAAGACTATTCTAGACAGGGCTCACCCAGTAAGTTGGGAGTACAGCTGGTGTGGAGAGATAAAGCAAAGAGATTAGCACAGCTGGAGTGGAGAGAGCAAGAAAGAGAAGCAGAGAAATAGATCAGAGAAATAATCACAGGCCAGACAGTATGGGGCTGGACCACTGTAAAAACAATGGATTTTACTCTGAGTAAAATGGGGAACCATTGTGGGATTTTGAGCACAGAGGAGACATGATCTGGCTGCTGCATTGAAAAAAAGGCTGAAAGTGGAAAGAATAGAGGGTGGAAAAACAATTGCGAGGCTATTATAATCTGAATTAAAGATGATGTTGTCTTGGACATGGATGGAACCAGTGGAGACAGTGAGAAGTGCTCTGAGTCTGGATGTGCTTGAGTGTTGATAACTGATGGCACGGATGTGGGGTCTGAGAGAAAGAGGTGTGTGTGATGAGGTAAGAGAAAGGATGTCTCTCAAGTGCTGGTCTTCACACGTGGAAAACAGAGTCCTATCAGAAAGGTTAGTTCACTTCAGTTCAGTTCAGTCAGTCGTGTCCAACTCTTTGCGACCCCATGAGCTGCAACACGCCAGGCCTCCTTGTCCAACACCAACTCCCAGAGCCCACCCAAACTCACGTCCATTGAGTTGGTGATGCCATCCAACCATCTCATCCTCTGTTGTCCGCTTCTCTTCATGCCCTCAATCTTTCCTAGCATCAAGGTCTTTTAAAATGAGTCAGCTCTTTGCATCAGGTGGCCAAAGTATTGGAGTTTCAGCTTCAACATCAGACCTTCCAATGAACACCCAGGACTGATCTCCTTTAGGATGGACTGGCTGGATCTCTTTGCAGTCCAAGGGACTCTCAAAAGTCTTCTCCAACAACGCAGTTCAAAATCATCAATTCTTCGACACTCAGCTGTCTTTATAGTCCAACTCTCACATCCATACAAGACCACTGGAAAAACCATAGCCTTGACTAGATGGACCTTTGTCAGCAAAGTAATGTCTCTGCTTTTTAATATGCTATCTAGGTGGGTCATAACCTTCCTCCCAATGAGTAAGCATCTTTTAATTTCATGCTGCAATCACCATCTGCAGTGATTTAGGAGTCCAAAAAAGTAAAGTCTCTCACTGTTTCCCCATCTATTTGCCATGAAGTGATGGGACTGGATGCCATAATCTTAGTTTTCTGACTGTTGAGCTTTAAGCCAACTTTTTCACTCTCCTCTTTCACTTTCATCAAGAGGCTCTTTAGTTCCTCTTCTGCTCCTGCCATAAGGGTTGTATCATCTGCGTATCTGAAGTTATTGATATTTCTCCTGGCAATATTGATCCCAGCTTGTGCTTCCTCCAGCCCAGCATTTCTCATGATGTACTCTGCATATAAGTGAAATAAGCAGGGTAACAATATACAGCCTTGACATACTCCTTTTCCTATTTGAAACCAGTCTGTTGTTCCATGTCCAGTTCTAACTGTTGCTTCCTGACCTGCATACAGGTTTTTCAAGAGGCAGGTCAGGTGGTCTGGTATTCCCATCTCTTTCAGAATTCTCCACAGTTTGTTGTGATCCACACAGTCAAAGGCTTTGGCATAGTCAATAAAGCAGAAATAGATGTTCTTCTGGAACTCTCTTGCTTTTTTGATGATCCAGTGGATATTGGCAATTTGATCTCTGGTTCCACTGCCTTTTCAAAACCAGCTTGAACATCTTGAAGTTCATGGGTCACAGATTTCTGAAGCCTGGCTTGGAGAATTTTGAGCATTACTTTACTAGTGTGTGAAATGAATGCAATTGTGCAGTAGTTTAAGCATTCTTTGGAATTGCCTTTCTTTGGGACTGGAATGAAAACTGACATTTTCCAGTCCTGTGGCCACTGCTGAGTTTTCCAAATTTGCTGGCATATTGAGTGCAGCACTTTCACAGCAGCATCTTTTAGGGTTTGAAATCACTCAACTGGAATTCCATCACCTCCACTAGCTTTGTTTATAGTGATGCTTCCTAAGGCCCACTTGACTTCACATTCCACGATGTCTGGCTCTAGGTGAATGATCACACCATCGTGATTATCTGAGTCATGAAGATCTTTTTTGTACCATTCTTCTGTGTAATCTTGCCACCTCTTCTTAATATCTTCTGCTTCTGTGAGGTTCCTACCATTTCTGTCCTTTATTGAGCCCATCTTTGCATGAAATGTTCCCTTGGTATGTGTAATTTTCTTGAAGAGATCTCTAGTCTTTCCCATTCTATTGTTTTCCTCTATTTCTTTGCACTGATCACTCAGGAAGGCTTTCTTATCTCTCCTTACTATTCTTTGGAACTCTGCATTCAGATAGATATATCTTTCCTTTTCTCCTTTGCTTTTTGCTTCTCTTCTTTTCACAGCTATTTGTAAGGCCTCCTTAGACAGCCATTTTGCTTTTTTGCATTTATTTTTCCTGGGGATGGTCTTTTTTTTAATTTTTAATTTTTTTGTAACAAATTCTAGACAGATTTTTTTCTTTACATTATTGTGTTGGTTTTCCCATACATTGACATGAATCCACCATGGGTATACATGTATTCCCCTTCTAGAACCCCCCTTCCACCTCCCTCCTGACTCCATCCCAGGTCATCCTTGATCCCTATCTCCTGTACAGTGTCACGAACCTCTGTCCATAATTCATCAGGTATTCTGTCTATCAGATCTAGTGCCTTAAATCTATTTGTCACTTCCACTGTATAATCACAAGGGATTTGATTTAGGTCATATCTGAATGGTTTCCCCACTTTCTTCATTTTAACTCTGAATTTGGCAATAAGGAGTTCATGATCTGAGCTACAGTCAGCTCCCAGTCTTGTTTTTGCTGACTGTATAGAGCTTCTCCTTCTTTAGCTGAAAAGAATATAATCAATCTGATTTCCGTGTTGGCCATCTGGTGATGTCCATGTGTAAAGTCTTCTCTTGTGTTGTTGGAAGAGGATGTTTGCTATGACCTGTGAGTTCTCTTTGCAAAACTGTTAGCCTTTGCCCTGCTTCGTTCTGTACTCCAAGGCCAAATTTGCCTGTTACTCCAGGTGTTTCCTGACTTCTTACTTTTGCATTCCAGTCCCCTATAATGAAAAGGACTCCTTTCTTGGGTGTTAGTTCTAAAAGGTCTTGTAGGTCTTCACAGAACCGTTCAACTTCAGCCTCTTCAGGGTAACTGGTTGGGGCATAGACTTGGATTACCGTGATATTGAATGGTTTGCCTTGGAAATGAACAGAGATCATTCTGTCTTTTTTGACATTGCATCCAAGCACTGCTTTTCGGACTCTTTTGTTGACTATTATGGCTACTCCATTTCTTCTAAGGGATTCCTGCCCACAGAGATAGATAAAATGGTCATCTGAGTTAAATTCACCCATTCCAGTCCATTTTAGTTCACTGATTCCTAGAATGTCAACATTCACTCTTGCCATCTCCTGTTTGACCACTTCCAATTTGCCTTGATTCATGGACCTAACATTCCAGGTTCCTATGCAATATTGCTCTTTACAGCATCGGACCTTGCTTCTATCACCAGTCACATCCACAGCTGTGTGTTGTTTTTGCTTTGGATCCATCCCTTCATTCTTTCTGGAATTATTTCTCCACTGATCTCCAGTAGCATATTGGGCACTTACCAACCTGGGGAGTTCATCTTTCAGTGTCCTATCTTTTTGCCTTTTCATACTGTTCATGGGGTTCTCAAGGCAAGAACACTGAAGTGGTTTGCCATTTCCTTCTCCAGTGGACCATGTTTTGTTGGAACTCTCCACCATGACCCGTCCATCTTGGGTGGCCCCACATGGCATGGGCTAGTTAGACATTGAGTTAGACAAGGCTGTGGTCTGTGGTCTGTAGACTGGCTAGTTTTCTGTGATTGTGCTTTCAGTCTGTCTGCCTTCTGATGCCCTCTCTCAGCACCTACCATCTTACTTGGGTTTCTCTTACCTTGGATGTGGGGTATCTCTTCATGGCTGCTTCAGGAAAGCAAAGCCACTGCTCCTTACCTTGGACATGGGGTAAGTCCTAACAGGCTGCCGCTCCTGACCTTGGACATGGGATATCTCCTCTCTGCCGCTCACCACCCCTACACCACCCAACTGCCACTAGCTGCTCCTGCGCCACAGTCGCCGTGCCCTCTCTCAGCACCTACCGTCTTACTCTGGTTTCTCTTACGTTGGTCATGGAGTATCTCCTCTCTTCCCCTCGCCACTCCTGCGCCTCGTTGCGGCTACTCAAAGGGCTAGGGAAGGATGCAGTAAGACTGGGTTGTGGTGGGGCTGATGGAGAAACACCAAGAGCTCAGTTTTGGACATTCTAAGTTTAAGATGCCTATTAGACAACCCAATTAAGATATCTTAGGCAGTTGATTAAATAAGCCTGGAGTTTTGGGGAGAGGTCTCAGATGGAAATGTAAATGTGGGAATTATCAGGAAAAGAGACTGAGCTCTGAGGCTCCCTTGTATTAACAGGTCAGATCAAAAATGGTACAAAGACACCAAGAGGAAACAGCAGGGAAGCAGGAGAGCAAGGTGGTGCAGCATCCTCGAAGACTAGTAAAAAAGGAAATTCAAAGAAGGATTGATTTAACAAGTAAGATTTAGAATCGACCCCTGGATTGAAAATGTGGAGGTCATTTGTTGTCCTCAACCAGGGAAGTTCCAGAAGCATGGTGAGGATGAAAATCTTAGTCGTCTGATTAAAATGAGTTTAAGAAAGAATTGAGTTAGTAAGTGTAGACTTTTTCAAGTATTTCTTTCATAAAAGGAAGAAATAGGGTGGTACCTGTACGAGAATTGGGATTGAGAATACATTTTAAGGGGACTTCCCAGGTGGTGCTAGTGGTTAAGACCCCACCTGTCAGTGCAGGAGACTTAAGACACGTGGGTTTGATCTCTGGGTTGAGAAGATCCCCTGGAAGATGGCATGGCAACCCATACCAGTGTTTTTGCCTGGAGAATCCCATGGACAGAGGAGCCTGACAGGCTACAGTCCATAGGGGTGCAAAGAGTCAGACATGACTGAAGTGACTTCATGCATGCATACTTTTCAAGATGAAAAAATGTCGATATGTATTTATGCTAATGGAAGTGATCTCATTGAGAGGGAAAGACTGACAATGTAGGAGAACAAAATAACCAGGCAAGAAGAGAAATCATTGAATGACATTTGATGGAAAGAGTGTCACTTAGTTGTACGAGAAGAGAAGAAGGGGGCTTTATGCAGGTGTAACTGATCTGAATGGCAAAACAATGAAGAAGTCCATGTCTGACAGTTTCCTTTTGTCAGTAAAGTGAGGTCAGGAGCTAAGGATGAGGGGATAGAAGAGGTCTCAAACGTTTAACTCTAAAATTGTTGTCTCATAAATTTTTTAAAACTTCTAAATTTTTTTAAATTAAAAAAAATTGTGTGTTTTGCTCCTTCTCTATAAAGTCACAATATAGATCCCTAAATTTGATGGTATAGTTCTTCACCTTCTGGTGGAGCAGCAATAAGGGTTGTGTCAAGTTTCCTTTGGCCAAAACATGTATTTCCAGGTTTGTATCTGCAATCCTAATGCCAGCCAGGTGGTTCTGTATGCTAAACACATCACGCTGCCTTTGGTTGCCTCCCTGTCTAGGCTCTCACGTCATGCCATCAAGCCTGATCTGCCCTCCCAATGCCTTGTCCCTCTGGAAGTGTTCTTCTGCTTCTTGCTGTATGTCCTCATTGCTACTTGATATTTACCTAGAATTGATTTATAAGTTTTTATTCATGGCACTATATGAGACATTTTACATGTTCTCTCATTAAATATTTATAATAACTTTGAAAGGTAGATTATTTTATCCTAACCTTGCAACACATTTCAGTATATTGTTTCAGTAATTCAACATGTTATTAATAGTGATAGAGGTAGGGTATTAGTTTTCTAGGATTGCCCTACCAAATACCACAGACTGGGTGGTTCAAACAGCAGAAATTTATTTTCTTCCTGTTCTGGAAGCTAAAAGTCCAGAATCAAGGTGTTGGCAGGGATGGATTCTTCTGATGCCTCTCTTCTTGGCTTGTAGCTGGTTATCGTCTCCCTGTGTCTTCAGCTGGGTTTTTTTGTGTCCTAACTTAATCTTCTTACAACAATATCAGTCATATGAAGTTAAGGTCCATCTTAATGACCTCATTTTAACTTAATTACACCTTTAAAGATATTTCCTCTAAATACAGTCATGTTCTAAGGTACGGGAGGTTGTGACTTCAACATATGAGTTTGGGAGGAACAACTCAGTCCATAAAGGTGATAAGAGCATGAAAATTAGAATACCTTAGTATAGTGTTGTTTTATTGTAGAGTTAGTATTACAAACTTGGTCATTTATTCCAGCCTGCTGTATGACCATGAGTCTGTTATTTAGCCTCAGTATTTTCATCAATAATGTTATTGTGATGGTTAAATATGATCTTTCCATGCTTTATTCTTTCATTCTATAAATTCTTATTGGGAGACTACTCTTTTCCAGATATAGCACTAGATATCCATGAAGGCAAATAGCTAGTAACTGCCTTAAGGAACCTCTGGCAAAGAATTCAGATGTTGCATGCAAAGCTCTGAGAGGAGCAGAGTGGGTCATGCAGGGCTGTTTGACCAGCTGCCTTTGGTTGGCTTGTAGAGAGCATGCTCAGTTCCATCTCTGCCAGCAGTAGGGAGTTCAGCCCTCGTGTCTGCAGCGTCTTTACCACCCACACTCCCAAGTTCCTGGTTTTTCTGACTCATCCTTTGCCATGGGGCCTTCCTGAGTGGCATGTCTGGTATCTTGGAGTGTTGTTCCAGACTGTGGGTACAAAGCTGCATGACCTTCCATCTCTAATGTGATGTGACTGATGTAGGCCCTGAATGATTTGCCCAGGTTGCCCAGTTACTCCACAGAGCCAGGAGCAGTATCTGCATTTCCTGTTCCCTTGTTCCACATTCTTTCCATTGACCAAGCAAGTCATTCCCATGGAAAGTGGCTCCCAAGACTTGACTTAGAAATGCATGGGCAAGAGGACAGTTAAGGTGTGACAAGATCCTTAACACCTCTCCCCAGGGTAGGGGGTTGGGGGCTGCTTCCCTCTCAGCTTCAGTTCTGCTGACCACTGCCAAGGACAGACCCTCTAGTCATCTGTTGTAATCCAAGGAGGTCTGTCCACGTGACAGGCAATGCAGAGGTTCCACTGAGTCAGAGATCTCTGTTGTGTTCTTCTGCACTGACTTTTGAAGCTCAAGTAAAGGCCCTTTCATTTGGGGTGAAATTCCTTTTGGTAGATTGGAGCTAGGCTAGTCTTTGGGGAGAGATCAAACCCTAAGCCTTTGGAGTGGGAGCACTGATCCCAAGACCTTAGACAACCGGAGAATTAACCCTAGGGAGTATCAAATAGTGAGAACTCACAGAAAGAAAAGCACTTGAATACAAGACCCAACATTATCCAATGACCAGTAGCACACTGTGCAGGATGCCTCATCTAAACAACAAACAAAACAAAAGTACAAACCCAATCATCAGCAGACAGTATTACCACTTCATTCAGCCTTGCCCATCAAAGGTAAAGCAAACAAAAACTCAGCACAAATCTCACCCTATATGAAACTTGCACAAACCACTGGACCAAGCTTAGGAAGGCAGAAACCAAAAGGAAGAAAGAATTCAACCTTGAAGCCTGGGCAAAGGCGACCTCAAAACAGTGAGTTAAAAAAAAAATGAAAAGGCAGAGAAATACTATACAAATGAAGGAACAAACTAGAAACATGGAAGTCCAAATAAATGAAGAGGAAATAGGAAAACTATCTGAAAAAGAATTCAGAATAATGATAGTAAAGATGATCAAAAACTTTGAAAACAAAATGGAGAAAATGCAAGAATCAATTAACAAAGACCTAGAAGAATTAAAGAATAAACATACAGAGACAAACAACACAATTACTGAAATTAAAAATACTCTAGAAGAAATCAATAGCAGAATATCTGAAGCAGAAGAACAAACAAGTGAGCTGGAAGATAAAATGGTGGAAATAACTTCTGAAGAGCAAAATAAAGTAAAAAGAATGAAAAGAACTGAGAATAGTCTCAGAGACCTCTGGGACAATAGCAACTGCATCAACGTTCGAATTATAGGGTCCCAGAAGAAAAAGACAAAAAGAAAGGTTATGGGAAAATTTTTGAAGAGATTATAGTTGGAAATTTCCCCAACATGGAAAAGAAAATAGTCAATCAAGTCCAAGAGGCTCAAAGAGTCCCATACAGGATAAACCCAAGGAGAAATATGCCAAGATGCATACTGATCAAACTAACAATGACTAAACACAAAGAAAGAATACTAAAAGCAGCAAGGGAGAAGCAACAAGTAACATACAAGGGAAGCCCCATACGCATAACAGCTGATCTTTCAACAGAAGCTCTGCAGGCCAGAAGGGAACAGCAGGATATATTTAAAGTACTGAAAGGGAAAAATCTACAACCAAGATTACTGTACCCAGCAATGAGCTCATTCAAAATTAATGGAGAAATAAAAAGCTTTTCAGACAAGCAAAAATTAAGAGAATTCAGTACCACCAAACCAGCTTTACAACAAATGTTAAAGGGACTTATATAGTCAAGAAATACAAGAGAAGAAAAAAGATCTACAAAATCAACCCCAAACAATTGAGAAAATGGCAATAGGAACATATATAGCAATAATTACTTTAAATGTAAATGGAGTAAATGCTCCAAACAAAAGATACAGACTGGCTGAATGGATACAAAAACAAGATCCATATATATGCTGTCTACAAGAAACTCACTTCAGACCTAAAGACAGATATAGACTGAAAGTGAGAGGGTGGAAAAATATATTCATGCAAATCGGAAGCAAAAGAAAGCTGGAGTAGCAGTCCTCATATCAGACAAAATAGACCTTAAAATAAAGATTACAAGAGATAAGGAAGGACACTACATAATGATCAAGGGATCAATCCAAGAGGAAGATGTAACAGTTGTAAATATCTATGCACCCAGCATAGCAGCACCTTAATACATAAGACAAACACTAACAGACATAAAAGGAGAAACTGACATTAACACAATAACAGTAGGAGACTTTAACACCCCACTCACACCAATGGACAGATCGATCATCAAAACAGAAAATTAATAAGGAAACACAAGCTTAAATGGTACATTAGATGAGATGGACCTCATCGGTATCTTCAGGACATTCCATCCAAATGCAAAAGAATACACCTTCTTCTCAAGTGCACATGCAACATTCTCCAGGATGGATCACATCTTGGGTCACACATCAAACCTCAGTAAATTTAAGAAAATTGAAATCATATCAAGCATCTTCTCTGACCACAACACTATGAAACTAGATATCAATTACAAGAAAAAAAAAACTGTAAGAAACACAAATACATGGAGATTAAACAACACATTTCTAAATAACCAACAGGTTACTGAAGAAATCAAAAGGGAAGTCAAAAAATGTCTAGAAACAAATGACAATGAAAACACAAAAACTCAAAACCTATGTGATGCAGCGAAAGCAGTTCTTAGAGGGAAGTTTATAGCAATACAATGCTACCTCAAGAAACAAGAAAAACCAGCAAATAGACAACCTAACTTTACACCTAAAATGACTGGAAATGAAGAACAACAACAACAAAAAAACAAAATTGGTAGAAGGAAAGAAATCATAAAGATCCGAGGAGAAACAAATGAAAAAGAAATGAAAGAAACAATAGTAAAGATTAATAAAACTAAAAGCTGGTTCTCTGAAAAGATAAACAAAATTAACAAGCCCTTAGCCAGAATCATCAAGGAAGAAAGAGAAAAGAATCAAATCAACAAAACTATAAATGAAAAAGGAGAGGTTACAACAAACAATGCAGAAATACATAGGATTATGAGAGACTATTGTGGACAATTATATGGCAATAAAATGGATAACCTGGAAGAAATTACAGATTCTTAGAAAAGTTCAATCTTCCAAGACTGAGCCAGGAAGAAATAGAAATTATGAACAATAGAGTTACAAGCACTGAAATTGAAGCTGTGATCAAAAACCTCACAAAAAACAAAAGCCCGGAACCAGATGGCGTCACAGGAAAGAGAATTCTATCAAACATTTAGAGAAGAGCTAATGCCTATCCTTCTAAAACTTTCAAAAAATTGCAGAGGAAAGAACACTTCCAAACTCATTCTATGAGGCCACCATCATGCTGATACCAAAACCAAAGACAACACAAAAAAAGAAAACCAGAGGCCAATATCACTGATGTTCATCATGTTCATCACTATGTTCATCACTGATGAACATAGACGCAAAAATCTTTTAACAAAATTTTAGCAAACAGAATTCAGCAACACATCAAAAAGCTCATATATCATAATCAAGTTGGGTTTATTCCAGGAATGCAAGGATTCTTCAGTATTCACAATTCAATCAATGTGTTGCACCATATTAACAAATTGAAAGATAAAAGCCATTTGATAATCTCAATAGATGCAGAAAAAGCCTTTAACAAAATTCGGCACCCATTTATGATGAAAATTCTTCCAAAATTGGCATAGAAAGAAACTACTTCAACATAGTAAAGGCCATATATGATAAGCCTACAGCAAACATTGCTCTCAGTAGTGAACAACTTCCCCCTAAGATCAGGAACAAGACAAGGTTGTCCACTTTCCCAACTATTATTCAACATAGTTCTGAAAGTCCTAGCTACAGCAATCAGAGAAGGAAAATGAAAGGAATCCAGATTGGAAAAGAATAAGTAAAGCTCTCACTGTTTGCAGATGACATGATACTGTACATAGACAACCCTAAAGATAGTATCAGAAAATTACTAGAGCTAATCAGTGAATTTAGCAACGTTGCAGGATACAAAGTTAATACACAGAAATCACTTGCATTTCTATAAACTAACAATAAAAAATCAGAAAGAGAAATTAAGGAATCAATCCCATTCTCCATTGCAAAAAGAATTAAATATCAGGGAATAAACCTACCTAAGGAGACAAAAGAACTGTACACAGAAAATTATCAAGACACTGATGAAAGAAATCAAAGACAATATAAACAGATGGAGAGATAGGCCATGTTGCTGGGTAGGAAGAATCAATATTGTGAAAATGACTATACCACCAAATGCAATCTACAGATTCAATGTGATCCCTATCAAATTACCAATGGCATTTTTCACAGAACTAGAACAAAAAAGTTTCACAATTCATATGGAAACACAAAAGACCCCAAATAGCCAAAGCAGTCTTGAGAAAGAAGAATGCGGCTGGAGGAATCAACTTTCCTGACTTCAGACTATATGACAAAGCTACAGTCATCAAGACAATATGGTGCTGGCACAAAAACAGATATATAGACCAATGAAACAACATAGAAAGCCCAGAAATAAACTCATGCCCCTATGGGTACCTTATTTTTGACAAGGGAGGCAAGAATATACAATGGGGTGAAGACAGTCTCTTCAATAAATTGTGCTGGGAAAACTGGACAGCTACATGTAAATAAATGAAATTAGAACACTTCCTAGCACCATACACAAAGACAAACTCAAAATGAACTAAAGACCTAAGTGTGAGACCAAAAACTGTAAAATTCTTAGAGGAAAACATAGGCAGAGCACTTGATGACATAAATCAAAGCAAGATCTTCTATGACCCACCTCCTAGAATAACAAATAAAAACAAAAGTAAACAAGTGGGACCTGATTAAACTTAAAAGCTTTTGCACAGCAAAGGAAACTATAAGTAAGGTGAAGATACAACCCTCAGAATGGGAGAAAATAATAGCAAATGAAACAACTGACAAAGGATTAATTTCCAAAGTATACAAGCAGCACATACAACTCAATGCCAGAAAAACAAACAACCCAATCAAAAAGTGGGGGAAAGACTTAAACAGACATTTCTTCTAAGAAGACATAGAGATGGCTAACAAACACATGAAAAGATGCTCAACATCACTCATTATTAGAGGAATGCAAATCAAAACTACAGAGAGATATCACCTCACACCAGTAAGAATGACCATCACCAAAAAGTCTACAAACAATAAATGCTGGAGAGGGTGTGGAGAAAAGGGAACATTCTTGTACTGCTGGTGGGAATGTAGATTGATATAGCCACTATGGGAGATGGTATGGAGATTCTTTTTTTTTTTTTATTAGTTTTGCCATACAATGACATGATATCACCATGGGTTTACATATGCTCCCCCTCCAGAACCCCCTCCCTCCTCCCTCCCCCCGGGAAATCTCGATGCACCAGCCCCGAGCATCAATCCTGGGCTGGCGATTGATTAGACATATGATAATTAACATGTTTCAATGCCATTCTCCCATATCATACCACCC
>ML662439.1:64644-441663 GCA_007570785.1 Antilocapra americana
CCATTTTTATGTCTTCTTTGGAGAAATGTCTGTTAAGTTCTTTGGCCCACTTTTTGATTGGGTCGTTTATTTTCCTAGAATGGAGCTGCAGGAGTTGCTTGTATATTTTTGAGATTAATTGTTTGTCCGTTGCTTCATTGGCTATTATTTTCTCCCATTCTGAAGGCTGTCTTTTCACCTTGCTTATAGTTTCCTTTGTTGTGCAGAAGCTTTTAATTTTAATTAGGTCCCATTTGTTTATTCATGCTTTTATTTCCAATATTCTGGGAGGTGGGTCATGTAGGATCCCGCTTTGGTTTATGTCAGAGGGTTTTGCCAATGTTATCCTCTAGGAGTTTTATAGTTTCTGGTCTTATGCTTAGATCTTTGATCCATTTTGAGTTTAAACTAGGAATAAAACCACCATATGACCCAGCAATCCCATTCCTAGGCAACCAAAATTGAAAAAGACATATAGTTTGAGAAAAGGTATAGTGACTCTTCATCCACCCATGCACTGACCCTGATAATACAAGTCACACTCATCAATTTAGCATTTCCTCCTTGTCCCCTACAAAGGAAATTCAAATTAGAATTATCTCACATAAATGTAATTTTAAAATCAGAACACACGTCTTTCTTTTAAAAGATTGAAATTCAAAATTTCTTATTCTAGATAAAGAAATAAAAGTCTTTACTTCTCGCTGTTTGATATGACATGAGCTCTTCCTCCCCTTTTTCTTAACAAGCTTATTTTTTAAATCTAACTAAATATTGTATTTGCTACTGCAAATTTGAAAACTCTAGAAAAGTCAGAAGGGTAACAGTCAGCCAGTAACCTATCACTCAAATATAACTGATAATACTTGAATTTATTTCATTCTAGAATAGATATGAATGTGTGTGTATACACAACTATGTGCTAGGCTGTGTTTAGTCGCTCAGTCGTGAGTCATGTCCAACTCTTTGTAACCCCGTGGACCCACAAGGCTCCTCTGTCCATGGGATTCTCCAGGCAAGAATACTAGAGTGGGTAGGTGTTGCCTTCTCCGTGGGATCTTCCCAACCCAGGGATCAAATCCAGGTCTCCCTCACTGCAAGCAAATTCTTCACTGTCTGAGCCGCCAGAGAAGCCTATACATAACTATAATTCCATATAATTTTATATCTTGTTTTTCTCTTAGTATAAGAAATGTATCTCTTACAGAATATACATATTTTATGTTATAAATTCTGGTAGGCATGTTAAAGTCTACATAACAGTTTGTACAGTGGCTATACAAACTTTAAGCATTCCTCTTTTTTGCTTTTATAAAAATCCTTGATCTTAGGACAAGTTTGAGTGTTTATGTAAGTTTACATAAAACAATGTTATGGGCATGCTTGTATATAATATACTTCCTTAAAATTAATGCCTGAAGGCTGTAAAAACTGAATTGTTGATATGGTAGCTTCTAAAGGAGGGTGAGAATAAAGGAGCCACTGGGAACACGCCAAATCACTCTTTGCTATATATACTGCTGCATTATTTAAGGAGTATGCTTTAGTTTTGTAATTTAAAATATTTTAAAATAAAATAACAACATAGCAGTGAATATATTTGTGTATAAAATTCCTCCTAAATTTCAAGTGATTATCGTGGCCTAAATTCCCAGAAATGTATTACCAAATAAGAGGGTCTGAACATTTTGAAGCCTTTTGATAAAAACTGGCAAATTGCTTTCCTAATGAGCTGTCATGTATACGTTCTTGAGGAAAATAGTAAACAATTGAACCAGAAAGAAATATTCTCATCACGAATTTAAATGAGCTTGGCTCATCAAAGTTCAGTTTTAAATATGCACCCTTAACTCTTTGTAGGCTTTATTCTCACTGGGAACATTAAACCAGATATAAATCATTATAATAGAGTGCACTAAATATGTACTATCAACCTGTATTTCAAAAATATGACAATGTATAAGAGTTTTTTATAGAAATAAGTGTTAACCTGTTTGACTTCCAATAAACACTTGAAACTTTTTTCTAATTACAAAAGACTTGTACAATAGCTTTAATATCAAATAACTTTGTTTCAAATGTGAAATACAAATGGGTGTCATCTTTAATTTATCCCAAAATATCTATTTTCATAGTTGGTTTAATCACTTTCTTTAAAATATCTAAAAAGAAACTTTAATGGTGATCATCTTCTTTAAATGTTGACAAATGACAGATTGGTTAGAACAAATTTCATTTAGAGCATGAGATAATTAGAAGTATCTTTTTCCATTTGCTCAGAAGATAATTATCAGAAAATTCCCAGGATTTTATGATTTTTTTTTTTCATTTTA
Source organism: Antilocapra americana (assembly GCA_007570785.1). NCBI lineage: Eukaryota > Metazoa > Chordata > Mammalia > Artiodactyla > Antilocapridae > Antilocapra > Antilocapra americana. The sequence continues at coordinate 66,957 of ML662439.1, forward strand.
ATGTGATCAACCAGTCTGGGTGCAGAAGTTTTAAAAAAAAAAAAAACAAAAAGCAGAAAATAGCTAAAATTGTAAAGGTTTATTACATTTATAATGTTAAACCAAGAAGAAGTAGCAACATGTAGTATAAAATAACTAGGGTTTGGCTACAGACAGACCTGAGTTCAAACACTAGCTTTGTGATCTAGAAGAAGTTGCTTAACTTTGTTTATTTTGTGTATTTTTCATCTATAAAATAAATAAGGAAATATTTGCAATGATGTTTAGCACCATAATTTATAGATGCTTAAAAAATAGTGGCTATTACTATTATGTTGAAATAAAAAGAGATACGTGCTATTTCATATTTTAAGGTAGAAAATAAATCATAATATCCATTACCTGAACAGGATGCCTATGCTAACATATCAGAGATTATTTTATTTTCATTTTCATATAAGGATACGTATAAGATAGATATATATTTATTTATAAATGATATCATATATATCTTACATAAGATAGATCTCAGAATATTCAAATAAAAATGTATACATGTGGCACACACATATATATACAAATAGATAGATAGATGTATCCCAGAATATCCTAGATGTATCCTGAAATATTAAAATAAAAACCTCTGTATGTTTATGTATATATACACATACACACTCATGAGATATAGCTTATATAATTTTACATGTTGATATCAAATATAAATGTACATTAAAATATAAAGATTCCTATTAAATTTAAACTGTGTTGTGATTATAATGGTTCTTCCCATGTTTACTGATTCAACAAATATCATTGAATACTTACTATATGCACAGTACTGGTCTAGAAACCAAAGCTAGAGAAGTGAAAAAAGAGAAAAACATTCTTACTCTCACATGATGTACATTCAAAAGAGGGGGAAAAGCAACAAATAGACAAATGAGTAAAATACACAGTTGCTAATAGATAATGGATGCTAAGGGGAAAAGTAGATTAAAAATTAGGGATTGCAAATTTAGAAAAGAGGACAGGGGAAAAGGCATTACTGAGACTTTGCTTGGCTAATGACCTGAAGAAAGTGAGGAAGCAAACAATATGGATATCTAAGGTAGGAGATTTCTAGGCAGAGGGAACAAATACAAAAGCATAGAGGTGAGGAAGAGGTTCTGGAAGAGGTCCTGCCATCTCCCTCATGGAGGCATTTTGAGAATTCAATCAGGATAATATTAATACATGTGAAGCACCAAGGAATGCCTTTGCTGCATAAAAAAGTTCAGTGAATGTTAGCTATTATTATCCATAGTTAGCATTAATCATTTTATTTAATAATCATTAAATCACATTTTTATATTTGTTTCAGAGCTTTCAGTTTGAATTCAAATATTTGGAATCAGGTATATTCAACCTCATGCCATTTAAGCCATTGTGTAAATAATTTCTAATTTAATCATATGTAATATACTAACATAATCTTATGGCATGTTCTGTGTTTCCTGATACATTTAAAACTCTTGATTTCTCCTGTATCCAGCACAGCAATAACTTAAACATAATAAATATTCAGAGTTTTCTTCCTTGAGTGAGAGAATGAACATATGCTTTTTCAATAACTATAGTTTTTGAAGATTGGCCTTATTCACTAAACCAGTTAACTGTGTTTTCTCATGCAGATTATAATTTAGAATGCCCTCATTAATCCATTTATTAATTTTTATGATTGTCTACAAGCACCATTACTTAGTATAATATAAACATGGTGAAAGATTCATTTAGTAAGAGCAGTTATAAGTTAGACAGCTTGTTAGTGGTTTTCAGTTGATTAAGATCTGCTATATTATGCTGTACATTTCAATAAATCAATCCATCTGTCCCTGAGTTTGCCATTTCTTTTAATAAGCATGCAAAAAGCTTATAAGTAATTGATTTTGCATTAACAAGAAATTTTTAAAGTATAGAACTGACTATGTGTAACATTTTGAAGTTGTTTACTTATTTTTATTAACTTCCAGAAGCAAACAAAAACTCATAAGGCAAAGCTTAGTGTTGCATTTAGAAACTGCAGGGTTCGCAATATTATCTGGATGAAGTAAACTGCACACTTGTTTAACATCTTTGACATCTGCTTCACTCAACTAGACCCTCTTAGTATAATATGAGAATCCAAAAAGACAGAGATGGATCTGTTTGACTCAAATGAAAACTGGCTGAAGCATTATGACTTGGAAACTAGAGAGCCCCCTAAGGGTATGTCTTATGTAAAATTACCAAGCTGTTTTGACTGTTTTGTTTAAAATGTTTGACATCAGAAAAGTCTTCATTTTATATAGCAAAAAGCTGAGGAAGCAGTCTAAATAAGTTTTTAGAAGAAAGTATATATATTCGTAACAGTACTCTTCTGAGCATAGTTAAGAATAGTAGCATATAAATTTTTTCTGTACCCAAAATTCCACACTCAAAAATTGGAATGATGCGGCAAATTATTATCAATACTATATTGCTCAAAGAACATTTTGAGAGAACAAATTTTTTTCACTGTTACTCAGGGGCCACAGTAATGTGTAAACATAGACTCACAGCACCAATAATTTAGAATAATAAAAAATTGAAAACAGTATTGTGGAAATATCTCCTTACTATAGAACTTCTTACATAAGTATGTTAAGTACAAAACGGACAAGTTTAAATCAACCTTTGAAAGATAATCACTCCCAGAGCATCCAAGAAATATAAAGACAGGAAATATGCTTGGAAAACAAGAGCAAAGAACTATGTGGATTATGGCTGGAAATGGCTAGACATGCCCTAAAGAGAGACATGAGATGCCCTGGTAGGATTATAGTCAAAGGGAAGGAGAGGTTTGGACTAAGAAGGAAAAGAGTAGAGCTAAAATTTGAATATCAGAGAGAAAAACCATCCATAAGACATTTGATTTTGTGCTCACCAGTCACTGGGCATGTTTACCCATCGCCCGTCCTCTCGATGGCACCTTATTCCTGATGCACTGCTATGCACTCACTCCCACTTAATCCTGCCCTACTCCCTGGCCATATGCCCCACCAACTTCCTCACTTGTCTCTGCCCTACAGTCCTCAGAAACTTCTACTTCATTATTACCGAAGTGCCATATATCTTTACACTCTGACTTCAGTCAGTCCTCACACTGATTAAAAGCTTACTTCCTACAAATGGCACCTCTTCCTTTGAAGCACTCAAGCAGAGCCCTCTGGGTCTTTCAATCCAGACAGCGGTGTAGTTTCAATCCTTTAGACATATTCCACCAACTTACCTCCTTGGCTTTAACAACTTTTGAGGTCCACGATCTTATAAACATCTGCTCATACAGTTTCTCCCCAATTCTTGTCACCTTAACGATGGTCCTCCACATTCTAAAGTTCATAGTTGTTGTGAGTGAATCAAAATATTTCTTTTCCTCTTCCATTTTCTTACATGACATTAATATTGATGGCCCATTAAACTGTCCTCAGAGCAACATCATCTCTTAAATCTGGTGACCTTCTTTGTTACATCACCTCAAGTACTCACACATACATGATGGTATCATGAATTCATAATTATCTGGAAATGCTCACCTTTGAGATCTCAAACTCCAAACATTTGTGTCACAAAAAAATGTCCAAAATGGTGACTAAGTGAGTGCTATGAAGGAGTACTGAAGGCTGGGAATACTTTGGTGTATTTTTCATAACTGAGGCCCTCAGCCTTAACTTCGTACATTTTTTAAAATCCATGCAGAATTTACCTAACACTCTTCATCTAGGACTGGATTATATTAACATAACTCAAATATAGAACAAATCAAAATGCAACCAGAGTAATTTATGTTGAGAAGAAAAAATCTAAAAAGCCAGAGTACTTAAGTCCTGTTGTCAATGCACATTTCTTATGTACAAATCAAAGAATCTGCTGCAAGTTTGCTCTTATAAATACTTCTAGAGGAATCAGAAGAAGGAAATGAACAATAACGACCATCATGATGGAATTAAGTTAGCTTCGTACACCATTTCCTGCCATGTTCTGTGTTAGATTGTGCTGAGAATCAGTAATATGGTGTCATTCTTTGTTTCTGTAAATATGTCAGTCACTCAGCAGATTGTTACTAAAGAAAGGGTCACGCCAATTGATGAGGCGAGCATTGGAAGACAGGATAAGTGCTCACTCTGCCATTTCTCAGATTTGTGTCCCTCAACATGTCACTAACCTCCTCAACTGTTAAGAAGGAGATAATGCCATCTTCCTCTTACTGGTTATGTGGCCATTTGATGAAATTATTTGGAAATGCACTGTAATTTTCAGAGCTCAGAGAAGGAAGCAAGAAGGTAATTTGACTATTTCAGGGAATGCCTGCAAAGACTCTTGAGCTTTTCTCCAAAATGTTAAGCTGTAGAATGTCTTAGACAAAACTGTGTGAGGAAATGCAAATACATGCTATCTTTTTCCTATACTGTTAGGGGTAAATTATAATTAAATATCTTTATATCTAACCAGTTCTCCAGTCATTAGACTAGTTAAACTTAAGGAAAAATGGATGAATCCGGCAATATATTTCAGTTCAGTTCAATCACTCAGTCATGTCTGACTCTTTGTGACCCCATGGATTGCAGCACCCCAGGACTCCCTGTCCAACACCAACTCCCCGAGCTTGCTCAACTAGTGTCCATTGAGTCAGTGATGCCATCCAAGCATCTCATCCTCTGTCGTCCCCTTCTCCTCCTGCCTTCAGTCTTTCCCAGTATCAGGGTCTTTTCCAATGAGTCAGTTTTTCGCATCAAGTGGCAAAATATATTCCAGATTTTCCCCCAAATCATGGGGTATAACCTATTTGAAATCTACACACTGACCACACCTTTCACCCTCTGCATCATTCAGTCTTTTCCTCAGCTGAGCTTGATCTTTGCCCTCTTCCAATACTAAATCTCTTAATTTCTTCCCCTTGCTTTTCTTGGTTTCTCTTTGAAACTACCATTCCACTTCTACATCAGCTCTCATTTCTCACCTCACACTATGTTCCTTCCACTCAATAAACAGCTTCACCATGTCAAAGCTTCTAAAACTTCTCTCTGCAGAAATAGAAAGGGCTTCCTAATTGTCTCACCTAGTGCTCTCTTTCTGCTATTCATGCTGTTCGAAGCTGCTGCAGGATTTGTTACTTCTTGAAATGTTCTCCTTGCTTGGCATTTACAACAATGAATAGAACTGAACTGACACTCACATAAAAGAATGAATGAGGTTAAGCTCTTTGAAATTGTCTTAAAATGCTAGTGAAACCTTTCAAATAATTACCAAATTCCATGTCCACTTTTCATATCAAATTTGAAAGTTAAAGTACAGCTCTCCCCCGTATCCCCTGTCAAAATCCCCTCAAAATCTTCTGTGATCCTCCTCAAAATGTCACTTTTAGCCACAAAGCTTTTCTTGTTCCCATTAATCACTTGCTTTTCTATAATCCCAAGTTTTTACTTTTTGTTCATGGGAAAGCATTTTAAATATAGCAGCGTGTACATGTCAGTTCCAAACTCCCAAATTTTTACTTTTATTGCAATATATATCATTCCCCAAATTATATTTTAATTGTGTATAAATCTGCCTCTACAGGCTTATACAAAGACCATGCAGACACAATGCTCTCTATACTATAGATATTCAAGGATGGATTTTTGAAGAAAGAACTCAGATTTCATTAACCTACTGTACCTTATTCTTTCTAAGCATCATGGCATGCAAAAAAAAAAAAACCCTAACGCTATTATAAGAAAATGAAGATGAATCTCAAGACTGTTCAATGATTTTATAAACGATCAGCAACTCAACTTTGGATATTTGAAGTACTCTGGGTTTATCTAATTTGGAGATAAAAATTTTAATGTGATCATTGTAATGAAAGTTAGTACGAATGCTTCTAATATTTGTAGGATTTCATGACTGAGTTAGAGTAAGTAATTGTTTCTATAAGCAGTGAGAAGCAATTATTTTCTGGAAAGTAAACTTGTTCTTTGTCTCTTCAAAAATCCTTCAGCATCATAATTGAAGAAGGCACATTGATAGGTTCATTATTCTGTTTCTTATGAACAAGAAACAGACTTTGTAGGCTACATAGCAAGTTTAAGAACTCAGGTTACAACCTAGTGCCAAAACAGACATGGCAAATGACTGTCACATTTACTTGATACTTAGGAATTTGCTCTATTGCGCTCATTTAGTATCCAAGTACCTTCATTAAGGTGAATTCATTCTAGGCCAGAACTCAGTTACTATCCATATTTTAACTTACCATCAAGAAGAAGATACAGTAACAAATGCTATAAAACAGAAGTGAAGTCGCTCAGTCGTGTCCAACTTATTGAGACCCCATGGACTATAGTCTACCAGGCTCCTCCATCCATGGGATTTTCCAGGCAAGAATACTGGCGTGGGGTGCCATTTCCTTCTCAGTATATGTCAATTACTTCAAAAAGAAACACCATTCTCTCTTCTCTATTTTAAAATTTTCTGGATTCTACTCATTTTAAAACTATGCTTACTATAAAGGTTTACAAAATATTTTTGGTCACTCTGCTTTCAAAACTCTTAATTATGATTTTCTTATATATATCCCAGGAAAAGCAATTAGTCAAATATTTCATGTCCACTTTTCAACTTTTAACCATATGTGTTTATTAACTACTATATAGATCATTTCTTTTTGCTTTCCTCAAAAATGCTTATTGGAATTACTTTGAGCCTTCAAATGCATGTTTGTTTTATTCTGTTACATTAGATATTTATACCAACAACCCATCAATACAGTAAATTAGTACATATAACTAACAAGCATATACAAGCATAACTGACTTATAACAACATTTTACAGACCAGCACAACAGCTTGTCTCTGTGGGATTTAATAAACTATATTTATCCACAGTTCTTCTGAGAAAAACAGAAGAGACTCTGATATATATTTATTATTCTATAATAAGAACATGAAAATACATATGTGGAAGTAAATGTGAGTTCTATTTTATTCACAAGAGTGAAATGTGCTAACTGAAGTGATAACTTCAACAGACGTTTCATTAAAAACAAAGGCAGTTTGGGGGTTCTGAAATTGGTCTGTTAAGAAAGCAAAATTATGATTAAAGGTTAATAATAGGCTAACATTATAAAATGTCATAAATCTCAACTTCATTAGAAACAAGCTAAGTTTCAAAGTTCTTCATTTTAAACTTTTTGTTTAAAGTTTAAAGAAGTTTGCATTCGTCTGTTTAACTTCAAAATTATTCATCAGCAGGTTAAGGATCATAATTGTAACCATCCTCTAAGAGAATCCTGTTCAGCAAAAGTAAAATGACATGACTTTCTAAAAACAAATATTTTATTAGCCCGCAGACCTGGGATCAAACTTACTTCTGGCACTTACTGTGTGACTTAAGGAAAGATCCTAGGTTTCGCTAAGGTTTAATTCCCTCAGTTGCAAATAAGTGACCATAACAACTCCTGCTTTTAGTGGTTGTTATGAAAATTGCATGAAGTGAGAAGTAAAAGTAAGTGGTAAGTAGAGTGACTCTCATGTAAGTATGAGTGTATCAGTTTGTCAACATGGTACTATTATTTGTCAATATCTGTTACTATTATTATTGCCTTTTACCATTTTTTAATGCAGTACCAATGAAGAAGTAGTCTATCAGGGGAAATATTGCAGTAAATTCTTACAAGTATTGCAAGAATACTGTCATTGCAATAAAGTATTTGAGAAACCAACTTGAAAAAATTGTAAAGAGAATTATCTTTTTAAACATACGTATAAGTTTAAGTCAGGGAAGGTGTGGTTAAAGCATTTGGAATGAGTTCAGTAGCTTTGGTGAAATCAATTAAACAGCTAAGACACAATTTGGCCATACCAAAATTTTTAATCTTAATGTTACTATTTTTCAATAGGTCAATTAAGGTGTTGTTACCTTTGAGGAGGGCAAAATATATGTTCTCCTCAAGCTTCTTAAAGAGTGAATTGTGTGAAGGGCATGGGTGCTGAGCATTTCTTATACAAGAACTATGCTGGACATTGATTCCTCAAAAGTATTACTGTCGGTATTTTGAAAATGAAATCCTGAAGTTCAGAATAGCCAAGTAGCTTTCCCCAACGTCACACAGCTGGTCAGTGAAGGAAGCCAAAATTAAAAACCCAGATTTTTCTAAGCCTAAAGCTTTTCATCGTGCTGTCTTTAGTGGTGTGATTCTGAAGATGAGAACCCTGGTTATGAGGAGTAGACTCCTAGAGTAGGAAAGTTTAAGTATTGAAGAAGCCTCTTGTTTTATTCAAATATTTTTTTCCTTTTTTAAAAATTTATTTATGTCAGGCCAAAATTTATAACACAGTGGAAGACAAGAGATTTTTTAGCAGTAAGACTCTAGAAAATCAACAGGATTAAGTATACTATTTCTTTTAAAAATTGTTCAAAGCTAGTTTAAAGTCTGTGCTCTTATCGTAATTTCCCAATGTCTCACTTTATATTTGGATAACTTTCAATTCTTGAAGTGTATGACATTATGAATCACTCTAATATTGAATGGATTTTTCTGAAACTTCCCTAGACAGAAAAGTGGAAAAAATTCTACATATAACCCATAATATATATAGCTTCATTGGTATATACAAATAAAACTCATCCTAACCCTGAAAGGGTTTTTTGGTAATTTTTTATTAGTAATAATCTCTTCAGCAATTTCAGTTTATCTATCAATTCAGTCTTAAATATTTTAATTAATGCAATTATTATCATTTTTAAAAATCATCTTAGAGAACTTCTGAATAAGAAACTTGGCTATTGTAATTTGTGAATGACACAGCTAGAGTTGCAAAGAGTAGCTCATGTCATACTTCATCATTCATTCTCCAGGGTACATTAACAGTGTCTTTCCAAGGGCTTGATTAAAAAAAGAGATAATTCTAAGAAGAAAATATTTTTGATGTAATTCCTCTCCTTTTTCTCACCCTAGGCTCCATGTCCCTAGGCAACTTTATCTAAGGATCCAGCACATGATCTAAGGATATGAAATAGTCTTGCTGCGTAAGCAAGTGAGGCATTAGGCTGTTTTGTGTTTCTGTGGGTGATCGGTGTGCATACTGACAGTGCAGCAGTTCCTGCTGCTTGAGATGGCGTAGGAAGGGTGGGTGGGAAGGGGGCTGTGTGGCTCACCACAATGAATCGGTTTCATCTTTGAATGACTCCATGTGCTCTGGTGAAGCTACCAATTCTTCCTCTTGCTTTTTGTTCCTTTTCTTTTTAATGCCAAGATGAGTTGATTCTGAACTGCTGCTCCAAACGCTGACACCATTGAATATGAAGGTGTCATTGTAAAATGAACCATAGGAAATTCTTAATAAGCAACCTTCACAGAGAGTTATCGTTTTTGACATTTAGATATAGACTTACTCACAGTGAAGGGAGCTTCTTCCTTCAGTCCATGCATGCTTAGAAGAATAAGGAGTAAAAGGAATTTGATTGGTATTAAATATGTTTTATTCCTTGCTATGCTGAGCAGTCATATCACATCCCTTCTCTACTTCAGTCTACCAAGAAAATTGGAAAAGGAATTATTTGAAATCAAGAACTTTATTTCTGAAAGAGTATGAATGGTCTTAAAGCTAAAGCTTACAATGCTGAGATTTAAGATCTGATTTCCATGAAAACTTCCTTGAAATCATTTTTGTCTAGGGAAAAAAATTATAAATCCTGTAGAATACATGTTAACTACAGTTACTAAAATGCACTAAGGGAGTCACAGACTGACTCCTTTCATCAAAATCAGTATATCCCAGGAACTCACTTTCTAGATTAGAGCAAGTAATGCTTAGAAACCAATTTTATATTTTCTGACTTTGTTTTAAAAAAAGAAATAAAAATTCCTCATTGATATTGCTTTAAAAATGTATAAAGACTCTGCAAGGTTAAGACATTTTATTAATCTATATTCTACAAAGGAAACCTGCATATTTAGAAGTGCATTAAGCAGTCTGACATAAAATTTGGTCTTAGAGTTCTAGCTGTAAGCAACTTGTATATGGCATTCATTAACTTTATTAAATAGAGTATTCCCAAAGAATACATTTGCTGCCACACTGATGCCGTATTACACTTTTATTATTAAATTGATTCTTATTTCTCCAAATGAATACTAATAATGTAAACATTTCAAAAGTTTTAATTCTAGACATAACCTACTCAATGTAATTGAACTGTTATAAATAAATTGACTTCTTGTGAATAGATTCTGTGCACCAAAGATGCCTAGATTTAAAGGAATACTGCTTTCAGTTTTTTATAAAACATATAATTCTTTTCCATAGTAATTATTAAATTGGATATTTATTTATTTAGTTTAGATATTTATTATGTATTTAATTTAAACTTGAATTAATTAGAGTGTTTAAATCTCTTTCACCTACCGATCCATTGCCAAATCCTGTTGATGGTACCTCATACATATTTATCAGATATATCCAAAAAGTGGAGAGAAACAAATAAAAAAGACTATATACCCAACAGCCTGCTTTAAAAATCAAGCATTGTGAATAAAAAGCCTTAACTGTAGTCTTATATGAATACTCTTCTCCTTTCTCTCCCTAGAGGTAACGTCTATCCTGAATTTGGTGCTTTTCATTGCCATGCATATTTATAAACTTGCACTACTTATTAATGTATTCATAGACAATATATTCTGCCTTTGCAAATTGGTACCAAACTGTATACATAGTTGTGCAACTTGTAAATTCCGCTCAACATTATGTTTTTCAGATGTATCCATGTTGATATATAAGTAGGTTAGTTCATTTACATGAACAGTTCTGTAGTATTCCAATGTAGGAATGCATTAAAATGTGCTTATTATCAATGTTTTATTGATGGGTGCTTGTATTGCTTCCAACTTTCTGCTATTACCATAATGCTGAAGTGAACGTTACTGTGCATATTTCCTTTGGCAAGTGTACAAGAGTTTATCTGAGAGCATATACTTGAATTGAAAACACTAAGTTCATGGCAGTTATAGAACTTCAACAGTTTTGGCAAAGGCTTCTGAAAGCCTATGAATAGATACTGCCTCAGTGGTTTATGGTAGTAAATTGCTCATTTATATTGAGTACCTCAGTATTCCAGACAATGAGAATATAGAAATAAACCAAATATATAAAACTTTCTGCCTAATTGGAGCTTGCATTCAAATATGGGCATTAAAAAGTTTGGGATTGACATGTATACAGTGCTATATTTAAAACGTACAACCAACAATGACCTACTATATAGCACAGGGAACTCTGCTCAATGCTGTGTAATAACCTAACTGGGTAAAAGAATTTTAAAAACAGATATGTATATATACATACATACATATATATATATATATATATATAACTATAACTGAATAGTCACTGTACGCCTGGAACTAACACAACATTGTTAATCAACTGTTTTAATATAAAATAAAAAGAAAGGAAAAAACAAATATTAAAGAAATAAATAAAATATATAGTATGTGGGAGAAGTACTGTAGATTAAAATAAAGCAAGAAAGAGAGATAGAGACTGCTGGAATGAGAGATGCAACTTTAAATAGATCAAACTGTCCTGAGAAAGTAAACAAAGAAATAAAAGGGGTAAGGAAAAAGCTACAAATCCTCACTAATATCACTACTATCACACCTTTTAATTTGTACTAAGTGAAATGAAAAGGGAAAGCTTTCTCATTGTGATCATTTTTTCTGAGATTGAGCACATTTTCATATGTTAGTTTTCCATTTGGATTTTCTCTATTGTTAATTGCTTATTAATGTCTTAACCCGTTTTCATACTGGGTTACTTTCTTATTTCTTACTGAATAAGAGAGTCATTTTCATATCTTAGAGGCACTATTCCATTGTTGTTTTGTTTGTGTGTTGCAAATAATCTTCTACCATTTTGTGACTTAACTCTTGATTCTTTGAAATTATCTTTCATGCACTGGTTCTAATTTTATTGTCATTTCTTTCACTGAATTTATACATCTTTTCCTTTATGCTTTGTATTTGTATCTGAAATCCTACCCTATCCTAAATATTTCTTCTAAATATTCCTATTTTTATTGATCTTGTGAAGTGAGATAGTAATCCAATTTTGTTTCTTTCCATGTGGATAAAGTATCATCCTGTCATGGTTGCTTTTTTAAAGTAAAGATTATGTCTCCACTTAAATGTCAGTCACAAATTTCTTGACCGTTCCTTCTAAGTTATAGCCCACATTTTTGTGCAATGCCACCCTATAATTCTCCTTCTTGGGACGTAAAATGATTTTAAATAATTGAGTACTCATTTAATTAATTAATTTCTAGTTTCACCCTGCCTCCTCTCCAAAAGTTTAAACTTCATGAATATATAAATCACCTCTTACTTAAAACTATAACCTCAGTTCCAACACGGTACCTAGTGCAGAATAAGTGACTATCAGAGTGTTCAGTGAATACATAAGAAAATTTTATTTCAACACTATGTGAGATAAAAATTTCATTGATTTCTGGCACCCCAAGTTTTTAAGAACATTGAAAATAACCATAAACTTTCCAATATTTATGCAATCCTGAATAAACTGTCTACCACATGTGGCTCAGTCAGTCAGTCATTTCAGTCACTCAGTTGTCTCCGACTCTTTGCAACCGTATGGACTGCAGTACTCCAGGCCTCCATGTCCATCACCAACTGCCGGAGTTTACTCAAACTCATGCCCATTGAGTCGGTGATGCCATCCAACGATCTTATCGTCTGTCATCCCTTCTCCTCCCGCTTTCAATCTTTCCCAGCATTAGGGTCTTTTCCAGTGAGTCAGTTCTTCATATCAGGTGGCCAGAGTATTGGGGTTTCAGCTTCAGCATCAGTCCTTCCAATGAATATTCAGGACTGATTTCCTTTAGGATGGACTGGTTGGTTCTCCTTGCAGTCCAAAGGACTCTCAAGAGTCTTCTCCAACACCACAGTTCAAAAGCATCAATTCTTTGGTGCTCAGCTTTCTTTATAGTCCACTCTCACATCCATACATGACTACTGGAAAAACCGTAGCTTTGACTAGACAGACTTTTGCTGGCAAAGTAATGTCTCTGCATTTTAATATGCTATCTAGGTTTGTCATAACTTTTCTTCCAAGGAGCAAGCGTCTTTTAATTTTATGGCTGCAGTCACCATCTGCAGTGATTTTGGAGCCCCCAAAAATAAAGTCTGTCACTGTTTCCACTGTTTCCCCATCTATTTGCCATGAAGAGATGGCTTCATGTGGCTAATGGTGCCCGTATTAGTCAGTGTGGTTCTATAACTTAGAGGCACAGGCATCACCTAGGAGCCTGGTAGAGATGCAGGCCTCACCTCAGGTCTGCTGAGTTAGAATCTTCATTTTGTCAAACCCCCAGCACTGCATCCCCAGAACACACATTAAAGTTTGAGAAACACTGGTTTTGAAGGCTTGCAAGTGGCCAGACCTCAAGTCAGTATGGCATGACTACACACCATCTGTGTTTCTTTATTAAACATAAACAAATGTCAATATAAATAATTTATTTTGAAAGTGGGGCTCCCTCTCTCCTTGTTCCATCCTTTGGCCCTGGTCTCTGGGAAGAGTGATGAGTAATTCCTGGTTTGATTTTAACTGGACCAGTTCAGTTCTACCCCATTCAGAGCTTTGCAGTAGGTGGTACAGTGAGAAGGTAGGCACATGTCCCCTGACTGTGTGGACCTTGAGAGAGGGTACTAGTCCAGTGTCTGTCACTGCTTGGTTTTGTCTCCAGAGAACGTGAACCCGCTAGGTATATTTCCCCGTATGTAAATAGCACTGTAGTACTTGACATTCCTAGCCAGCCTTGTGGATATCTCATGACAATCAAATGAACCATACATAATTGTATTTTCCCTTTCTTACCCTTCAATTAAAATTTTTTTCAAAAATTTGAACAGGTAATACAATCACATGTTGTGATACTTCCAAGATATAAAAGGGTACATTGTAGAGTGAGAAATAAGACTCAGTCTCCAAAGAGGCATCAATGCTATCATCAGTTTGGGAGGATTTTTCAAGAGACAGTTCATGCACACACCAGGAATTACATTCCCTTCTTCTTTTCACACAGCACATCCACCTTGCATTTTGTCCTTTCCATCAAAAATGTGCCTCAAACATTGGCCATGTCAATATAAGGAGTTTCCTCTTTTCTTTTTCACTATTATACAGCTTTCCTTTGTATTAATGCACCACAACTTATTTAACCAAGGTTCTTCTCAATTTTTGTTTCTAATTTTTCCTGTTTAACCAATGATTCAATGAATATTTTGCATGTATATGAGGACATCTCACAGGTAATTTGTTAATTTAAATGATCTTATTATAAATACTTGACATATAAAAAAATCAGTATAAATATTTGACTGTTTCTTAAAGACTACCATTCATATAACCTTTCTCCCCACCCTAAAAAGAGGTAAGAAATATGGTAGGCAAATCAGTAAGACATAAACCCTGTGATCTAAGCAGTATGTCATCTGCCTCCTACCTAACCAATGTATCTACATTTACATAGAACTGTAAATGCACCACTAAGAGTTTCTTGACCCCTTCATCTCTAGAAATCAATAATCAGCCTTATATAATCAAATGAGTCAAACTTGGGGAAAATTGGAAAGTCTTTTCCAGTTAGACAAGGATTCTCTAATGATTCTGGGGGTATTATTTCTGTAGAGTTGAAATAGAGTATGCAATAATCTTTCCTTTACAATAAAGAATATGTTTATTTCTCTAACCTAGGGTACAATAATGTTTCTGGAATTCTGGGATGTCAATTTGGACATTTGTAATCTTCTCCTTGAGAGTGCTACTTCTTTTTCATGTCCTGCCTTTTTAAAAATAGCTGGGGAGTTGAGGTGACCTTCATAACTTTAACAAACTTTAATAGAATATAAAACCAAACTTTTAAATGTGGAATGTATTTATTGATTCATTCAGTCACCAAATAGTGGATGCTGGTGTTCAGTCACTCAGTTGTGTCTGACTTTTTGTGACCCCATGGACTGCAACACACCAGGCTTCCCTAACCTTCACCATCTCCCGGAGCTTACTCAAACTCATGTCCATTGAGTCAGTGATGCCATCCAACCATCTCATTCTCTGCCGTCCCCTTCTCCTCCTGCCTTCAATCTTTCCCAGCACCAGGGTCTTTTCAAATGAGTCAGCTCTTTGCATCAGGTGGCCAAAGCATTGGAGCTTCAGCTTTAGCATGAGCCCTTCCGATGAATATTCAGGATTGATTCTCATTAAGATTGACTGGTTTGATCTTCTTGCAGTCCAAGGCACTCTCAAGAATCTTTGCCAACACCACAGTTCAAAAGCATCAGTCCTTTGGTGCTCAGCCTTTTTTATGATCCATTGTTTTAAGTGGTAGAGACAAAATGATAGGGATAGAAAAGCATGCAAAATCCCTTCATTGATGACGTTTTCATTGTTCCAGAGAGGTACATTATAAAATAAATAAAATGACCATATTTTATACTGTTTATAATAGTAAGAAAAATAAGCAGGGTAATGGTATAGTGACAAGAAGAGTGCTATTTTAGATAGAGCTACCCATTAGAAAAAGATATACCTTAAGACAAAATATTCACTCTGTTTTACTTTACAAGACTCAAGAGCGAATCTCAAGAGCGAATCTGGTGAACAGCCCCAATTCATTTGGATCAAACTTTCCCATTTAAAGCTTCTCCTTTAACTCACTCCTGTTCTTTCTCTACATTTTTTTCACACAATTCCAATTTCTCCATCAGTATATTTTTATGAGTTAATACTGAATCCTCATTTGTGTTGGTATCCATATACTTTGCCATCTTTTTAACCTTCTTACTGCTTAAATATGTGCTAATTTGCATACAATACATAATACTGTACACATGGAGTTATGTAAGTGAGCTTATATAAGAGTGATTCCCAGGTGGCTCAGTGGTAAAGAATCTACCTGCCAAACAGGAAACGCAAGTTCTATCTCTGGGTAACCTACTCCAGTATTCTTGCCTGGGAAATCTCATAGATAGAGGAGTCTGGTGGGCTACAGTCCATGCGGTCACAAAGAGTTGGGCACAACTTAGCAACTAAACCACCACCCACTAGTATACAAGAGTATAAGAGTAATTATGTGTATGTAAACATGGAGATAAGAGACATAGAACTTTGTGAAAACACACCCATGCACTAGGGAAACAATGAGGAAAGCAACTATGCTGAGCATTGCTAGATATTTCTAAAGTAATTACTTAGCAAAATTGATTTATCATTGCAGAGCCAAAACACAATTGAAACCAGAGTCAGAAATGTTCCTGTGGGTCAGCTGTGGCTATGCTGCAATCTATAAAAAAATCACCCCACATGTTCCAGTCACATAATTAAATATTTCAGCACTACTGTCAACTGTGTTAAACATTTAAACAACATTGGATTTTTTAAAAAAAAAAACAATGATTATAATAATGGGATCAATTTTATGCTGGTCATACTCAATGCAGCTCTAACTGTTATCTGTTTAAAATAGGCAGCTATTACTTAAAATACATGTAAAGACTTTCACCTTTTAAAACCAAGTGATTCATGTCAATGTATGGCAAAACCAACACGATAATATAAAGAAAATAAATAATTTTTTTTAAAAATTAAACAAAAATAAATAAATAAATAAATAAAACCAAGTGAAAGTGGAAGTTGCTCAGTCGTGTCTGATTCTTTGAGACCCCATGGACGGTACAATCCATGGAATTCTCCAGGCCAGAATGCTGGAGTGGGCAACCATTCCCTTTTACAGGGGATCTTTCCAACCCAGGGATCGAACCAGGTCTCCCACATTGCAGGAGGATTCTTTACCAGCTGGGCCACCAGGGAAACCCAAGAATACTGGAGTGGGTAGTTGAGGTTTCCCAGGTGGCACTAGTGGTAAAGAACCTGCCTGCCAATGCAGGATATATTAGAGATGCAGGTTCAACCCTTGAGTCAGGAAGGAGAAGGGCATGACAACTAACTCCAGTATTCTTGCCTGGAAAATCCCATGGACAGAGGAGCCTGAACCTGTCAGGCTACAGTCATAGGGTTGCAAAGAATCAGACACAACCAAACCGACTTAGCACGCACGCACACACATACTTAAATATTAGTAGAGCTTTCCCTCTGTCTCTCATATGAGTCTTTCTCCCAAGCCTTATATCTACTGAACTTTTTTATTTCAATATGAATTTGAAATCTGTTGCTCAAAAGGAATTTTCATATATACAGTGGAACTTTATAAATGTATTCAACAAAAAGATTACTGGATCAATGTAATATTTTTCCTTTAGACTATGACTAATAAAACCTGGTTCAGGTGAAAATAAAACTGAAGTTCTTCCTACCTATCCTTAAGAAGTATGGCCTGAAACTATTTTGGCTCAACTAGATAAAAGATTCTTTATGAAGTGCTTTATCAGCTTCAATAATTAAAAGATTCCCCGCTAACTTTTCAGTGAGTCTTCTTTGTAGCTGTGCTTTGCAAAGTCAATTCCTCCTATCTCCTCCATTGAAACGTCTAATTAAATTGGGAAGCTTTTCTTTTCTATTCATTTTGTTTTTGCCGTATTGGACATAGATACAAAAATAATTAAATTTCAGTGCTTCTTTTTTTTTTCATTCTTGTTTTCTTGGGACTTTAAGGAAGGCTAGGAGGAGATATGTTTTCCCAGCTTGAGGTTTTTAAGTTAGTCTTTTATTGGCACTTTCAGTGTTAAATATCTTTGAGATTAATGGATGTAATAGTAATAGCTTCCTTGATGCCTGTATTGATGCTGTAATAGGTTTTTTAGAATAATCGACTAGTGAAGAATTGAAACTGAACACTTCAGAGCCCTTGCATTCCCTTTGTAAGCACTGCTTAAGCACTGTTACAGTATCTTTCTAAAAATGTATTTGCTTTAGTGTTAAAAGAAATTCGAATGAAAAAAAAGCTACAGCTTTCTTACCTTCCTGGTACTTTCTTTTTTTTTTTTTTAATTTTTATGTGCCTACTTCTATTTATATTCACAAACATATTTAAGAGCCACATAATTATATGTTTTGTCAGTGTTTTGGCTCATCATTCCAAGTATAAATTGTAGCCAGTAATCATCTGAAAAGGTGATTTATGCTTTTTATAATATCAGGTTCTGGGATGAAGAATCTTAAAAAGTTATTTCGTTTATTAGAATGGAGGGCAGATTAAGGGTTAAAACAACTCAATCGTAATTCAGTGAGAACATTTTGGGCATTGCCACTAGCTATTTTAGGGAAATATAATTATAGAGTAAGAGACAGATATATATGCAAAAGACTTTTCAATATAAGAACATGATAGTTGTTAAAATAGAATGCAAAGTATTTCAAAAGCACAATACTTTGTAGTTGGCTCATGTAAAACTTCTAGAAAATTTCAAACTAAAATGCATATAGGTGCATGCTTGTACATGTGCACCCGTATGTATTAATATTTCCAAAGGGAAGTCTTCATGAATAAAGTTATGGAGATGACATCAATCATGCTCAGGCATGGAGAAGGAAGAGAGACTGTCTAGCATTTTACCAATGGTTCCCTGTCAGTCAAAGAACCACTTAAACAGACCTCTGAGGATAACCATTCTGAATAAAATAGTAATGGTTGAGCAATATTCCATGCTGAAGCAAAGTTCCTATAATTTAATGGTCAAAAATCTTAAGTTGAAGCATTTAAAGAAAAGCCAAGTATACCTCCCTGGATAGTATAGTTTGCCTTAATGTTATCCTAAGTTCCACGAAAGCAGAAACTTTTTCTCTTTTATTTATTTATTCATTCAAGGCACTTATAACACTACACGGTACAGAGTAGGTACTCAATAAATACTGGTTAGACAGATTTTGAAATTCCACAGAGACTTTGGTTCCATTTCATGCCTCACAGTCAACCAAGAAAAACTACGACAACTGGTCAGAGTCATAGACTGAATCTTTAAAAATA
The DNA here is from genome assembly GCA_007570785.1 of Antilocapra americana. NCBI lineage: Eukaryota > Metazoa > Chordata > Mammalia > Artiodactyla > Antilocapridae > Antilocapra > Antilocapra americana. The sequence goes on from ML662439.1 coordinate 85,972, forward strand.
GATCTATAGGTATCAATGCAGTACAAAGGATAAAACTCAAAACTGGAAGTCAAGACACAGGTTCTGCCTTTAATAACCACCTGTAAAATGATGGTCAAGTCACTTAATCTCTCTAATATCGCCATCTGACTGACATCCTTTCTAATTCTCAAATTCTATGAATGTATTCTGAACCTAATACATAACTTTTTAAAAGTCATAGATGATTACCCAAGCTTTCTGTGTATCAAATCAACCTTGTGCTAAAGATAAATCATTGCTGATCATGGAAGCTTAAATGAGGAAATATAAAAATTCTTTGAAAGCCTTTGGATGATATACAGTTAATATTAACATACAGTTGAAGAAAATGTGACAATTCCATTCAGTAATATAATACTTTTCTTTCCCAGAGTTTTCAAATTTGATAATACATTGCAAATATTTTAGATTAGTGTAAGCACTTTAAAAAGACAAGAATGTTTAAGGTTTATTTTCCTCCCTGTGGTTGTGGTGGTTTAGTCACTAAGTCCAACTCTTTTGACCCCATGGACTGTAGCCCACCAGGCTCCTCTGTGGGATTTTCCAGGCAAGAATATTGGGGTGGGTTGCCATTTCCTTCTCCAGGGGATCTTCCCAACCCAGGGATTGAACCTGAGTCTCCTGCATTGCAGGTGGATTCTTTACCATCTGAGCCACCAGGGATCCCCATAGATCTAGCTAAATTTTATGTACATTGGATTGAACCTGCTTAACCCAATCTTCTAAATTTGACAAGAAGAACAGAAGAATTTGATGCAAATTTATGTGGATTAAGGAAATGCAAGTTTTTTTTCCTAGCCTTGGGTTAGAATAAAACCAGAAGACAATGGTAGAATATATTTTAATCCAAAGGATTTGTTTCCTTAAATGTGAAAGACTGCTGAACTCTCTAAAGCCTAGTCTTGTTATTAAATAAAACAAATAGTTTTCCTTGCCCACATCTGAGCTGTTATGGTATTTCAGATTTTCATTCTCCATTCACAGTAGGGCAATTTTCACTCACAAGATAGTGTTATTACTAATATATATCTTTGGACAGTGAAAAATTATAAAGTATGGGTCAGATCCATAGGGAGATTAAGGTTCTACCATGAGACTTATAATTTTAACACCCATTTAACAGGCACAAGTAACACTAATGATGATATCATTAATCATTAGGCCTACAAACAAATATTCATATTAGCTAGGACACCCTCTACTTGACTCTGATAATCTGGGTAAGATGCACAAAAGCCAGGTTACCAACCCAGGTACATTGTTCAGTATGCCATGGGCAGGTTAGGTCTAGCAGACAGAAAAATCATCCTTTCCTGGGCATTCCTGCCTAAGCTGATTGGCTCCCTGATGTTTCCCATTCATTCTCAGCTGCTCTTTCCCTGCTTCATTCAAAACTGTAGATTTCTCTCCCTGGCCTCAGCTGCTGTCTCTGTTTCCCAGACTACATGCTTGACTTCCCACCACCACATATTATTCTCTGGTGAGGTCTCTTTCACCACAGATCATTAAAGACCAGATCTCTTAGAAGGAAATCTACCCTGTTTTTGAGTATAACATTTTATTTTAGTGATATAAAAGAATAAAGTCCAGTAGTTGATTTGGAGAGTCAGAACCCAGCAAAAATAACTGCAGGAAGAAGACAAAAGAGTACATGAAAGAACTTTTCACTGCAGGAAGTTCACTCCCTAGTGGCAGTCTATCTTATTTATTCTAAATAGTATGCCACCTCAATCAATTTTTGGTGTAGTATTAATGAGGACAGGGAACAATGATCTGTATCAGTCAAGTCTATAGATGGTCCAAAAACCTTATAATAACCTCATCTCCTGCCAAAAGTTTTGACCAAATATGCTCAAGGACTGTATAATTTGCTAATTTCATTTTATCTCCCATTGTTTCCTCTGCTCATCCTCTGAATAGAATAATAATTAGTGAAATTGCCAGGAAGTAGTTACAGAGCAAGAGACAGGGAAATGGCCATGGACACTTGGGCATTTTCTATGCAGCAGGCACTGTCCTGAGAATTTAGCATACGTTGGAATTAGGCATCTGGACACTTCACAGACTGACCTCATTATATGGCCTCTGCTTGCAAGAGACAAATTCCAAACACTTTCATGTTTAGTCACATAAGAATCAGCCAAACCTGACCTTTCTTTGTTGCTCAAAGTCAAAAGGGCAAAAAAGAGAGAAGTTTAACCACTTCATTATAATCTCTTAAGACACAGAGTTTCACTTAAATGTAAGTTACCTCAAACATCTCTACAGGTGCCGAGATAAATTATATCTTTGATGGGTTTATAGGCCTCATCGAGCGCTTTGTGTTTATAGACCATAGCAAGAGCAGAGTAATTATTTTTTTTCCTCCCAGTGAACTGTCTGTCTGTGGGATTTACAGGGTGAGCACAAGATGTAATGTTTGCATCCTAAGATTTGCCAGTAAAGCAAACCTCAATTCCTTTATTATTACCCATTTTTTTAAAGTTCAGATCATTGCGATTACACTCCATTATTCAATGGAATCTTACAAGAAACCAAAGGCTTTGTTTTCAATGTTTGATGACATTTCAACTTTCTTGAGTCTTTATAGTGTATATTTCAGAGGTCTTTCTCAATATGTTTTACAGTGGTGGTACTTCTGAACCTAACAAAAATGAGTCATATAGCTCTTAAAATTAGCACAGTTAAAGTGACAGATTGTAACCCCCCAAAAAAACATTTTTTTTAAGTTAGGTAATGGATCGAAGTGTTAAAAAAAATTGAAGATATATTTCATAAACTTAAATTCTCCTAATTGGATAGTTGGACTTGATTATTGGGCAGTAATCAAGATAGGGCAGTTATCACTTTGCACTAAGAATTTTTATTTTTCAGGCAAGTCTAGGTTAACAATTGCCAAATATTTGAGATATAATAAAGGAGATCATTTGTAGTCCTCAGGATAGGATGCATAGTTTCAAATCTCAATTCCACCACTGATGAACTATTGATCTTTTCATGTCTTTTATACTTCAATTCCTTTCTCTGTAAAATGGGGATAATAATGGCACTCTGGAGGGTTGCTCTGAGTAAATTCAGAAGTTTGACTAGTCAATCAATGTAACAACAACAAATGTTTATTACCTGCCTTCTCTGTGTCAAGTACTCTCTGAAATACCAAGGATTCCTAGTTGAACAAGACACAAACCTTGTCTCTAAAAGTCATAGGCTATAGAATATTCTCCGTTTTTATTACACCAACTAAAATAAAAGCCTGGCAACCAATTAAGGGCACCATGAAATCAAAGACGATTGTTTCTCAGCAGGAAAGCTATGATAAACCTAGACAGTGTGCTGAAAAGCACAGACATTACTCTCCTGACAAAGGTCTGTATAGTCAAGACTATGGTCTTCCCAGTGGTCACATATGGTTTGTGAGAGCTGGACCATAAAGAAGGCAGAGAGCCAAATAATTGATGCCTTTGAACTGTGATGCTGAAGAAGACTCTGGGAGCCCCTTGGACAGCAAAGAGATCACACCGGTCAATCTTAAGGGAAATCAACCCTGAATACTCTTCGGAAGGACTTATGCTGAAGCTCCAGTATTTTGGTTACCTGATGTGAACAGCCAACTCATAAAGTCTCGGAAAAAATAGCAATGAGGAGAACATGAGGGCAAAAGGAGAAGGATGAGATGGCCAAATAGCATCACTAACGCAATAGACATGAACTTGGACAAACTTTGGGAGATGATGAGGGACAGGGAGGCCTGGTATGCTGCAGTCCATGGGGTTGCACAGAGGCAGACATGACTGTGCAACCGAAAAGCAACAACAACCCTCTTCTCAACACTTGTGATTGGCTATTTCTTTTAAGGGAGAATCCATTTTAAGAACTTACTACCACCACTTCTGATACTGTCTATCAACAGATAAACATTTCCTTCACTAGAATTAGCCTCCATGCTAAAGGCAGTTTCAGCAGTTTAAGAAAATGCTGTTTGAAATGTAAATAATAAAGGCATGGTATATATATTTAAAGCAACCAAAATGGGTCCCACAGAAATTCGTCTTTCATCCAAACTCACTTTGTTCTCAAACTTCTGTAATACTCAGAAAGGAGAAACATCCCTGGCTTTAAACCACTACCACCTCCCATGCTATTTGCAGAAAGCATGTCTGAGACATAAAATGTTCAAGCAGGTGCTGGACTGCTGCAGAAGCAGAGAAAGACCATCTCTGCAATGGGAAAGCATGCAGAAGGAGCAGCCAACCTCTGTTACAGAAATAAGATGACTTGATGGTCTATTTTGGGGCTTCCCTGGTGGTTCAGTCGGTACAAAATCCACCAGCAATGCAGGAGACTTTGGTTCCTGAGTCAGGAAGATCCCTGGAGAAGGAAATGACAACCAACTCCAGTATTCTTGCCTGGGAAACCCCATGGACAGAGGAGCCTGGCAGGCTACAGTCCATGGGATCGCAAAGAGTTGGAACGACTGAGTGACTAAACCACCACCACCAGTTTTTATATTGGGTGGTAGGTTTATGTGTGGTTACACATTGTTTTTTAACTTAAATGTACATTGCACATATTCTTTTGTAGATATCAAATATTTTATAGTAAAAAATTTTCAAAAAGATTTATATACCTAACGCATGAAATATACTGTTAGAAAGCCATCAAAATAACCCAAAGTTGTATGTCATTTTTCTGTTCTATACTGGATTATCTCTTGATCCTTTAATCAAAGGCTTGATTAAAGAAAGAGACTGTGTGTATAAATGAAAGAAGAAACTGGGAGAGAAACCAGTGTGGAGATAAGGAGGATAAGAATTGTTGTTGGTCTAGTTCTCCAGTGGGGGAGAGAGACATCGTCACTGCAGGATGTTCTAGGGTCCCTGAAAGAATGTCTGAGAGCTAAAGCAGAGGGCATTTAGGCAGCAATAGGCTTAAAGATCCACTGATGAAACAGAAAATTCTGTTAGTGTATTTTAATCTATAGGCTAGAGATCCAGGCTGCAACAAGACTGAAAACCTATAGGTTTAGGTTAGAGTTTAGAAAAGAAATGCAGAAGACTTCTGGATTCCCAAGTATTGCCAGAATCACACCATCTCTGTGTTCCAACCACATTATCTTTCTTCTTCAATACCATTTCTCCTGCCTGAGACACTCTTTTATCTTCCCCTGCCCTTTATTATTGTTGGTGTTTGTTCAGTCACTAAGTCGTGTCCATCTCTTGGCCACCCCATTGGACTGCAGGGGCTTCCCTGTCCTTTACCAGCTCCCAGAGTTTGTTCAAACTCATGTCCATCGAGTCAGTGATGCCATCCAACCGTCTCATCCTCTGTCACCCGCTTCTCCTCCTGTCTTCAATCTTTCAGGGTCTTTTCCAGTGAGTCAGTCCTTTGCAACAGGTGGCCAAAGTACTGGCATTTCAGCTTCAGCATTAGTCCTTGTAATGAACGTTCAGGGTTGACTTCCTTTAGGATTGACTGGTTTGATCTCCTTGCTGGCCAAGGGACTCTCAAGAGTCCTTTGTTGCTAACGCCTAATAATCTCACTTCCTCGTGCATGTGTGCTCACTCAGTTGTGTCCAACTATCTGCAACCCCATGGACTGTAGCCTGCCAGGCTCCTCTGTCCTCCTCCTTTTGCCAGATTTTCTTGGCAAGAATACTGGAGTGTATTGCCATTTCCTCTTCCAGGGGATCTTCCTGATCTGAGAATCGAACTCACATCTCTTGCATCTCCTGAAATGATAGACCAATTCTTTACCACTGAGCTACCTGGGAATCCCCAACACTTCCTCAGAAAAGCATTTTCCAAAGCACTAGGCCAGGCTAGGGGGTTCTTTTGAAAGCCCTTTACAGCACTCCATACCTGATTCCTGACGCTCAGTCCATGTGTAGGTAAATGTTCATGCTTAACATCTGTCTCTGCAGTCGTGTGTGGGTGCAGGTTTCCAGACATCAGGGACCGTGCTTCCCTGCTTACCCCTGTACAGCTAGGCCTAAGACAGAGCCTGACGCATAAGAAGTACTCCAGAAATATTTGTATTAAATGTATGAATGAGGAATGAGTGAGTGAATAAATGAATTTGTTGTCTCTGGACCATCCAAGCAGGTATATCTCAGAGACAGAATTATCATTCTGAGCTCAAAAGAGAGATTAGGGCTGACAATAAAGATTGAAGAGTCACCAGCTTCCATGTGGTGATGAAATTCATAGGGGAGAATAAATCTCCTAGGAAGAGTAAAATTGCACAAGACTGAAGACAAACAAGGGACGTGGATCCTGTGAAAGTAATTCAGAAACTTGCTCAAAAGTCTGGTGCAATCTGGACCGTGATCAAGAGCTCAGATTGTTTTACTCAAACAAACTGACTTTTAATCTTTGCACTAGGAACTTCCCTGGCTGTCTGGTAGTTAGGACTCTGTGCTCCCAATGCAGGTGGCCCAGGTTTAATCCTTGATCAGGGAACTAAGATCCTGCATGCCACAAAGCACAGTCAAAAAAAACCCAAAAAAACCCTAGCTCCAATTCCTACTGTGAACCGAGTAAATCTCAGAAGCTCAGCAAGCCGGAAAAAGCTGAGCTGCCCGGAGTCAAACTAGCTGGTTGAAGCAAGAGGTCAAAAATGAGAGTAACAGTCAAGTAGCCAAGCCTTTAAAATCACTTACTACAGTAGCACAAGCAAGAGGCTAAACAGGAAAAAGGGCAACCCTCTCTTTCCCTCCTCGACGAATTTTCCCTCAGGGAATAGTTCGCTGGTCAGGGATCGGCTGTATCAGCAAAAACACTGGGGTGCCTTACTGCTGAGGGGTCCCCAGGTAAAAGGCTCCCAATGTTTTATGGACCTGGGGACTGGGGAGAGGGTGAGGGAAAAGGCCTAGGAGTGGAAAGGCACTGAGAAGTGAGTCAGGGTGCAGGAAAGTGTCCTCAGGGTTCCTCCTCCTTCTCCCAAAAGGAGATTTTTAGCAAAGAAGCTGGAGGGAGGCTCCCGAATGAGGGCACTGGGCTAAGGATGCAGAGATGCCCAGGAGCATGGCCAGCCCCGGGAAGCTGAGCCCTCACCTGCAGTTCCCCTCAGAGGCTGCAGCATGCTGGATATACACCAGGTCTGTTGTCTCAGAGGGCACCTTTCCTCTGCGACGCCTGCAAGGTAAAGCCTTCCTAACTGCCTATCCATGGCCATAGAAATGACTCATTGGTCCTTGGTCAGGAGCCAGAATCCTCGGTAAGCTGCTTTCTTTTTTAGATTTTTTTGAAGATATTTTTTATGTGGACCATTTTTTAAATAATTTTATTGACTTACTTATCCTTGATTGTGCTGGGTCTTTGTGGCCGCTGCGCAGGTTTTTCTCTAGTTGTGGTGAGGTGGAAAGGGGCCACCCTCCAGCCACAATGCCCGGGCCTCTCACTGCAGGGGCCGCACCCGCGGAGAAGCACAGGCTCCAAGGCCCTCGGGCTTCAGCAGTTGCAGCTCCCAGTTCTAGATCACAGGCTCACAGGCCCAGCTGCCCCGTGGCATGTGGGTCGGTCCGGAACCCGAAACCCAACCCCATGTCACTTGCACTGACAGGCGGACTCTCCACCACTGAGCCACCAGGGAAGCCCTCAGTACGTTTTTTGAACTGTAAGTCTGTTTGCTGACCTGCTCTCACCTCGTGGATCGTTGCAGGAACTTAGCTGTACGCCTGACCTCTCTGCCCTGCTCCACAGATGAGACCAACCAACACAGGAGCAAGTCAGATGGAAGGGAATTCACTGGGGCTAAGAGGGAAAAGGCCAAGGAGGTCACGACTGAAAATTATCTGTTTCAGTCAACAGCGGAGTCATTAGTGCCCTCAGCAGAGTAATTTCCATGGAGTAAAGACTATGCACATCAGAGTGCAAAAGTGATGAACAAAGGCGAGGTACGGAGGAGAGAGAGCGAGTACCAAGTAGTCGGAGGCGACGCTGGTGACACTGAGCTAGCTCCTCTATGCAACTGATGAAGCTACACAACGAAGGCCAGGAAAGAGAGGTCCCAGGACTGAGGGTGAGGACCCTGGGCGGAGGCAGCTGGAGTCGTGCAGGGACGCAGCGCGGAAGAAAGCGCTGAGCCGGCCGTTTGGAGCCTCCTTCCAGGTGCGCGGGCTTTCTTTCCGGATCCACCCTCTATCCTTTATTCTGCGTAAATGACTGTGCACTTCCCATCACCGCCAGCCCTCTTTCTATTCATCTGTCAACTTTCATCCCCAGAGTCTGAGCCGTGAGGGCCCTCAGTCCTGTCGGCTCACTGTCTCTGTAGCAAGCTTCACCGCTGCTCACAAACTCCGAAACATCACAGGTTCATGTTCACGTGGGGATCCAGCAGGGAGCGGCCTCTTCTCTCCTCCTGCCCTAACCACAAATAAATGCTACAGACTTTATTAAATATTTGTGCTTTTTGAGGCTAGAGGCAACCTGTGGTTCATCTCTAAACACTAAGCCCTCAAGAGTAATCAGCTGTTATTCCAAAGAGACAAAAAAGCCATCAAATTTCGCCTATAGTCCTAAGACCAAAGAAGAATGCTAACATATATTTCACAGACTTTCCATGGAAAATGTGGATCCGTAGCCTAGTGAAGCCCATGTAATGGGATTTATTACACTTCTTACATGAGAATATTTCCAGGGCTTTCAGGTACACTTAATACAAAGGCTTTTCCTTGCACTAAAACACCAAGAGACACGTGAAGCTCAGTAACCCTTAAAGTTATAGCTTAGATCAGATTTTTGCATGAGAAACGATGCAGAAAAAAAAGCAGCAGAACTACTGTAAACTATTACACGAAACAATTTGTATCATGTTCAACTCAGTAGGTTTACGCCTGTTGCCATTTCTTGGCTGTTTCTTGAGTAGCCTATCATTTTCGGCCTCTGCTGTTTACAGAAATGCATTTTATTTCAAAAGCAGAATTTTTCCTGGCACTCAACTCACCCATGACTTTATCGTTGAATATTTTTTAATGTTTTAACTCAACTCTTTGTGTGGCTAAAATGGCCAAGGCTCTTTTATGTTGTTGTTCTTATTTTTTCCCCCATCAAGCATTCTGACTGCTGCTGTCAAAAATCTGATAATAAATGAAGATTTCTCCCACAGTGGACCTCTTATAACCATGGCAACTCCATCAGCAGCTAATGGCCGCATTGCAAAAATGTTTTTGAAAAGGACAGCTTCTCATACTGCTGTGGTACAGTGTCCTTTTCTTACCTTTTCTTTATAATGATGCTAGGAAAATACATCCCAAGTAAATATTTGCTTTCTCATGTACATGTGGGGCCACTTTTTAAAAAATTAAGAATGTGGAAGAAACACTGCAATTAAAAGGGAAAGATCTGCTTGGAAGTAGGGAAAGATTCAGGTGATTTGGCAGCATTAACAACATATTTTTACTACATTTACAACTGAAATCAATGTTCTTATTGCTTCCTAAGGATCTTAGGGGTTTTATTGCTACCACAACACCCCACCATCAACCAGAGAGGATTTCTAGAGTGCCTGTTTGAGATTCATCGTATTTGTCTTTCTGAACAGTTGGTCCCTTTTAGGTAATGCAGCTACGTGCACTGATGTACAGATGATGCTGTCTCTTGTTTCCATAAGACGGGCACTTTTAGACTCTTCTTTATGTCTTGAAAGAACCCCAAGCAGAATCAGCATGTGTGTCCTTCAGCTCGCCTTGCATGTATTCCAATCGTGCCAAAGTAACAGGAATTCTCTGCCTGAGCCCTGCTTGAGACACTCAAAGAGGCTCTGGCTTTCTTATTTACAAAATAGTCTATTGTAAAAATTTTCCCTAAAAACCTGCTTCCAGAGCAGCCTGCCTATTGAAATAAAGGAAGATATTTTCCACTTTAATTTCCAGTAATGAAAATACAGACATTTAGGTAAATCTACCTCTCTGTCTTTACCTACCTAGCTACCTATTTATAAATATGCATCCATGGAAAAGGAGTTTCCCAAATCCCCCAAAAATTCAGAGATGTTTTTCTTTTGAATTTTCTTTCAACTATTAATAATGAACAATAAGTTCTCACAGATGAGAACTCAGCATCACGTTCCCACATATGGCAGGATTGATCAGTGTCATTTGCACTGATACCTGGTAGATGTCATCAATGCATAATGCTCACCCTCTGAAGTTTTCAGCAGTAAATGGTCTGTGTAGGGCTGACATAAGAGTATGGATGTCCCAGGCCAGAGAGGAAGCAGGAAAGCTAATTTTCATTAACCATTATTGCCATTTGAATTTTACCTTACCCAAAACCTTTTTTTTAAACTTTTCCCAAAGGTATTCACTCTGTATAAAAGTCCTTTAATCATGTGAATAGGCTTAAGAGTTAAGACCTTCTTAGATCTCCATCAGAGCTCTGCCTCTTTCTACTGGGAAACTGTGGGCAAGTTATTCAAACTAGCTTAATCCCAAGGCATTAATTTGTAAAAACCAGGCCAATAATAGCTCTCCCTCAGAGGATAGCTGGAAAGAATAGTTGACTTAACACGTATGAGAGCACCCAGCTCTATAACAGGAAGAAACTAAATTCTTCATGAATCATTTTCCTCCTTTCTTTTCTCTCATTACTGACTCTCGTTCTTGCCTGTTCCTTAAAAGAACTAGTCATAAGATTAGGCTCATATTCCTGATTTGCTCATCTATTTTATAAGCCATTTTCATAAGTGTGTAAAATTACTTGCTTTCTGCTAAGATTAAGACAAGTTGAACTGTAGACATTGCCAGACTGTCAGTAGTTTTTGGTTTTCCTTAATCAAATATAATGTTATAAAATTTGATACCTATAAAATTACTACCATAAAAATCTCACAATCTTTCTCAAGTAAAATTAAATTTGAAATCACAAAACATCATTTCCTTTTTGAACCGGATTCACCAAGTTTTTGCAGAGGGATGAACTTGGAGAATCCTGTCACTGACAGCCCAGACAACAGGCTGTAGCCTGATCTTATCTTGGTGTGGGAGTGTATCAGGCTAGTAGGAAAACAAATTGTAACAAATAAAGATGTCAGGATGCTCTACAGGAGGTTTATTTTAAATCATTTTTTAAGGCAAACTTCAGAGAAAGTTCAACAAAAAACATTGCCAACAATTAATTTTTGCCCTGACAAACTTTCCTCCTTTGGAAGATAGCAGAATAAATGTGAAGCTTTTAATAAAAACTTTAGTATGGTTACAAAAGCAACACTAAACATCAATAAATAAATCTTTGCCACCAACTCATTTTGAAGTGCAGTCATCCAAGTATTGACTACAATGATGCTGCAATATGCAGGTATGTGTATAACTTTTGGAAATACCAATAGAGTCTGAGTTCATGAAATACCCCTACTTGTCATCTTGAGACTAAGATGCATTGTCAAATCACAAGCATTGATTGTCAAATCAGAGACCAGGGCCGCTGGCTCAGTGAGAGGCTGAGGGTGAATGATGAGTTTGCGAGGAAAAAATAAACGAAGACCAAAGGAAAAAGAATATTGTTCTCACACTAAGGAAATAGAATCAGTGTACAAAGCTACCATTTTTCCAAGTATTCATTTGATTGCACAAAAGAATCACCGTGTTTGTCCAGTGTTTCCTAGTAGTGTCGGGCTTTAGTTAATCAAGTAGAATTTTTCCCCTTCTGTCATTACTTCAAACTCCAAAACTTAAGATAACCTAAACATTTTTTTTTCATGTGGTGGCCAGATCTGTTGAAAGAAGAAATAAAATCACCAACAAATTATTTAAGTCCTTCTATTTCCTAAATATTGAGACCTAGATACAGAAAATCTAATATTGCTTCCTAGGGAAATGTACTTTAATTTGCATTAATATACATAGGCCAGGTTTTTTATAAAAAAAAATGAAAATGTTCCCAGATCAAATTATTATTTAAAATATAAAAAGCATTCAATGATAGGTCCTCTTAGAGAATGTAAGCTCATTTTCTTCATAGCACTGTTGGCACTGCCTGGTCAGTACTGAATACTGCTTAGTTCTATATTAATTCATTTGGTAAAAACAAAGTCAGGATGGGGCAACCCACTAGTCCACCATAGTGAAAACCTAAAATGCCTTACTTGTTCTCAGCTAAGTCCTGAGGAGTAGTAACTGTTCCCTTTTCTATCTTGTTTGTTGTTGTTGGCAATGATATCCGTTGACACATCCCTTATATTCTGTGTGCTGCACCTTAAGAGAACCAACTCCACCAAGAATGGGGAAAAAAGAGAAGCAAAGCCGTCTTGCAGTTTAGAATAATCTGAGTGCTTAAATCATATTTCTGTTTTAAAAAAAATAAGAGGCATTAGTTGTCTAGGGAAAAATGCTGTTTGTTAAACACACTATATAGTACTTTCAAAAATGACCTTTCTTAGAGGTTCCTGAGCTTTCCTGTTTTGGCCAAAGTTATTGTATAACATTGTGTAACGATGATTAGCATATAGTGCATGCTCGGTTGTTTCAGTTGTGTCTGACTCTTTGTGACCCCATGACTGCATTGCAGGCAGATTCCTTACCACTGGGCCACTGGGGAAGCCCCTAGCATATCGTAGTTACTCAATAAATAATAAATTAGTGAGCATGACCTGAGAGAAATGTTATTTATTCTTCAAGACCAAAACCAGCATTTACTCTGGTGCTAACACACTGCCCTAAGCACCCTCTAAATGTTATAAATATTAACTCTTATACTCCTTGTAACAATTCTAGGGAATGTGTTTATTATTACCTTCATCTTGCAAGTGAGGAAAGCAGAGCAGAGAAGCTGTTTGTCCAAAGCCACACATCTGATGACTGTGGAGCCGGACATTTGAATTCCGTTTCCTGAATTCCCATTCACCATGTTGCCTCTGTATACTGTTTTGCAGGAGTTAGTCCTGCTCAAATTGCAGTTTAATTCACCTCTATCAGGCTCCTGAAAGTTATCTTGGTAGGCATTCCAAATTTTAGGTAGTCTAATGGGACTTCTAAAATAAGCATGGATTTCTCTCTCCTGTTTCTGCCAATGCAAAGGATACTGAACTTTTTCTTTAGTAGTTTAGATTTATATTAAATTTAAGAGAAATAGGAGCCCAAAGGGAATAGCTCTAATTTTTAGATTGTGTTTATGGTAAACCTATAGGTTGGGTCCTTATTATTGCCCTTGCGTGTATGCTAAGTTGATTCACTCATGTCTGACTCTTTGAGACTCCATGGATCACAGCCTGCCAGGCTCCTCTGTCCATGAGATTCTCCAGGCATCGATACTGGAATAGGTTTCCATGCCTTCCTCTAGAAGATCTTCCCATCTCAGGGATAGAACCCAGGTCTCTTACGTCACCTGCATTTGCAGATGGATTCTTTACCACATTCTTTACTGCCACCTGGGAAGCCCTATTATTGCTCAGGTTTGTTTAAAATATATATATATATATATTAATGAGCCCAAAAGCTGAGACTGTGGATGAACTTTGATTTAAGGAACTTAGAAGGGCCACCAGATCACTGTCATCATTGAGGTAATGGATTGATCTTTGGAGTCAGACAAATTTGAGGTTGTATTCTTGCCCTACCATCTTGTGTGGCTTTAGGCACATTTATAATTTTTCAGCACCTAATGATCCTTAGCTGTAAAATGGAGATAATAGTGTAATTTCTAACATTATTTGGAGAAATTTGTACATGGGGTCATAGTAAAAGCTTGAAAAATGTTATTTCCTTTTCCTTTATAGTGATGCTATTATGACTGTAATTATCTTCCAAGTAAAATAAAGGCTGCATGACAAGTTATCTCTGTCTGCAAATTTCCACAAAGAATTGTTTGAAGACACCAAAGATTTTATCAAGTGACTTTCAATAACCTTCAAGATATATGCTCTCTCTACATGTAAATTCTATATTTAGATATAGGAGACAGAATGGATTGCCAAGATCCTACCTTCTACATCTTAAATCTCTACAACTATATTTGAATTAGAAAAAAAAACACAAATGGTATTATCACCAGGTCACAATTTCCATTATCATGTTAAACATTAATAAAATGTTTCAGGTTATTTAGTTTAGATAATAGAAATTTTAATCCTATAAAAGCACTTTTATTAATGTTTCCTCCATTGGCCCTTGTTTTGAAAGATTTTTATCTCTCAAGAAAACTGAATTTTCCAGTAATACTTATTTTGGTCTTTATGTTCATTCATTGAAATCATATCTGCATATAAAATCAAGTTTCTTATCAGCATGAAACCACTAATGTTTCTACACTTAGTCCATGTAATTCCAACAAAAAACAAAGAAACTTGACAAATTTATTCTTCTTTATAGTCTTCTTGAAGTTTACTTGTTGTAAACTGGATTAATTTTATCAATATTCTGTTTTTATCTCTGATGAAAGATTATGTATCCCAGTCCTGTTGGCGTGGCCATATGACTTGCTTTGTTGATATTTATCAATAGTTTCAGGTGGAATCTCTAAGAGAAGAGCCTTGAGTTGAAAGCTAAAAATTTAATAGATACTAGCCAAGCAAAGAGTGAAGAGAACTTATTCTAAACATAGGAAACAGCATGTGATAAGCCTTTGGAAAGAGAATATAGAATTTAAGGCTTTATGTCAGTATAAGTAGAGTGCTGGGCTTCCCAGGTGGCACAGTGGTAAAGAACCTACCTGCCAATGCAGGAGATGCAAGAGGTGTGGGTTCGATCCCCAGGTCAGGAAGATCACCTCAGGTAGAAAATGGCAACCTGCTCCAGTAATCCTGCCTGAGAAATCCCATGGACAGAGGAGCCCAGCAGGCCACAGTCCACAGAGTCTCAAAGAGTTAGACATGACTGAGCAGGCACAACTAGAGTGTTAGACAGTTTTGGAGAGTTACGAAGGCTACAGCGATGGGAAGGGAGTCAGATCACCCAAGCTGGCTGGTCATATCAAGGATTTTGTATTTCATATCCAGTGCAGTGTAGAGCTACATAAGGGTTGTGTGTGTGTGTGTGCTCAGCTGTGTCTGTGATCCCATGGACTTTTAGCCTGCCAGGTTCTTCTGTCCATGGAATTCTCCAGGCAAGAATACTGGAGTGTGTAGCCATTCCCTTCTCCAGGGGATCTTCCTGACCCGGGGATCAAACCCGAGTCTCTTGCATCTCCTGCATTGGCAGGTGGAGTCTTTGCCACTGGACCACCTAGGGAGCTATATAAGGGTTATAAGCCTAAAAATGACCTGTACTTAGTCACTCAGTCATGTCCAACTCTTTGCGACCCCATGGACTGTAGCCTGCCAGGCTCCTGTGTCCATGGAGCTTCTCCAGAAATGACCTAATATGGTGTAGGTTTGTAAAGAGCTCTCAGGATTTTATGTGCAGAGTGAAGTGAGAGGGAGATAATAGAAACTTTTAGACCAGATGACAAGGTACTGTGATAATCCAAGCTGGAACTGATATTGGCTTGACCCAGAGCGGTAGCTATGGAGATGCAAGAAGTAGATGTATTTTATATGCATATATATGGACAGATATACTAGACGCTAGTATATTTATGCATAATATACTAATGATAGAATGTGGACATGAAGGAAGAAGGACTGAAGGATGATTTGGGGATTGTAGATTAAGCGACTGGATAAGAGAGACTCCATTTATGGTGAGGGGGATGACTTGGAGATGCGTCCATTTGTAGAAGAAAGTCAAATATATTCAGACTGAGAACACAATATAGAGAACCTACTGGGCAGTTGGTGCTTAGAGAAGCCATCTGGACGTGTGACAACAAATTTGGATTTGTATCATGTAGATGGTATTTAACACTATGAGAAATGAGGTGATTTAAAAAGAAAGGATAGAAGGAGTAAAGAACAGAAAAGCACCCGGGACACAGGTCTAAGCAACTCTGATATTTGGCCAGAGTATGTGTGTGCTCCATCATGTCCAACTCTTTGCAACCCTATGGACTGTAACTTGCCAGGCTCCTCTATCCATGGGATTCTCCTGGCAAGAATACTGGAGTGGGCTGCCGGTTCCTCCTGCAAGGGATCTTTCCAAGCTAGGGATGGAAACCACATCTCCTGTGTCTCCTGCCCTGCAGGTGGATTCTTCACTGCTGAACCATCGGGTAAGAAGAGAAATGTGACAGGAAGACTGAAAATAAAAGAAATTTTTAATAAGGCTGGAATAATTGCTTCCTACTGAAGGCACTTAATAGCCTTAGTTCTAAGACTCTAGAACATATTTATTTCCTAAAGGAGAACAGCCCTGGTTAGGTTCTGAGCCAGTCAGTCAAAGAGGGGGACACTGGCCCCAGGTGGGGGGTAGGGAGCAGGTCACAGCCTCCTCAGGGGCTTGGAGAAACTTCAGCCACTTCACAGTTGTTATTTAAGATAGACATTTCTTTACTGCCCATGAAGCTTCCTTTGTATACAAGACATTAACTATCACTCTGTATGTTTCATTAGCATCCTAGTATGCTTAGACTCTGTTATCTCTTTCTAGGAGCTACAGCAGCAATCTGGGTCACTCCACAAAGAAGGTGCAGTTCCTTCAACTCTCGCATGATGGTCCAAAAAGTGATCTTTGTGTAGAAATAATCTTGTTTATTTCCCCCTCATGCCACACAGATCAGGTGCTTTCAGTTTCCTCAAACTGCAGATTTCACTCTGTTTGTAGTTGCAGATTGCCTGTTAAAATTCCTAAACCTGAAGGGGAAAGAAAGTTGAGATTATCCCAATGTTAAGGAGTAATAAATTAGGCACGCTGTCTCCAGTCTGGTCACTTAACCTTCCTCGACTTGATACAAAGCACATGCTTTGAGGGACTCCTAATTTGGAGGAAAAGTAGTCACTCTTCCCTAAAATGATACCACTTCTCCCACCTCACCCTGCTAAGGGAGCAACCCTAGAAACAAAAGTATTTCAGGAAATTCACCCCATAGGAAACATGTTGATAATTGCCTCCAACCCTGGCCTATTTGACACAACACCAACACCTCTGATTTTCCCTTGGCTATATCAACTTATTTCTCTGCCGTAGTCTACCTTGGTCTCCTTGCCCTATCCAGGACCCTCAGAGAGCAGAAGTCGTATGCCTAATAAATGCCAAGAGCGTAACAAACACTAGTTCCCTCCTCTTCTGCCTAGCTGCAAGCCTGCATCTCAGTTGACCTGATTACTCTCCTAATTCTGAGATACTATAAATGCTGGCAACAAAATCCATTATCATATTCACTATTGCATTTAATAATCATAATAACTCTACAAAGTTCACCTTCATGAAGATGTCATCCTACCTTCTGTTAAGGCAGAAATTTTCTTGAGAGGTAGGTTTTAAGTTACCTTTTTTTAATTGGAGTATAATTGCTTTACAATGTTGTGTTAGTCTCTGCTGGACAACAGAATGAATCAGCTCTATGTCTACCTATATCCGCTCCCTTTTGAGCCTCCCTCCCATCACCCTAGCCTACCCCTCAAGGTCAACACAGAGTGCCAAGCTGAACTCTTTGTGCTATACAGCTGCTTCCCACTATCTGTTTTACTCTCTCAATTCGTCCCACCCTCTCCTTCCTCCTCTGTGTCCACAAGTCTGTTCTGTATGTCTGTGTCTTTGTTCCCACCCTGCAGATGGGTCCATCAGTACCATTTCTCTAGCTCCTACATGCCTGTGTTAATATAAGATATTTGTTTCACTTTCTGACTTACCTCACTCTGTATGATTCTTGACTGAAGCGTTATTAACTGAAATACTTACTTCAGAGCTCAGGCAGCAGCCCTACCAAGCAAAACCTTCGGAAACTGTTGAGAACTAGCCTCTCCACTGTTCAGCTTTGGGTGAGACTCAGTTCTCTAATCCACATAGAACAACCGTCTCCTTTGGCTACTTCCATTGTCCCAATCACTTTTCTTTAAGATAAGGACTTTTAGAGATGCTATTCAGGGTCAATCTGGCTATAGTTCCAGCCTCAGATCTTTTGAGACAAGATGTATAGATACAGATGTTGATTATTTATGCTACTATCAGACAACTGGTTGTCTCAAGGTCTACAGGTGATGCCTAAACTGTCTTAAAATCAGAAATCTCATTTCCCAGGGTTAGCATGCATAGATTTCTAACAGGACAGAACAGTGCAGCCATAATTCACTTTGCTATATAGTTTAATGGGAGAGAGCAAGGGGAGAAATTTTATATTCTAAGAACCTGAATTTCAGTCTTGGTTCTATCATTTTTAGTTTGAGGAAGCTTAAGTTTTCAGAGCTTCAGTTCATTTTTCTTTCTGTTCTACTTATCTAAAAGGAGTACTCGTAATGCTTAATTAAGATAAATTATTTGGAAGCAATGGAAATATAAATTACTGATAATTTAGTGATTTTATAATTTCAACCAACTTCTTCTACATGTTAAGGCTTATTTTAGTTTCCATCTCACCCACACTTTGCCCAAAGAGAAGAGAATGATCTAGATCAGTGATTCTCACACCTGACCGACTTCACCTGGGAAACTTTAAAATATATAAAGACACTCAGGCTCTACTTACCAAGGTTTTGTTTCAGTAGACATGGATATGGGCCCAGGGAGACTATATTTTTTTAAAGTTTCTCAAGTAAATTGCTACAGCCTTTTCGGCAGGAGTTAGCAATCGGTGTTAACCTTTTTTCCCTAAGACCTAGTAATTTTACTTCTAGAAATTTATCCTAGTAATATACTTGAACACACATAGAAAGATATAGATACAGGGATTCTTACTATAGCTTTGGTTATACTCTAAAAAACCATTCGGATGTCCATCAATAGGAGACTTTAAGTAAACCATGGTATGTCTATACAGTTGAATGAAACGTTGACTTTGACAGATGTCCAAGGCATACAGTAGTCTTCAGTTTTAAAAAGCCAATCATATAACAGCTTTTTCATATGATATTCTTAAATATAAAAAGTGCTCATGGTGTGTACATATTCATGTATAGGTTTATAAAAGTTACACATTGAACTGTTAATAAGGTCAAAGCTGAGAAATAAGTTTGGGAAAGAAAGCAAAGGAAATGTAGAACTTTTACTTTTTGATGTATACATTTATTTTTATAGTGGTTTTTTTTTTTCTTTCTTACAGCATGAAAGTATTCTATTAAAAAAATTTCCAGGTGATGCTGATGAGCAGTCAACCCCAAAACCTACTAATTAAGAAGCATGTTAATCTTCTCTATCTGTCCTCTTTTATTACTACTCTTATCATTTTAAGCTATTATTCATGATGTTCTACATTTTATCATTGTCAGTTTCATCACTCAGTCCTTCCTGAATCTCCCTAATATATGTCCCAGGTACTAATTTGTTCATTCATCCAGTTTATGAATATATGTGTGTTCAGTCACTCAGTCATATCTGACTCTCTGTGACCCCAAAGACTGTAGCCTGCCAGACCCCTTTGTCCATGGGATTATCCAGGCAAGAATACTGGAGTGAGTTGCCATTTCCTTCTCCAGGAGATCTTCCTGATCCAGGGATCAAACCTACTTCTCCTGTGTCTCCTGCATTGCAGGCAGATTATTTACCACTAAGCCATCAGGGAAGCCCCTTTATGAATATATATTGAGTGCTTATGCCCAGTAAGTGCCAAGTGCTGTTCAAGATACTAGCAACAAACAAGACCACAAGCCCTGCCCTCATAGACCAAACACCCTAACTTCTCTGAGCCTCCATCCCTTCATCTGAAAATTGGATACATAATTTCAAATATATTTTCTCATAGGGTTTTCTGGGAATGAAAATAAACAATATATGTAAAACAGCATAAAACCTAACATCATACAAGTGCTGAGTAGTTCTAAGCTATAGTACTTTTCATTGTTGTCATCATCATTATTTTTTCACAGCCAACTGTTTGATCCAATGTAAATTTTCTGGGGGGAAAAAACCTACAAAAACTACATTTTACATCAAGAATTTTATTGTTGGTGTTGTAAACAATTTGAAGTCCATCTGCTTTAGTAAACCATGACAGATTTTAGAAGGCTTAGAGAAAAACAGAGCAGAAGTCAATTCAATAAGAGGGAAAATGTTGCCTCCTAGTTACTGAATACATTCCTCAGCCCCAGAACTCTAATTTCCTCATTTCAACAAAGTAGATTACACAGCAGAGACAGATGAACATTTATAACAATATATATGTTTGTTCACGTCAGTGAGGATAAGGATCTCTTTTGGGGGTGAGGTTACCAAAGAGCGCTGGGTGACCCCTTAATCCGTGAGTGGGAACCACAGTTTGGGAAGCTTGGGAAAGGAACTTCCCTTTAAATTTGCACTTGATCTTAAAGAAAAAGTATAAAACACAAGCTAAGCCAATCTGAGCTTCTCTTTTTGTGTTGACTCAGAAACTAAATATGGAGCCACATTCAACTATTCAATTAAATGTATTATTTTAAAAAGAAAACAATTGTATTTTCAATTATAGTAAAGATGAACATTGCAATTGCTTTAGCTGTGTATGTTTGTTTTTCCTTTTTCCTTTGTGTTGTTCCTGACAGAGCTAACTTTTCTTTCAGCAAAGAAAAGAAAAACATTAAACAGTCGGATTGTGGACTGTTTAAACAGTGGACGCTCTGGCACGGTCGGTGCCCAGTTAGGTTAGTCTTCCCTGCACTGACAGCAGGACCCTGATTGTCTGGTCCTGTCAGCTCTGAAAAGAAATCCCAATAGAAACACTGAGAAAAACTGCGCCTCTGTTCAGCAGTGCCAAATAGAAATGCAGAGAGAGAGAGCTTTGGGGGAGTAAAAAGGAGTGGCTTTAATACTTTGCCAGGCAAAAGGGGGACACAGCAGGCTAGAGCTCTCAAGACTGTGCCCTCCTTCTCAAGACTGTGAAGCTAGAAGAGGTCTTATAGTTTTAGGGTGGAAAATAGGCTGTAGGTAAGAATGGGAGCTGATGTACTCTTGCATTCTTCTCCTCCTGCCGGGGGCATTGAGATCATTAGGGCTGGTGTCAGGTGATTCCAGAACAGGTTCTGGTGGCCCCCAAGGTTATCTTCTGTGACCTTCTTTCTGGAATGAAGAATGCTCTAGAGGAAAGGAATGTGAGGAGAGGTAAATATCAGGTGCATAGTATTGACACAACTTTAGCTACTGGGCAATCATTTTCAGAGTTTGATAAAGCAAGAAAGAGAAGAAGAGAAAGAACTCATCTGTAGGCCAGATGGGTGAAGAGAATAAATGCTCAGGAAGGGCTAACATGGGCTTCCCAGGTAGCACTACTGGTAACGAACCCGCCTGCCAATGCAGCAGATGTAAGAGATGCAGAAGAGATGCGAGTTCAGTTCCTGGGTTGGGAAGATGCCCTGGAGGAGGGTATGGCAACTCACTCCAGGATTCTTGCCTGGGAAATCCCATGGACAGAGGAGCCTGGTAGGCGACGGTCCATGGGGACACAAAGAGTGGGACACAAGTGAAAAGACTGAGCATGCACGCATGGGTGCAAGGGCTGACAGACTGGGGGTGCCTCGAGCGGTGTCTGCTACAGCCAGTGTAAGTGAGCAGCAGTGATGTTGTGCCAAAGGACCGGAAAGTCTCCATGTCTTTTATATTCTAAAGGTTAATGTCTAAACTGAGAAAGAATAAAGGGCAAGCAATATCCTGAAGTTCATAGATCATAAAAATCATTTTCTTGTGGAAAGGGGGATTTGCTGAGTATTCACTTAACATTTTGTAACAAAGTGCCTAGTGCTTCCTCTAGGAAATAGCTACACAAGTGAATACAATGCAAGGCTGCGCTTCTAAGAGCTGTGTTGCTACAGTCAGTCACATAACGCCCTGGCATAAGAACGCTTTGTTCCATGCCTTATGTATGGAGCCCTAGCGGGGTTCCTCCGATGACTTGACTAAACAGAAGTCACAAGGTAGGGTAGCTAACTGCCCAATATGTATAGGCCAATGTACATGTTGGTTGGTAGCGGTGGTTTACTCACTAAACCAAAAAAGGGTCATGTCCAACTCTTGCTACCCCATGGAGCGTAGTCCTCCAAGCTCCTCTGCCCATGGGATTTCCCAGGCAAGAATAGTGGACTGGGTAGCCTATTCCTTCTCCAAGGGATCTTCCTGACCCAGGGGTCAAACCGAGGCTCCTGCATTACAGACACTGCTGCACCACCAGGAATTCCCTAATAAACGTTTTGTTTTCTACAGATTCTTGAACCTCAGGTTTTTAATTTGAGTTGCACTCGTCTCAGGAACAGTTGTATCAAGGTATGTTTTCACTGCTGGATTTACTCACAGTAGGACTACCAAGATGTAAAGAAATATATATATTAAAAAAAATGAATGAATGAAAAAGACTCAACACATTTTGGTGGTGTCAGGAGAGGAAGAAATTTCCCTCAGCCCTTCTAGGTTCTTCTGGCTGGTCTAAGAATTAAATTGACAAGTGTTAGAGTAACAGAAGAAAATCACCAGAAAAAGCTTAACGACATGTATACCTGGGAGAAACCCAGAAAAACCTGAGTGAATCGCAAAAATGGCTGAAACCTCCACCTTTACTACAAAAAGAGGATATTGGGGGTAATTGTTTGGGACTTCAAAGGGGAGGAAGGCAATTCACATAAAAATAGAAAAGCAAATGTTTGGTAAACAAATGTGGGCTGAACCTGCAAAGACGATGAGTGGGCCCAGTGGCCTCTGGCCCCCTGAGGCCCTGCCGCCTGTACTCTGCAGATGTCTCTGGTGATAGGTGCATCCCAGAAACAGACCCTCTCTCTGAACTTTTGTGTGCAGTTATGGGGAAGGTCAAAGTTTTTTCCTGAGTCTTTTGGGCCTTGGTTGTTTTCAGCTGGAAATAATCTGCACACTAAGGAGACATTTTGGAGTAGCAAATTTTGCTCACCCATGGCAGTCGTGACGACTTTGCTTTGTGTTTGTGGTGAACATTATTTAAACCAATCAATGCAGTATATTACAATAGATCATTTTCAACTAAAACTTTCTCTCAGACCTTTTCTGCTACATAATGAGGCTATTTCATTTGCTTAGTCTAGTGATTAAAATGGACTTTTGGTCTAGTGGTTTTATTCATTGTTATTATTTGATTTGATCGATTCTGTTTCTCACTTGAAAATTGCCTAAGAAAGTAATGCTCTTTGACTGATGCAAATGTTGGCAAAAAGTCCCAGATTTTTCACAAGGGCATAGAGGAGATTATTTTTTCACTCTTACCTTGTTTGTGTGTCTGTATATGTGTGAGGATTATGTAAGACAGGAGTCTATCCTTCTCAAACTATATCTCGCAAAAGGTACATAATCCTTAAAAAAGGAAAAAAAGCAACTATGACATGACATCCATTAGATCTGATTATAACACTCATAACACTTCTTGACAGGTGTATCCAAAGTCCTGTTATTCCACTGGAGTAAAGTCAAAAGCAATTGTTTAAAATCATATGTAATTCAGTAGGGAGCCAAAAAATGCCTCTGTGTATAAATAACTTTTTCTTCCATTCTGCTCTGTTTAGCTATGAAAGCAATTCATTTGTTAAAGAGTTGGATGAGTACTCTAAAATATATGTCTCCTTCTGACCCATGGAATCACTGAGCAAGTCATTGTAGGCTCCACAAATGACTCCCATGTGTAGTTCTTCTCTCAGCCGCAATGTGAGGTTTGTGTGACTATTCAAAATGCCAGCCTACCCTGGCCTTGAGGCTGTATGCTTGGTGAGGGCAGGGACCATCTCTTATTGCCTGTTGTTGTTCCCATCACTGGCTTAGTGCTTGGCATGTAGTAACTGCTCAGTGATTACTTGTTAAATGAACTGTATGCTGTATAAAGTACTTTGGGAAAAGTGGATAATCACCCTTTGACTTAGTCTTACTCTTTTTATAAAGACTATTCACCTTGTATACCAAAAATTGCTATACATACCTGGTTTTTAAGTAGAGTGTTATATGTAAAATGTTTTAAGTCATTCAGAGAAATTGCATACTAAAAATCAAAGTTAATTTGTCTTATTATCGTGTAAAATTACTAAAGGCTATCTGCTATTTGAAATCATTTGTCCTAAAAATATTCCAAAAATTGAGAAATTTATTAATGTTCACAGTGTTACCATGAGGTAAGTATTGCTTTTCAGGCTGCAAAGGAAATGTCTCCTACTCTATAGAAAAGACTGTTTGGTTCTGTTGGTTGTTGGATTGGTAGGTTTTCTTGGGTGTATGATGTCTAACAACTTAAAAATTGTTTCACAGATGTTTAAAGAAATCAGTAAGTATAAAAAGTATTATAACCAAGAGCATCATTTATTTACCATCAAGAAAAGATGATCTATAAATGAATCACAATTTCACCAAAATGATAATTGAGTTTTTCTAAAGTCTGAGTTGAGACATTGTATAGAGATGCTGTGAGGGTCTGTATCTGGAGTGAGCCATCACCTAAGAACTTGGCAACTGATGTACATAAAGAGTGTCATGAGCCTCCATCCTAATTATAAGTGTTGTTAACAGTTCATTTGTTTGTGGGATTTTTTTAAGTGTAAATTACCACTGTGAAAAGCAACATCAATAGATGTTTTAGAGTCTGTAACACTCTACAAACTGAAAGGCAGGATAGAACTTTGGAGCAAGAACCTCTCCATCATCCAGATTACTCCCTGGGGAGCACTGAGGAGACCAGTTGTAATTAGTTGGAACTTGTCTCGGAACAGGATTCTGGAGCCACTTCTGCCTGGATGAAAAGTGCCTAAAGGCGTTAAATGATTATAAGCATCTAAACCAAGACTTTTTTTTTTTTAAGGCATGTACATAAGATAGCAAGGATACTTCCTTCAAAACGCCCTATGGTTTTTCCATTTCCATTATTTTTTAATCCCACAAAATACTTTCAATGTATACCAAATGGCCCATTCTACTGCTTGCAAGGTCTGACATAATGTAGAACCTGACAGAGAGAAGGACACAGCTGAGGCGGAGGCCTGAATGACTTTTTTGAGGTTTTTGTTGTTTTGTTTGCTTTTCTGTCATGTTAAAGAAAAAGCCCAAAGGAAAACATAAGTCACTGTGATAAATTTATTGTATCTTCATATTTCATTGTTGTCAAGAGTTCTTGCAAAGTAATGAATGTTAAGTAAACCAGAGCAACTATTGGATAAAGCGTGCTTTAGCTCCAGTCACATTTGGCCTCAACTCAAAATATTCCCTTTGCTGACAGTTTTCTTCATTCTGTTAGGTGGATTACATAAAGTGGGTAGAGGCAGGGATGCCAACCTTGTACTTTTCCTTAATTGTGTGTGTGTGTTTATGTGTGAGAGACAGAGAGAGACAGATAGAAATAGAGAGACTGGTGAGATTTTTAATACCATTTCAGTTTTATTTTAAATTTGCACTTTGGTGTTGTTCAAAATGTACTAGAGTCCTCTATGATACAGGGCTTTCAGAGGTTTGGCCAAGTTAGAAGACAGCTCATCAAAGTTGCAAGATGTAAAGGAAATAATCCTTTACAAAATAAGATATGGATCAGAAAGGAGGGAGAGGTGTGGTTGAGGTGATTTTCAAGGGGGAAGATGAAAGTTTAGTTACTGATAGGATAATAGGCACAGTTTCCATGCTTCAAAGAGCTGGCCTGTCAATCATCTCTCTTTTTTTCTCACTCTTGGAATCAAGTAAATGAGGGGGAAGGGGGAGAGGAGAGAGTGGCCCTGAGCCTTCTCCAAATGAAGAATGGACCAGGGAGGCAAGCAGAAGCTACTGTCCTTACACCAGCATGCTTCCAGGGTGCTGTTCCTTCTCCTGAAATGCTGTGTACTCTTGCTGTATGTATCAACAACTTGTAGCTTCAGTTCAACTAACCACCTCCTTTATAGCATTCTGTTCGATCACTTTTGCCAAAATGAGCTCACCTCCTTCTACAGAATTAAGTCATGGTTTGGGGTGTGGTTTTTTTTTTTTTTTTTTTTTTTTTTTTCCTGCATAGCTAGCCAGATCTCAGTCCCCTGACCATGGATTGAACCTGGGACACAGCAGTGAAAATGCCGAGTCCTAACCACTAGACCACCAGGGAATTCCCTAAGTCATGGTGCTTCAATGAACCTCTATAAGGCTGTCTTTCTATAGGCTCTATATCCTCCCATCCCCCTTCCAAAAATAAAACAAACCCCAAAATAACAGTCTTTAAGCTGTATGACCTTACAAAAAGTACTCCACTTGCCTGTTCTGGGTTTCTTAATATCCAGAAATGAACATAAAATCTGTAACAACCTCAGAGGGTGGTTTTGAGACTTATATAAGTGAATCACTATAAAGTGAACAGTGCAAGTCAAGAGGTGGATACTCAATAAATGTGAGAAGCTATTACTATTATTACTGCCTGCCGCCACCTGGTAACCACATATTCTATAGTTTTCCTCCCTAAATTTTACCTTTTCTTCAACATATTGATTTATCCTATGCCTGGTGGCTCAGTGGTAAAGAACCTACCTGCCAATGCAGATGTGGGTTCCATCCCTGGGTGGAGAATATCCCCTGGAGAAGGAAATGGCTACCTGAGCCACTATTCTTGCCTGGGAAATCCCATGGACAAGGGGCCTGGTGGGCTATAGTCCATGGGGTTGCAGAGTTGGACATGACTTAGAGACTAAACAACAGTGTGCAAACTACTGTGAAAAGTACTGCTGAGCACACAAAAATCCCCAAGACATGGCCACCTGACCTGAGGAGCTTGCAGTCCTTTGGAAGAAGTAAAACAAATCACTTTAACAAGAGTCCTTAAAAATCGTAAGCACTTCTACAGAGAGTTCAGAAGACAGATAAATCAGTGATTTTCCCCCAAGCCAGCGTGATTATATGGAATCTCCTGAGGAGAGTGCTGTTTAGAAATATTGATTCCCAGATCCCAACCCTGAAGGAGTAAATCAGAATCTCTGGTTTGAGGACTTCCCTGGTGGTTGAGTGCAAATTCAACCCCTGGTCAAGGAATAAGATTCCACACTCCTCGTAGCCAAAAACCCCACAAGCCTCATAGCCAAAAACCAAGACATAGAACAGAAAGGATGCTGTAACAAATTCAATAAAGACTTCACAAATGGTCTAAATAAAAAAAATCTGGTTTGTAGCCAAGGAAATGCAAGTGATTTTAATGCTCATCCAAGTGAGAAATCCCTAGAACAGTCGCATAGAGGTAGACGTCAAGGCTTTCTGTTAAAAGTAGCTAGACCAGGAATGGGGACTCTTTCTAAGAGTCAGAATGAAGGAGAAGTGATGTCACTTAAAAGTTATGAGGGAAAAAAAAAAAAAAAGTTATGAGGATGTTTCTACCCAGTGGCTTAACATTCTCAATAAAGTAGGGAATAAAGTGCACAACTGAGAATGAGACAGGGGTAAATTTGTAAAGGGTTGGACATATTTGGGGGCTTTCCTGGTGGCTCAGAAGGTAAAGAATCTACCCTCAATGCAGGAGACCTGGGTTTGATCCCTGAGTTGGGAAGATCCCCTGGAGAAGGGCATGGCAACCCATTCCAGCATTCTTGACTGAAGAATCCCCATGGACGGAGGAGCCTGATGGGCTGCAGTCCATGGGGTCACAGAGAGTCAGACACGACTGAGTGACTAAGCACACTTGGACACATATGGAGAAGGCTGAAAGAGTCACCATGGGGATGTGTTGCAGGGGTGACTAGGGCTGAATTAAGCTGAGGGTCTATTATGTTGCAATATTTCTTACTGAATTTCCAAGTCCAGTTTACACCTTGGCTAAGGTCATACTTCTCAAGCCCCCAAAAGTTTATACAAATGAAAATGGACTGGCATTGTCAATTTAAGCACATTTTTTACTATCACTGACAATAAGATCAAGTATTGTGAATTCTGAGTATCAATTGACAATCTGGTTTCTTCTAGCCAGTATAAAATCTAAAAAACTGATCTCATGAAATGTCTAGGATTCAGATTCTCATAAATAAAAACAAATCTCCCCACTGTGTTCTCTGTTGCTCTGTGGCTGGCATCTGAATATATGAACTCCCTAAGGGTGAGAATAAGACTTCATAATTAAACTTACGTTGGTGTTGCTTTTCATGTATTTTTCTTTTTGGTGAGCGAACTATTTTATTCCTCTCATTTTTCCACATCAAATTCTCAGTGCTGTAATGGGCCTCCCACAGTTCGAGGCAGTTATTGGTTCTTGGGGGGAAAGGCTCCTGTGGTATTATTGATGGCAGCCTTCGTGGGAAGGACAATGATTCACTATGTTGCTCCCTGTGCAGCTATGAATTTGCTGCACGGTGACGGCCTTCAGTGGTCTCCTCAGTCTCAACTTGACAAAAGACCTAGGGAGTGAGCTAGTTCTATTGAAATGAAAGTGTCCTCACCCCAAATCACATTCTGTCCCTCAAACTAAAACTGGGTCAACGAGAGGTTGGTAGAAACATGGCTAAGAACATAGTGAATGATGACCTTGAAACTGAGACTGTCCTTGCCGTCTCCACAGGGCGTCTGACCCCTGGCTTGACCTCCTAAAAGCTTCATACTGTCTCCCTCACCACCTTCCTATTTTCCTAGGCTTGTCACAGCTGCCTGCTTTGTCACCCACAGTCTCAGTTCTCCACACTTTGGCGTTCTGTTTCTTTTCTTGGCTAAAAGATCAGAATGGACGTTGGCCCCTAAGCAGCTCTGCGGGTTTGGACTTAGTCCTAGTCTACGTCAGTGCTCAGTTCTGAAAAGGCAAAGTGGAAACCTAGAGCGAGTGGACTCCACAGCGTCATCATGGAGGCTCCACACGCGTCTTTATGATTACAGTGACAGCTCCCTCGTGTTGAGAGCTTAATACATGTCAGATGACATGCTGAGCACTTTGCATAGACAATACAACTGAAGATTGGAGTTATTTCATTAGAAAAACCAAAGCTCAGAGAGGTCATATCACTTGCCAGTACTAACACAAGAGGTAATGAAATGAGGATTCCACTCATTTGTCTAACCCTAATACTCATACTTTTAACTGCTATACTCCCGCCTTTCCAGAAATCTCAGCCCAGAAAATTTTTCCCCTTCCTTCTCATATCTTAAACCCTTATCTGTATGTCACTGTTATTCTTTAACTTCTCTTTGATCACCAATTATGTATTATGTCTATGCTTTTCACACACCTGCATATTTGCAAATAGTTTTGGAGTTAGAATCCATATCATCCACTTATTTGTGCCCACTGAAACACCTAGTGTGTTGGTATCCTCAGTTTGTTATAAGGATCTTATCCATAAATAAAAGTGCTAAGACCAGCACGGGGTGGAAGGAGATGACAGGAGAGACTGAATAGTCACCACTTATCTCAAGGGGATGCTGGAACTCATTGCCGTGATTTATTAGGTATACTCTCTTAGGATATTGTTTGCCCCCTTCCCATCTGCATGTTTACAGGCAGCCTTTGCCCAGAGCTGAAAGAAAATAGAATCCAAATATTATCAAGAAAATATTAACTCTGCCCTGTGGTCTTAGGTAATGAGGAGTGACAAGAATAGGTAACATCTGCGCTCCTCTTTCTTCCGCAATGTACCTGAGATGCTGACCCCCAAACCAGCTCATCTTGTTCATGCATCTTAGACTAATTCTAAGGTATGAAAGGTCCTGGGAGATCTCCGGAGCTCTGTAAACCACCACTGAGACTCACTGAGAGGTAGCTTGGTGTTTAACGTAACAAGGACTCTGGAAGCAATTCTTAGATCTTAATTTCGTTTCAGGTCATGCCTCACTGTGAGAACTGGAGACATGCACAAATGCTCTGTTTCTGTTATGACTCCAGGAAAATCACTCCAAAGCACCCTTCCTTTAGCCTTGTAGAGTGTAGCCTCTCCTGGAACGCCAGCCAACAAGGATATAAATAACCATGGAGTCGATCTGTTCCTCACAGTACCCTTGTTGCTATGGTCGTGTGCCTCTTTATTGCATGTGGAATGCCATTACTTCCAGTGAACTATATAGCTTGAGTTTTAGCTCGGTGATCCCTTTATCATAGGGTTTTATCCTTTTAACTCACCTAGAAATGAATAGACACAGCATAGAATCCAGTATTGGTAAAGAATCTTCACAATCTGCCAATATTCTGATGAATTTAGTTGCTGAAAAATATACCTGGTTACCCAAACATGGCTAAATTGTACCCCATGATTATTCATCAAGAATAGAAATACTTCACATCCCCACTTAGCTAGGTTGTTTTCATTTCTAATCAGATTTAGACTAGATATGAAAGGTTGATTATGGCAGGTTTGGGGTAGAGAAGTAGCAGGCTTTGCAAATGCCTCCATTTCGTACATCACACACACATGGTGTTACAAAACCTCTTTCTGCCTGAAGAGACCAGCCACACAGTCCCTCTCACAATTGTGATCAGAATTGAATGACACTCAATTTTTATCAAGTCTCTTCCCTGAGTTATTGAAGCCTCCCATAATATCATTAAGTGAGTAAACATTGTCGCACATAAAACTCTTGCTATTATGGAAAATAACAAGCAGTTCTCATGAGCTTGCACGGGAGCTGTGGGTGTCTACCTCCCTATCACAGGAGCATATACACCCCATTTCATTTTATCTAGACACCTAGACTTGTGGAAAGATAGACATTATACCTATTGTCAAATTTTCTTTCTAATAACTGCTGAAAACTTCACTCCAGTAAGCAGTTAGTCCTGCTGGTTGAAGAAAATAGATACGTTATCCGAGGTAATAGATAAGTCTCATTAAGAAGATGGAATAGACTAATTCCCAGCATATCTTCCATGTGTGGGAAAACTAAATTGTGAAATAGAGCAGTAACACATCAATTATCCTTTCTGTATAGAATTAGACAAATCTCACTGCTACATAGCATATTATGTAATTTTTTTATAAATTACCATTTACATCAGAGTATCTCTGCTGCCTCATAAAAAAAAAAGACTCCAGATAAGACTTATCCTAAAGCTACTTAAGAAATCCAAGTATTCTTTAAATCCAAGCATTTAAAATATATGTTCTTGCCCTCTCCCATAGAGTCCAAAAGACTGTTCTATACATCTGCATCTCTTTTGCTGTCTCACATACAGGGTTAATGGGAGAATGGCATTGAAACATGTAAATTATCATATGTGAAATCAATCGCCAGCCCAGGTTTGATGCTTGATACAGGGTGCTCAGGGCTGGTGCACTGGGATGACCCAGAGAGATGGAATTGGGAGGGAGGTGGGAGGGGGGTTCTGGAAGGGGAACACATGTATACCCATGGCGGATTCATGTCACTGTACGGCAAAACCAACACGATAATGTAAAGAAAATAAATAAATAAAATTAAAAATACATAAATAAAATAAAATATATGTTCTAACTTATTAACATATGTCCAAAGAGTGAGAATTTAGTATTAGCCTAAAAACAAATGCCACACATCTGACCATATTACACTTTGAATGAAAATTGGCTGCCACCAGCTAAAGTAAAGCTAGCTATTAGGATTCAAAACAAAAGTTTTGGAGATCCTGTGTTGAATAATGATCTATAGTCAGTTTTAGGTAGTTTCTCGGTTTTTCTGTTTTGTCATAACTGATGATCATATGCGAATTACTTGAAACAATTTCACTTCTTGAGCAGTTTAAATATCTCTCTTACACTTGTTTACACTATTTTTATTTGCAAATATTTTATATGGCTATAACGCCCCCCCTCCAGACACAGAAATTTCACATGATAAGAGTTACATTAATAGAAGTTTACAAGTAAAAGCTTTATTTAATAAAGTAAATGATTGAGGACTTATTTGTTTTAATTTGTGGGCTGTGTAATAAAAACAAAATAATGACAGTAGAAACATTCTGAAAATTATAAAGTGACATTTTAAAGAAGAAAGACATTTCTTTGTAAGATGTTTAAAACATCTTAAATATTGATAGGGAGAGAAGGAGCAGCATAAATTCTGCAGCTTCTGAGACTGAGACCAGTTTGATCCCAAACATGATTCAGAAGGAAAAAGGGTAGAAATTCCAGAATTGGAAGAGCAACTGAATAAGAAAGTTGTTCTTAAGTGACAGTCATAGTCTGAAACATGACGCTTGCTACTGTGCTGTGTTTCACAATCCATGTGTATTAGTCTGCCCAGGCCGCTGTAACAAAATACCACAAACTGGGTTGCTCGATCAGCAGAAGCTTATTTCTTGTGGTTCTGAAGGCTACAAGTCCCAGATCAAGGTTTCATTATGAGGCCTCCTAGACAACACTGACTCCAAAAGGTCCCTACAGTGCCCATCATTCCAAAACCAAGGTTTGGTGACCCTTTTTCACTGTGTCTTTCACTATGCTGCCCTTTGGGAACACGTAATCACACTGCAGCTGAATCATACAGTAGTGTAATTGCAGATAATCATCCAAGAAACAGTTTGGACTTTTATCCCCCCCCCCATTTATAGAAATATAGCATGTTCAGGGTCCTGATAGAAAAAAGAAAGTAGAATTCACTTTCTAAAATGTTTAAAATGGATAGCCTCATTATTTTTCTGTGGTTCTAGTCTTTTGAGAAAACTTCATGTTACGTGACTATCTTAATGCTCTCTACTTTAAAAAAATTGAAGCACTTTCCAGGAGAGCTGGAATAATGCTAAATATAATACAATATACCTATAAAGTTTGAATAATTTTTAATCCTTTAGACTTTGCATCTATGAAAATATGGGTAAAATGTAGTAAAATTATTTAAGTTGTACTTTTATCAATGATCTAACTCTTGGCTGAGAATTTTATATGCTGGATTTATCCACCAAATTTAATACAAATATACCTTGAGGATTTTTCAGTATATGTCAATACACAATCTCTAAGTTAAGCATCATAAAAGAACTGGTGTGGGTAGCCATTCTCTTCTCCAAGGGATCTTCCCAACTCAGGAAAGATCCCAGGTCTCCTGCACTGCAGGCAGATTCTTTACCATCTGAGCTACAAGAGAAGTGCCAGTTATTAAAGTACCTACTACTAACACAGGTCTTAGAAAAACAGCTTACTTCCATATATTTAAGTTGTTATTCAACTTACAAAAAGTTCAATGTTTATGAAAATATTCATGAAAATGTTTGCTTGTTCAAAAGTTTCCTTTTCCACCATCTTCTCTCTCCTAGGCTATGCCAAAGAAACATATCACAGCTTTATCCTTTTATACACCATGCACATATCAAGATCCCACTTAATTTAAGGTTTAGTTGTCAGACTCAAAGACATGAAAATATTCATGAAATGTATACAATACACTAAGCAAAATAAGTTTGACTTAATGACCCTTTTCATAAACAGGCATTTGAAAGGTCTAGATAAGAAGATTTTTTATTGCCTGAAGAGGGACTGTAAGTAGAGATGATCACTGCCAGTTTCTCACTACAGAATGAAAGAATTTTTCCCCTTTACCCTATAACCTAAATATCACATTGAGCTTAAGGATGATGCTGACATTTTAAAAGATCACCCAAAGTGTTCTCTTTCCAATTGCAATTATGCCCTCTATCTCAGTGGGAGCCATTGTCAGGGGTCTTTTCAGCTCTCCAATGTCTTTCTGGCTTGCTTTCATTATCCTGATTATCTATTCATTTGCCGCCCAGCACACATTTTATGAAAGATCATGTCTGCCATTTCTGTAATGAGTGCTTGACTTTTACTGCCAGCATAAACACATAAAATATATAATAATTAAAGTTCACTAGTCACCAAAGTCTTGAGATCCATCATGTTACTAATTTGATTTTTCAAGCAATTGCTTCTCTGTGAACAAGACTTATTTTGCCCCCTTAGACAGTGCAAGACTCGGGGTGGGAGGAAATGACTCTACCTAAAGAAAGTGATTTTAATGAGCATCATATATGTCAGCTTTAAGGTTCATCTTCAACCAAATAGCATATCTATAAAGTATGATGATTCTTAGCCACAACAAAAATCTCATCAGTATTGGAGCACAAAAATTATTTTAAGTGTTAAAGCTTAAAATGCACAGTTTTCAAAACAGTTAAATGTTATTCAATAAGTATTATACCCTTGGTAGGCTATTGTTTAAGGAAAATTTTCAATGAGTTAATGGCCACAGAAGTTTGCTTAACATAAATAGAAACTTCAAAACATGTTGACTTACACTGAGTAAGGACTTACTTATTTTGAACACACTGCCTCGTTTTGATAACATTGGCAAAGTCCCTGAAGTGCCTCATGATAATGAATTCATCTGACGTTTATTCTAATCACAGAGAGATTAATGAACTCATGTGATATTCATGGAGCTCTCTTGGGACAACAGAATGTGTTACACAAACTGTAATGTTTGTTAATGGATACAATGGAATACATGTTATCCAATGCACTTGAGTAGTCAAATCCCCAGCTAATAAAGTGTCCGGATATCAAGAGGCAGCTTCCAATTATACAGGTTTTCTTTAGGGATGCCAGAAATCTTGATAGCAAATTCAAAAACCACGCAGAAATCAGAAGACCCGAGTTTGAGAGCTGGCTGCATCACTTAGCAGCCCTGCAACCTTAGGAAATTTTCTTCACCTCTTAGTCTCAATCTCCTCAGTTTTAAAGTGAGAACTTAATAACATCAGACTTCTTAAGGCCTTAGAAAGAATAAGGAGTAAGGCAGCGGGAGAAATCAATCATTCAATCAGTCACTATAATTCCTCCCTCACAAAGTTATTTTAAGTAAATCAAATGATAGGTGATGTTTTTGCTAAGTGCTTTATAAACTTTGCAGCCTTGTGCCTGCATTTATTGGACTTCCCTGGTGGCTTATTGTTTTCCCTTTGGAAAATAGGTCTTCTGGATGAATTTACACTTTATTTCCCATACACAGAAAAATGGATGCTTTAGTTACTAGATAAGGACATTGAACACTGTTTTCTTAATAAGAAAACCAGATCTGACCAATTAAAGATTTTATCTAATTACATTCTTCAAATTAGAAAGTAAGATAACAGGTTTGAACCAAGATAGGAAACTTCTCTTTTTATGCAGGTCTCTGATATGAGCAATCTTCAGCAATAACTGAGCTTGTAATTAAATCCAGCTCTGTTGACAGGGCCCTGTAGTGGGGAGGTGGGCAGGTCACTTCACCTCAATGGGCAGGAGTTAAATACGATCTCATGGCCCTGAGCCCTTCCAGTCATGCTGTCATTCTCGTTCATTGTCTGTAGTAACACTTTATCAACCCTGAAAAAATTCTAATTAGTTTACAGTATTTCTAGTCATGAATAATTAAAAAGCATTTTTATCTCTTTTGATTAAAAGAGACAACACCGTTTCTGCCTCATTCGGTTGTCTTTCCCATTCTTGGTTAATCATGGTCACTTCCCTGGTATTTCTTTTAGTGGTATAATAACTGCTCATATCTCTTTGACTTCAGTTGCTCCAGTTGCCTGGAAGATGAATCAGCAAATGTTGACTCAGTCAACACATCTACATGATCTTGAATAGTCAAGGCAGTCACTCTTGGAACCTGAGTGTTCCCAGTCTCAGGATAAATGTTCAGATGTATGTTTTAGGATAATCGGAAAACCAGGGATATCCAAAATTCACTTGAATTCTTTCTCAACACGGTAGAGTACAAAATCAACACATGATAGCTCTGTATTCGTTTAAAGACACATATATTAACAGCAAGCATTGCCACTTATTCTCATGTGTAAATATACCGTCTAAAGAAATGGAATGAGTCAAAAACTCTGGTTTTAAAACAGTCTCTGATGCTTTCTAATGATGACTTTGGCCAAACCCTTTAAGCCCACTGAACTTCAACATCTTCATCAGTGAAGTGCAAACTTGTTGACTTCATAGAGTTATTTGCTTCATTTTCTAAAGCAGTCAGCAATTAGAACCATCACGCCAAACCTGTCTTGGGTCTGTTTCTGAAACTACGAAGGCAGAGTTGAGTACGTGTAATGGAGACTGTGTGGCCCTCAAAGGCTAAAGCATTAACTATCGTGCCCCTAACACAGAAGTTTTGCTGACTCCTCCTCTGCGTGCATACTCAGTCGTGTCTGACTCTGCAACCCCATGGAGCCCACAAGGCTCCTCTGTCCACGGAATTCTCCAGGCAAGAATGCTGGAGTAGGTTGCCATCTCCTACTACAGGAGATCGTCCTGACACAGGAATTGAACCCACATCTCTTGTGTTTCCTGCATTGGCAGGTAAATTCTTTACCTCTGGGCCACCTGGGAAGCCCCAACTCCTGCTCTGAAAGGGGATATTTGTGAATTCACTTGAAATGCTGTATTCACCTCTATGATTTTAGGCAATCTCAGTGGATTGAATAACCAACTGGCATTTAATTCAACTACCTGGAAGAACTAGTTAATAAAGTTCAAATTAAACAAAAGAAATCCCTCCAATAGCCTCCTTTAGGCTGCTGGTATTACTGAGCTATTAGATGTTATCAATAAATATTTGTTGTATCTAATACTCCTCACTGATCGTTTAGAGATTTTACTTAAAAAGAAAAATCAACTAATGTCTAATTCACAGGAAGTTGATAGAATTTGTTTTTACAACTCTGATCTTTAAATAGTGATAACAAACATGCCAATCAGAGGGACACTCCACTTAATCAAATGCTAAATCTGAGTCTTTGATACGTGTTTTGGCTTTGGTCCAGGTTCTCCTACATTTTCCAAGACCGTAACTAAAGAAGCGATGAATGAATGAGAAACCTTTTGAGCTCCTGTTGT
The DNA here is from genome assembly GCA_007570785.1 of Antilocapra americana. Classification (NCBI taxonomy): domain Eukaryota; kingdom Metazoa; phylum Chordata; class Mammalia; order Artiodactyla; family Antilocapridae; genus Antilocapra; species Antilocapra americana. The sequence continues at coordinate 122,639 of ML662439.1, forward strand.
TTGAAAACCCTCTGCATGTTATTGTTAATTTTTTCTCAATATCCATAGAGAGGAAAAATTTGTGAACACACAGCAAATGATTTAGTTTGTGTGTGTGTGTGTGTGTGTGTGACTCTTTGGGACCCCATAGTCTATGGACTGTAGCTCGCCAGGCTCCTCTGTCCATGGGATTTTCCAGGCAAGAAAAGAATACTGGAGTGGGTTGCTGTTTCCTACTCCAGAGGATCTTCCTGACCCAGGGATCAAACTCACATCTCTTGCATCTCCTGCATTGGCAGATGGATTCTTTGCCACTAGTGCCACCTTTTCCAGGTCAAAACAGATCTACTTACTGTGTCAAAAAAATACTTTTTTTTCAGTTATTCCCAAATTTATTTCTTAGTGACAAATAACATTAACATTACTAAGAGACTCCTAAATGTATTTTTAATTTGGTTACATCAAACTCATAAGTATGTAACAAATAAATGTTTTGAGATATTAAAAGATGTATTTTCATCCTCACCAATCCCTAGCTCTGAGTTGCCTCAGTACTTCCAAACTGAGGAAATGCCTGGAGGTATCAATCAAAGAGTTTCTATCATTATGTAGCTAAAATTCCCTTTTACTATGGTGAAATGCCAATAAAATTTTAGTCCTGGGGTATAAGAAGGATATCCAGGGAATCTGCACCTCTTCTGGCCAGAGGTTTCCAGGAGAGGGAAAGGGAAGGGAAAGGAGATGGGCAAGTGGAGAGACAGATATCTGGTAGATTAAAAGGCACAAGAGTAGAGGGCTTGATTCTTTCCTTCTGATTAGAGTTTTCCTGTTTTTTGTTCAAAACATTCATTTGTTTTTATTTTTTTTTAATTTTATTTATTTATTTATTTTTCTTTACATTATCGTGTTGGTTTTGCCATACATTGACATGAATCTGCCATGGGCATACATGTGTTCCCCTTCCAGAACCCCCTCACACCTCCCTCCCGATTGGAGTATAATTGCTTTACAATATTGTATTTGTTTCTGCTGTCAGTTCAGTCCAATCGCTCAGTCATGTCCGACTCTGCAACCCCATGGGCTACAGAACACCAGGCCTCCCTGTCCATCACCAGCTCCTGGAGTTTGCTCAGACTCATGTCCACTGAGTTGGTGATGCCATCCAATCATCTCATCCTCTGTCATCCCCTTCTCCTTCTGCCCTCAATCTTTCCCAGCATCAGGGTCTTTTCCAATGAGTCAGTTCTTCGCATCAGGTGGCCAAAGTGTTCGAGCTTCAGCCTTAGTATCAGTCCTTCCAGTGAATATTCAGAATTGATCTCCTTTAGGATGGACTGGTTTGATCTCCTTGCAGTCCAAGGGACTCTCAGGAATCTTCTCCAACACCACAGTTCAAAAGCATCAATTCTTCTGCGTTCAGCTTTCTTTATGATCTAACTCTCACATCCATACATGACTACTGGAAAAACCATAGCTTTGACTATGCAGACCTTTGCAGGCAAAGTAATGTCTCTGCTTTTTAATATGCTGTCTAGGTTTGTCATAGCTGTACAAACATTGCTAGTCTCTGCTGTACAACAAGAATCAGCTATTTATACATGCATCCCATCTGTCTTGAGCATCCCTCCCACCCAGTGTTTCTTAGGGGCACTCCCTGGGCCCATCAGGTTCTACACCAACAGAGCAGACCTCAGATGTTTGCGATACCAGGGCCACACTGTCAGGAGGAAGCAGAGGAAGTTCCACCTTCATTCCCAGGCCTCCCTCCCTCCCATGTGGTAGAAAAGTTGAGTAAGAGCACACAGACCCCCCCCTTGGGACCCCCAGTGATGACAAGGCGACACTACAGTAGTGTCTAAAGGACACGAGTTAGGGGCTGGATAAAGAAAAGTAGAGAAGCTGAGAAAGGCTACAGCGTGTCAGAGGCTGGGTGAGTAGAGAGGAGACTACAAATCCTAGAGAAGCTGAGAAAGGCATTAGTCAAGTGTAACAGACTCAACAGGCTTCCCTGGTGGCCCAGTGGTAAAGAATCTGCCCACAATGTGGGAGACCTGCGTTCAGTCCCTGGGTTAAAAAGATCCCCTGGAGAAGGGAATGGCGCCCCACTCCAGTATTCTTGCCTGGGGAATCCCATGGGCAGAGGAGCCTGGTGGGCTGCAGTCCATGGGGATTGCAAAGAGTTGGACATAACTGAGCGTGCACGCACACGTGTGCACACACACACACAGCAGACTTGACGCCTCGGCTGACTCTAGCAGCAGTCCCCAGTCAGTATCTAAGGGCTGGGCCCAGTCCCAAGGAATCTCAAAGAAGAACTGCCAGGACAGGTCCAAGGACCAGCAAGAGACCAGCAGGCCCTCACACCAAATACCCACATAGGAGACATAATGTCATCCCCCATGAACTCTGATGCCATCCTGGAAAAGACCAAAGGAACTGGGAGGAAGGGGGAAGATGGAGTAATTCATTCAAGTAAATTGAGCTGAAGCTAGAGGCATGTTAAATTATTAGAGCAGATTAAATTTTAACTCCTAGAGCTAATTTTAGTTTGGTTCCCACTGCTCAGAGGGCCCATTCCTCCTGAGGAAAATCAATTACATTCTAGACAAATGCTGTATTTTTTTTTGTACACCCAAATTGTAGCATGAATAAATTTGCAATCATGCTACAATTATATCGCGTGGTTTGAAAGAACATATTGATGAAAATTTTACTCGGAGTCTAACACATCTCTGAAACTAAAAGAGATGGGTCTTCTCCAAATAGTTGCATATTAGAGGCTGTGTAGGGTAACAGAGGGGAAAGTACTGGGGGACAGACTTGAGTTCTAGCCCCAACTGAACTATTCACTCAGTGTCAACCAGTAAGAAAATCATTTAATCTCTACAGCAGTGCTTTCCAACAGATGTGTCTCAGATGGTGCACAGAATGTTGCTAAAATATCGGTCCTTTCAGCCCTTAGGACAGCCAAGGCATGGCCTGCAGTGGCTGGAACCCTGGCATTTTTACCTCTGGCTGCAAAGAGCCTCTGATGACCATAATATGTAAATTATTTTGTGTGTGTTGAATGTGATGATTTGGGAGTATGACTGTTCTCTCTGGTTCAGTCTCCTCATCCATAGACTGAGTGGAGGGAAGCAGAGAGAATAAATAATGTCTTCAGTCTTTGGGGAGCCTCTCTGGTGTCTCAGATGGTTAAGAATCTGCCCACAGCATGGAAGACCGAGGTTCAACCCCTTGTTCAGGGAGATCCCCTAGGGAAGGGCATGGCAACCTACTCCAGTGTTCTTGCCTGAAGAATTCCATGGACAGAAGAGCCTGGTGGGCTACAGTCCATTGGGTTGCAAAGAGTCGGACTTGACTGAGTAACAACACTTTCACCTTCAGTCTTTTTAGTTTAGTAGTTTATTTTTTTCCCCCTTTTATTGTTTTTGCCATACAGTTTAGTAGTTTATACTTCTGTGAACAAGAGAGGGAAATTCCAATTGCAAAAGAATCACAGAAATTCCTATGTACATAGCCTAAAAAAAAAAGAAATCCTGCCTTTATTCTTTCTAATTTCTGATTACCCCTAAATTCTTTCCCAGCAGAAGCAACTAAAAAGTCAGCTGTCTTCTAACCAGTATCTTTTTTAAAGCTCAGCAGGAATTTAAGAGCCAGAAACCTAACAAAATTAGAAAGGACACTAGAGACTACTATAGTTTTCAAAGGTAAAATTGAAGTTACCTATGCAGGGTTAGAAATTTGCATCTGTCTTTCAGCAACCTGTTCTTTCACAAATATATTAATTTGAAAATCAATTTCTAGAGTAGTGATGAAGGATGTTAAGTGGTCAATAACTAATGCAATTCTCACACACAAATGAGGTTGTTATCTTCAAAGTAAGTAAAAAGCTTTTCAAGATAAATGCCTCAAACCTGTGGAGTATTTTTATTTGAATATGAAAGAAGGCTGTTTTGCCTTCTCCCTGAAATTTGCACACTTCTATCAATAATGCAAGCAGGATTGATCTATTAGCCGTTTTCAAATTCAAGCGAGGTTTTATGGACTTCTGAGATTTTTCTGTTCCATGAGATTACAAATGCTTTCATACTTTTAGACAAAAGAAAGAAATGCAATATTCTTGTCTGTGGATCATGAATCATGCACTGACTCATCTGGGAATATAATTCGCCATTAAGAAGATGTACCAGAACAGGTTCAGAAAAAGAATGGTTGTCACACATGCTGGCAATAATTCTAGCTTTTGAGTTTTGGTAGCCTACTAAGTGCCAAGCAATGAACAAGATGCTTTTGTTTATGGTCTCATTAATTCTCGACATAGTAACTCTCCAAAGTCAGCGTATCATCACTCTGCGGTAAAATGGCAGGAATTTTCCTGACCACACTCCAAGAAGAGGTTTTACGTATCCAATCATCACAGTCTGAGATCCAACTTTGTTTTCATTAATTTAAGTGTTTATAGCACCAAAAAGTGTATACTTTCACATTTCAAACCCACAGGTTAACTGTGAGGAGTACTTTGCTCTCTATGAGCAAAGACTGCCATCTTGTGGAAATTTCACATATAACAAGAACAATCGTTCCATGGGACTAAACTTTGTCTTTGCACTAGAAGTTTGCAACTAGATTTTTGTGTTATTACACACACACACGAAACATCAGTGTTGCTTATAAATAAAAGGCCAATCTCTCCTTTAAGTGTGATTTTTAATTGTCTTTTAAGCATGCCAGAGCTTTTGAAGCTTTGAAAAAAAGAATCTCATTAATTGTAAGGACTCGTCCCATTATTCTTTAAGGCAGTGCACTAGATTTTGCTAAACTTTCTTTATCTAATCCTTAAATAGTTTTAGTTATATAATAGAAAGGAAAGTGTAGCATAACTGTTCTGAGGGAACAAGATCATTTGATTGTGTGGAAAAAAAAATGTATAGCAGCACTCTGGGCTTAGAGAACGCTTCCGTTTCCTCAGAGCCCTTGTAATCCGGGTCAGCCTGTGTTCCTGCAATTTGCTGTGGGCTGGGCAGAGCCTGACCGAGGAATTCTATGGCCCAGTCTGTCTGTATATCCCCAAAGACAGGGTCTTCTGCAATGCCTCAGTTACCTGTGCTTTGTGAGATCAACCAATAAAGATATCTTGGCGATGTGATGGTTCCTGAAGGTGCGTAGAGCAGTCTCTTTTCTTTTTTCTTTAACTAGTGTGTGTGGAAGGTTAACTTTTTTTTTTTTTTTGACTGGCCTGGATCTTCCTTGCTTTGTGCAGGCTTTCTCTAGTCGCAGCCTGCGGGCCCTAGGGCACACGCGCCTCAGTAGTTACAGCTCACAGGCCCAAAGGCTCTCGGGCTCCAGTTCAGCTCTCGGGCTCTAGAGCATGGGCTCAGGAGTTGTGGCTCACACACTTAGCTGATCTGCAGGATGTGCAATCTTCCCAGGCCAGGGATCGAACCCGTATCCCCTGTATGGGCGGGCAGATTCATATCCACTGCACCACCAGAGAAGTCCCAGAAGTCTCTTTTTTTTTCCCCTCAATAACTCCTACTACCAGTTTGCTGAAACTAAAAAAACTCCTACCACCAGCTTGCTAAACCTAAAAAAATTCTACAATTAAACACATTCTTTAGACTTAAGGCCCTTTACTCCTATGTCAATCAAAATGGGTGATATAGAATATGTATATCTCAATGATTATTTTTAAAACCAAATTATTTTCCAGGTGTTGAAATAATAAGGACACATAAGTGGTACCAGATTCTGCTAAGAAGAAAGAGTAAGCAGTAATCCTTTCCTGAATGAATTTGTGAACAAATGAAAGACTAAATTAGTGTGAATTCCACACTGAAATGATTTCAGTGTTGCCCAGGGCATGCTAGCTGAATGTACAGTTGTGGTTTAACATAAATTTTGTACCCAACTAAATGCCTGAAGTGAAATCACTATTTAGATAGTTATTGAATAAATAGATGAATCAGTGGGAATGGGATAAGAAAGTAGGCTTAATGATAAATGATAAGTTGAATCTGGAAGTACGGTTCACTTACTAAAAACTGTGTTGAGCATATTCAATCCATAAATATATGCTTTGTTCCATGGGGGTAAGGGAAGGAGGCTCAAGAAAGAGGGTAGATATTGTATAATTATGGCTGATTTACATTGTTGTGTGACAGAAACTAACATAATATTGTAAACCTACTGTCTTCCAATTAAAAATAAATTTTAAAAAATAAAATTAAAAATGTTTAAATTAAATTAAAAATAAATATATGCCTGCTCCATGTTAGGAAGTATGGAAGATGGTGAGTACATATTCTTGGAGGGGAAAAGACATTAATCAAGTAACCACAAATTATTACAAGTGATGATATTTGATCAAATAACCACAAGTAATTACAAATAAGTGCTGTCTGTGAAGGAAAACTCTTCCACTTCCACAGACACTGACCAATATCGTGTAGCAGGAGTAGAAAGACAGGGGAATTTGGGAGCTCATTTTGTACTCAGATATGTTCTTATTAAGAAGATGCTGCTGTAGATTCCTTTTACTTTTACAGCTACCTATAAATTCACATTTAAGAAGAAGTTACTTCTTTTAGGGATGACTTTTTTCTTTCAATGTATTCAGTAGTGCCCTGACTACCTAGTGTCTTTATGTAGGCAAATACATGCAGTGTCAGTTTGCTAATGGTATTTGAATGATATTCATAGATAAGCCAAGCAAAGCAACTTTGAGGATGTGGGTGATGGTGCCTCCCAGGCCCACAGAGAGTTGCTCCTATGACTCAAGCAACTATTTCTCAAGTATATTCTTCAAAATTTTAGCTCTAGAGAAAATAAGAAAAGGGGAATGAAAATCTTATAAATTTAGGAAATGCTGGAATAAACAAAATCATACACATTTTCTTTTCTACAGGACTTCTCAAAGCCTTTAATAGGCTGACTTATTTTGGTAAATTTCCAAAGAGTGTTGCTCAGAGTTGATGACCACAAGACCCCCCCCCCTTTTTTTTTTTTTGCAGAAACCCTCTAGGTACTAGGGTCCCTTGGAACATACTTTTGGAAATTCTGGAAATGCAAATGACCTTATCTGGAATGGAGGCTGGAATAAGGGTGAAATAGAATCCATTAGTGTTCTTGCTTGGAGAATCCCAGGGACGAGGGAGCCTGGTGGGCTGCCATCTATAGGGGTCACACAGAGTCGGACATGACTGAAGCGACTTAGCAGCAGCAGCAGAATCCATTAACTAAAATCATAATCATTTTAGTAAATTCACATTTACTGCCCTTTTTGAGCAACACTCTGAAGCAGCAGAACTTTAGACCCTTCAATTTCATGAGAAAGAAGTCCAAGTTGTGAGGGAGGCTTAAATGCATTGTTGATCCCAGAGTGTCAGCAGAGGGCACCAGGGGTGAGGCTGTGGGAAAACCCACAGGTAGATGACAGAGATGTAAGTCAGAGAAAGACAAATATCATATGATATCACGTATATGCAGAATCTTTAAAAAAAATTGGTGCAAATGAACTTATTTACAAAATAAAGAGACTCACACACGTAGAGAATGAAATTACGGTTATGGGGCAGGAGGGGAGAGGTGGCTAGACTGGGAGTTTGGGATTGACATGTGCACACTGCTATATTTAAAATAATTAACTAACAAGAACCTATGGTATAGCACAGGGAATGCTGCTCAATATTCTGTAATAACCCAAATGAAAAAAGAATTTGAAAAAGAATAGATACGTGTATATGTATACCTGAATTACTTTGCTGTATACCTGAAACTGGCACAACATTCTTTTGGAGTAACTATACTCCAAAAGAAAATGAAAATTAAGAAATAAAGGCTTAACTCTCCATCGTGGCCCTTAGGGCTGGCAATACTCTTGTTTAGCTCTGGTTGAATGTCAATTATCATTAAGCTCATACTTATAGACATGTGGGTGACATGATCAGGTAAAAAAGGTGAGTGCATCACCAAAAGTGAGTTATTTATTCCATCCAGATTGGCTTAGTACTTATCTCTAAAGTTTTAAGCAGCCTGTCCTCAGATAATATAAGAGCTGGGACAATAGTACAATGTGGGTCCACATATCCTAAGTCTAGGCTTCCCTGTGGCTCAGACGGTAAAGAATCTGCCTGCAATACAGGAGACCTGGGTTCGATCCATGGATTGGGAAGATCCCCTGGAGGAGGGCATGGCAACGCACTCCAATATTCTTGTCTGGAGAATGCTAACTATAAGAATCAGGTTAAATTCTGCTAGATAAAATGTGTTCTGTCCTCTTCTCTTGATAAATATAACTTCATGACCCCCAGGACATCAGAGTTGGGTTTCTAATTCGTGACCAGCTAAGAGTTCCATGCTGATTCAGTGGCACACGGAGTTGACTTCTGGCTCCCCTTCCACCCACACAGTAAGGGGTTTCCCACACAGAGGTGTGTGTGCCTGAGCTTGCACGTTGAACTCTGTTGGCACCCCCAAATGCCACCATGGAGACCTGTATGTACCCCTGGCTGTGAGACCTGCTCTCATAATCAGACATGGAAATAGGCCTTTATGGGCCCTGGTCGGGCACTCTGAGCTGCCTGGGCAGGAAATGTAAGGGAACTGCACAGATGGTACCCACTGTGGAACATTCATGACCTTGGCCCTGACTGTTCTTACCCTGTGATAAGGGGCACAGCTGGAGGAGGGCCAGAACTAGGCAAGTCTGAGGTACAGCCCAAAGAGTATTTGGAATTGAGAGTAAAAACCTCTATGAAAATTATACATTTTAAAAGCTGCAGTCTTTGCAGCTACCCACCCCCACCCCAGACTCTGGAAGTGAGTAAAAGAAGAAAAAGGGTATTTCTTCTTTGAATTTAACTACTTCTGAAAGCCTCTGGTCAACTTTTCTTCTTGTTCTCCAAGGTAAGATTATCTCGCCTTTGGCATTAAAAGGAAACTAGATCAGCTGTGTGAAAAACCCAAAATGATGTATTTTATCAACTTCAGACTTGTCCTAAGGCTTTCTCTCACACTGTGTTAAATAATAGAAGTCTGTTTAATTGAATTCCTTTGTCTGTAGCATATGCTGGGTGACATTATGCCAGCATCTTGCTCTAAGCAGCAAAACGTTCTTCATAAAAGCATCAAGATCCAGAGCATCTTTCTGGATATAGGGTAGGAACACAAAACTGCAGCAGCTTGAAACCACATAAAAACAGTGCCTCCGAAATGTAATTGCAAAAACAAACAATGACGGGGGGTGGGTAATATTTAGGATTCTAAGATGAAATTTAAAAAATAAAAGGGGAGAGGGACGAATACAAGAATGGAGGGAGGAAAGCATTTGTGGCACAAATCTATCTATAGAATTTAACTTTATAATGTTTTGCATGTCCTAACATTCCACCCGTAGGCTAATCTCTAGGTTTATTTCCCCTTGACAGCCACCATCCTCTCGAGATGGGGTTGTTAATGGAAGTGTTGTGGACTGAGGCAGTTACCCACGTCTGTGGTAACACATGCTTGTGTGTTTCACCCCAAGGATCCTGGAGCTTCAGCAGAACGGTGATATGGACATTCTGAAGCACAAGTGGTGGCCCAAGAATGGGCAGTGTGACCTGTACTCCTCAGTGGACACAAAGCAGAAAGGAGGCGCCCTGGACATAAAGAGCTTTGCAGGGGTTTTTTGTATCCTGGCTGCTGGCATTGTCCTCTCCTGCTTTATAGCCATGCTGGAGACGTGGTGGAACAAGAGAAAAGGCTCCAGGGTTCCATCGAAAGAGGTACTTGATTGAAAGCTTCGGCACTATGCTGAGCAAACTTGTGGGCTGTGTTTCCAGGGAGGGTCATCACAGGGAAGGGGCTGGTGGTTGGGGGTGAGATTTGTTTCCTCTTTCCTTGAAGAATGAAAATAAACTTATGAAATGTAAAAATTGGTAAGATCAATACCAATTTGCATTTTTAAGACATCCCAGATCCATGAAGAGGAAATGATAGCATTTGAAAGACTGACAGTTTCATGAGCCATAACGGGCCTTGAAATTCTCCCAAATCTTAGGATAGACTAGGTCTATGATTTTTCTAAAGGCTGTGATTCCCTTGACCATTTAACAAAGACACTTATTATTTTATTTCAAGTAGCTGTTTAATTTATAGGTAAATTACTAGTGTCTCTGAGATTCAGCCTAAGAAATGCAGTGTTACAGTAAAATAATCAGTTTTCTCTTCAGGGCCAGAGACTGCATCCCTCTGTCTGCATGTAGACCTAGAGAAGTGATCATATGTTTTCAGCTCTTTGATGACTCTAAGCTTAACAAATCCATAACATGGAATCATCTAGAATTCCATTTTTCATCTTTCCTCCTGGATCAGCTTAACTCCAGGGCCATATTAAAATTTTTCCAAAGATTTGAAAGAATAATTTCAGAGTTACATATATCTTTTAAAATGCCCTGTGCTTTATTTTCATCCAAAAAAAAGTGGGATTTATAAATTTTCAGAGACTTATCTGAAGTTAAACTATATGATTTATTTATCTTACTTCCACTGGATCAAAAGGTGAAAAAAAATTTAATAATGAACTCATATTCACTAAAACTTCACAAATTGAAATGAAAAACAACCTGAATTTGCTGAATAATTTGATTTGCTGGATAGTTTCAAAGAAAGACAGTTTTAAACTTTCTGTAACTAGACCTTGGCTAACTGATGCCTAAGTAAATCCTGAGAGGATCTGCTTTAAGGTGCAAATAAAAATGACTTCTCATTTGCATGTGAATTTTTGCATGTTAATATATTATTTCAAACAGATTGTTTCCTAAAATTTTCTGAAGATTCCTTCCTACCACCTTATATGAAAAATTGATCAGCACCATTTATAAAGGAAAGCTTGGCTCGGCAAAGATAAATTTTAGCTTCCTACCAGTCTGAGTGATCATACATTCTAAATTAGTGGGGTATAAACTAAAAATTAATCAGATTTTTCTGTAGTGTTTTCTTTGTAGAATAAACTTCTGGTATCTCTATTGACACTGATTCAATGCCAAAGACCACATTAATGCAACATTATAGCCGAGACATCATAGTCTCAAAAATCTGAAAATTAAGGACTCCCCAAGCTCCTTATATTTTGAATTACTATACATGATATTAAATTTTTGCATTATTATATCAGTTGATGGATGACTACATTATAGTTGCTGTGGGAACCATAAAATTCTATCTTTCAACCCTCTAAAGTCTCAGTGATAATATTGCATTAATGGATATTTTTATTGGATTTTGAAAGGAGAAAGGAGAAGGAAAAACAGTGATGCACATCAAAATATTTTTCACTGAGGAGCACTGTAATTGCACAATGAAAAAAATACATCCTCCATTCTAATTCATAGCAGCTAATCCAGATCATATGAATAAATATTTTCTTTTATGATTAGTAGATATTTTAAAATTTAATTTATTGGATATAATTAAATCCTCATAAATTTAGTTTATCTAACTTGGCCATAAAACGACTGATGAAAAGAACAATTTTCCTTCCTGCCAGTTTTATTTTTCAAATATTGGGCTTTAATGCTCACTTTTAGTGGAAATCTTAAGGAATTTATGAATTAATTTCAACTCCAGAAATCTGAGGTTTTACTTCCTTTTTCTTCATTAAGCACCTTCTTACTAAGACTCTAATAGCATAGCTGAAAGCGTCTTTGATTTAGAGGCCATTTAGTATTAAGCTGGCCCTAAACTGAAGCTGTCACTCACATGTCATGACTTGAAGGGGTCTCTAAAGCTTCTTTTGCTGACCTCATAATGTTGAATCATTTAGGCACTAGGTAACTTGAATGTATGAAATCCCTCAATCAGAAACTGATTCTCTTGTATTGAACGTCGCTCTCTCTAAACAATCTCACATGTTTCTAGCTGAAAGAGAAATAACCCTTTAACAGTCACTAACACTTTAGTGTAAACTAGCAAATCAACATAGTATGACTTATCTCCAAGAACGGAAAGTTAAGGTTAGGAGTGAATAGAGGAAAGAAACAAAACCCAACTTGGAATGAGACATCCAGAAGAAGGAGGACGCATGCAAATAGAAGAGGTGGGGGGTGGGGGGATGTGTAGCCAAAACCATACATTCTATTTGTATAATTTTGCCTGGGTCTGGCCCTGCTCTTATAGAAGGCAATCACCCATCTACTACTCCCATATTTTGTAGTTGCATGTGGCATTTGCTCATTTAAGAACTTTCATTACAAAAAAAAGATAGATAACCTTATCTCAGAATCATATGGGTACCCCCATAACCTAGCACAGTGCCTGGCTCATATTAGGTGCTCAATAAATATTTGCTAACTGAATAAACCCCAAAGTTCAGTTCATTACCCATCATGTTTGCTGAACTACTTTTTATTTTTTTAACCATGGAAGCTAGTACTGATGAGAACCTTATCTTCTTTTTCTTCATCTCCAGGATGACAAGGAAATTGACCTGGAGCACCTCCATAGACGTGTAAATAGCTTGTGCACAGATGACGACAGCCCCCATAAACAGTTTTCCACCTCGTCAATTGACTTGACCCCTCTGGACATTGACACTTTGCCAACACGACAAGCACTGGAGCAAATCAGTGATTTCAGGAACACTCATATTACCACAACAACCTTTATCCCAGAGCAGATCCAGACTCTTAGCCGCACACTGTCAGCTAAAGCTGCCTCTGGTTTCGCTTTTGGCAACGTGCCTGAGCACCGAACTGGCCCTTTTAGGCACAGGGCACCTAACGGGGGCTTTTTCAGGAGTCCTATCAAAACAATGTCATCTATTCCTTATCAACCAACTCCTACCCTGGGGCTCAATCTGGGTAACGATCCAGACCGAGGCACTTCCATATGAGAATCCAACAAAATCTCTCCACTGTTTCTCTTGTAGGACTCCCTTTGCAAGGAGCAACTGTAAGATTGTGGGACTAACATGGATGTAACTTTTTTTTAATCAGGATTATTAGTAACAATTCTAGTTCTTTCTCTCTACCTTCTCCCTCTTCTCTCTCCTCTACTTCTTTTCTCTCTCTTCTTCCCTCTCTTTCCAGACATCTCCTTCCACTTTGTTTCATTACTCGATTTGTTCCCCCAGAAGGTAGTATACTAGGATCCTATTAGACTGCTTTTCATATACTGTACTTCAAGAATAGGAAACATGCACTGAGTATACTAGGAGTATATGCAGGATTAATTTTACATAAAGGCCTCTTCTGCAACATTTCTCTATTTTTAAAACTATAATTGCAATAACTTCAGTCTTTTTACATTCTTCTGCTGCATCCATAAAATGCTCCACTGCTGTCGAGTGTCCTTTGACTATGGACCAAAGGCAACCCCTGCAGTGTTTATAGAATAATTTAAAGACCATTCAGGCCACATAATATGAGAATGCAATTTTGTAGGATTACAAAAAAGCCATTAATATGCCAGTCAAGACTACAGTTAAAACTACTCTTGCACTGCAACAGTGCATATGACCTTTATGTGATTGTACAGTATTAAAAAGGTTTTTTTGCTTATGTACAGTAAACTTTATCATATGGCAGCAGCCTCTATTGTGTTAAATAAATTAGTATCTCATATATACATATATATGCACCCATATAATGTGTATATATATTCAAAGGCGGCCATTGCTATTGCAATTCATTTAATAAAGCTTTAGTTTAAAAAAAAAGTATTGTATACAGGAACTATGTATAGTGCAGGGGGTCTTTTCAGTTAGAAAAGGCAGGTTGCTTTAATGTTATTCTGACTCGCATTGTTTGCCAACAGAGAATATTTTATACTTTTGTTATTAAAACATCCAGGGCGATTTAATATTTGTTCCTAGATGTAACTCATTCGAATAGATTTCTGCATCTGTTATTCAGCAATGTATAAAGCTAACCTTGATAATTTTACTTTTAATTCATTATCTAAATGGAAAATGTTGTTAGCTGAACCACATCCACCACAGCACAGAGAGCTCTATCCTAGTTGAGATGTGGATCATTGGAGGTTAATAAATTCTCTTCCAAAGCAGTGAGCCAATCAATACAACTGTAGTTGGGGAGAGATGGGAGCCCTTAAGAAATATTGATGTGGCCTTAATTACTGTCATACATTATCCTAAAGAAGAAAATATAACAACCCTACTGGGCTCTCAACTTCACCCCCTTTTCTATTCAGTTCTATTTGGAGGAGTTATGTATTTTTTACATGAGTGCCAAGTGTATAGAAGGATGACAACAAAAAAAATAGTGCCTCTTTGTGCACAATCCTTTTAAAGTAGCATTCTTACCTTTTAGAAATGTAGAAAGAATTTTGTTTGTAATCCTTCAATTAAAATGTGGTAAGTAGGAAGCAAGAACTTATCCTGTGTTCTTACGCAGCCATAGACTTATTTTATTCTAATTCATTCCGTGGCTAGGATTGATATAGGAACCAACCTGTGTGATTTGCTTTAGGAGAAATTAAAAGGTATATTCTTAAGGTATATTATATTTTGATGCTAATTCTGTTCTGGGGAGCATCTTGTCCTGTCACTGTTTTTGTACTAAATCGTCAAATATTGTCTACTGTGTAAGGCAGAAAAATTTTCTTATCATGCGAAACCATTTTGTTTCCAGGGTAACAAGTATCTAAGTGCATGCACAACTTGTTTTCCCTTGTAACATCCATGATCTCATTCACGACTCTGATTTTAAAACAAAAAAATCTTTACAACACGCTATATAGGGAAATACCAGATGTTGCAGTGATTTTAGCTATCAACAAACTGTTAATCATGTACAATATTTAAAATAGGCCTATTTTGATGTATTGCCTATTATACAAATACACAAACCACTTTTTGAAGGCCTCAGTTATGAGTGACAGAGCTTTCTGTGTATAATTTGTCTAAATAATTTGTCTAATAAAAATGTTTTCTAAACTTGCTCTCCTACCATTGAAGTCTTAACTATACAATCTGAAAATGCTTACCCTCTCACAGATAGAACTGAATTTTTCTAAAAATTTATCTTGAATTAAAGCATAACACACATTAAGTTTTGCTAGTAGAATGATACCATAATGAGTAGCTCTCTAAAAACAGTACCAGCTGATGTTCCAAACCGATACAAGACTGCCTTTCTGCTATCAGAGACTATTTGAATCAATGATATATTTGTTTTCCTTTGTGAACATCTCTATGAGCACCTTTTTGGGGAAGATTTATCCTGTTTCATGTAAACAATGCAGCCATTATAATAATAGTAGGATGAGGGTTTGTTACTTTTAAAAAAAGTTAAAGGTAATTATTAAACTTAGAATTTGTGTATTAATATTTGCTTTGCTGCTGGGGAAATATTCATTATGCTGACTCTATTAATTTGGAAATTGACGCCCACATTATTTCTAATAGAGTGTTATTTTCTGCATTTGAACTACAATATTTAATTCTAGCATTTAATTCACTCAATGGAGATATATCTGAAAACATATTCAATTTAGCTTAAAATCTCTACTTTTCTATGATTTTTAAATGTTGGAACTAGAAGGAACTGTAGCAGTCTAGACTATCTCCCTTATTTTACAGATAAGAAAACATAAGATGCTGAGATGCTGTGACTCGCCCCAATATTTGACAATCTGAGTCTTTTTTAAACTCTGCCGTGCTTCAGTCACACTCACGCAGATCCTAATCAGTGGTGCCTTTGAGGGATGGCTCAGGTACAATGACTCCACCTGCTCCCCTCTCGCCAAGCTTAGGCCGCAAATCTCTAGAACCTTCCTTCCTCTTTGGGGGCCACTTAGAGCATCTGATTCACCTTCTCATTTTACAGATGGGAAAGTGAGCACCTCAAGCTGCATCAGGTCACAGCTAGTGGCAGAACTCGGGGCATCTTGCTTCTGCTCTGTGCTACTTCCATTAGCCCAGTGTTCACCCTGATCCTCACCACTTCCACCAAACTTGCTATTTCAGAACAAGACAAACACCCTACATACACATACTTTTATTCCACTCAGATGTCGAATTTATTTCACTGGTGAATCATTAAGAGAATTGGTTGTCCCTTTCAACCCCATCGGAAGTTATGCACAGGGTTTTGGTTTAATTCTACATTAGAAAATTGTGAGACCTTCTTTCTTCCTCATACATAATGAACTACAGGCAATTTGTCATTTTCTCAATTATGTTATTTTTCATCTCTTTTAGTTTGGTTGGTTGTCAACTGAATAAATATTTTAAAAAATAGACTTTGCTGGACAGTACTTTGCTTCATCAATTAGAAAGAAAGATGAGAAAAATCAATTTATCCTACATAATACCTTTAAAGCCACAAAATTGGATAACAAATTATAAGTACTCTATAATCAGAATTTGGGGATAGTGAAACACATTGTGAATTATGAGAATAGTAAATAAATCAGCTCTAATAACTTTTGTGCTAGTAAACATAGATTTTATTCTTAAATATACATCTTGTGATAATTGATAAAACACAATGGGCTCACTAGAAATGGGCTTCCCTCTAGAGTGTTTTTATTTCTAAAAACAAGTCCTTTATCTTGTCCTTGTGAACAGATGTTCATAAAAGACTAGTAATTATGACATTTTATAAAAATCATTTCAATTTTTAAAAAAAAATATGTATTTATTTATTTGGCTGCACCAGGTCTTAGTTGCAGCATGTGGGGATCCCTGACCAGGGATCGAACCTGGAACCCCTGCATTGGAAGTACAGTCTTAGCCACTGGACCACCAGGGAAGTCCCTCAGCAAATTTTAATAGACACCATCTCATGAGGTAGCATCTGTGAGCTCCCTTGGATGGAAATGACTTACCTGACACTGAGACATTGAGATAAACCTTCTGAGATTTGATATATTTAATTCAATTCTGTTAGTGCTGACTGAAAACCTGTTCTGTAAAGCCGCAGTGCTAAGCAGTTACACATCACGTAGATGAAGACGTTTTCACGAATGGGTCTGGATGTGTTTGAGGGCACAGGCCTTTGCTTGTCCCTATTCAACATGCAGGCCACCTCACAGACTTTCTAGAGTGGCAGAATTAGTCACCCCAGACCAGTATCTCCTCCTGGGCCTGGACAGTCCAGCTGACTGGACCAGTCCATCCTGGACGTTCTCCCATCCAAGTACTAACCAGGCCCGACCCTGCTTAGCTTCCGAGATCAGACGAGATCGGGCGTATGGCCGTAGACATCCTGGACGTTCTCATGTGCTGACTGAGTCTGCCATCTTAGATTCAGAATCCTTCCACAAGGAAGACTTGGAAATTTCCCAAAATGCCAGACCATGAGGCCAAATTTTCAAAAACATGAAGATCGCCCTGAGACACAGGGAAACTGCTGTCTAACCCTTGCTCCTGGTCCGTAGGGCTCAGAGACTGATTCCTCCCCTCAGGCATCCACATCAGAGTGGCACAGACCAGGGTGCTCATTTTCTGTCCCTGCAGATAATCCCTTGGGATGATTAGAGCGCTATAGAGCTTCCGACAACTTACTTCAAAGGGACCAAACACAGGAAATCTTATTCAGGCTATTCTTCAACTTTCATAAATTTTATTTGAATTGCAAAGAAGGCTCCTAGTTACTGTTGCTGTCACCTAAGACACAGGATACACCGTGACCTAGGATCCGGATGAAAGTAAAGTGCTTTACAGGCTGCCCACCACGAGGACAGCCTCCAACCCACACGCACCCCCAGGAGAACAGAAAAGACATGGTTTTGCTCCATGTTGCAGAGCCGCGCAGAGGCACAGAGAGACTGCACCACCTACCGATTCGGCCTACTGTGGGAACAGAAACACTAAATGAGCTGCCGCTGGTTTTCTCACCTGACTTTTCCTACTTTCTTTTTTTCAATAGCTTTCATTTGTTTCCATGGAATATTAGTAACAAAGCGAATATTGTTCAAAGTTGAGAAATTTTTACATATCTAAAAACTCTACCCTAACTTGTTATTATACACCATTTAGGACAGTGTCATCTTTGGACTAATTTTGCACATTTCTGGGATTTATTCCCAGTGGAGATGAGAAACTTTTGTCTGCATTTGTTACCTACCTTGTGCCACAAACATACCTTTCTGGACTTCGTTAAGAATGAGGCCCCTTTTTCCTTTTGGAAAAACTCTATAGGTTCCAACCTATAGAATTGGAAACATATTTCAAAAGTCTCAAATTATCTGTGATATGATAGAAAATTCACAAAAATTTTACATTAATTGTCATTAATTAAAACTAATTAAGCTTTCATAGCAGCTGTTTCAAAAGAAGAAACATATGTCACAAAATCAAAGAACAGTAAAATGTCAGAACCAGAGAGGGACAGAATAATAAATACAAATATTTTAATTTGCCTGCCATAAAATTTGAAGTAGAAGTAGAGGCAAACTTAAATTTTTAAAGTTGTTATATTTTATTTTTAAATTGGTGCTATTGAAAATTATAGGAATCAAGTAACCTATACCTATGGCTATTTTTAATTTAAAAAATTAAACATCAGTATTGGATATCAGTAGACAAATTACAATTTGCTTACTCACTACCCAAAGGATTCGTAATAGGGGGCCTTTAAAAATTATTCTAATGTGAAATAAAATAAGGTTCAATTTGCAAAATTTTAAGTTATATAAAACTTTTCAGAATCATAGCCATTTCATGGAGCAAGAGATAGCTATATCTATTTCACACTCTAGATAAATAAGGAGCTGATAGGTGATATTTAATTCCTTTTCAGAACTTTGTTAAAGTTGACTTTCAAATAGTTAATGCTATTTGAAGTTTATAAAAGTTGACTATAAGACTTGTTTTTAGATATCAAAGCACAATAAAATTAAGCTGAAAATAAAGGTGTCAACGTGCCCAGCTGTTTAGTTTGAATTTTTTGTTCTAAAAATAGCTATTGATACCTAATATGCTACAGAAGTAACATCATCTACTTTTGTAGATATTATTATCTACAAATTAACACTAGGTATCAAATGCAGAACTTTCATTCACACCATGTTTTTAATGAATATAATACTTTTTTCCAAATTAAGAATAAAAATTAAAAATAAGCAGTGCAGCAAGACAGACATGTAATTGGACTTTCCAGATTCAATTCTTCATAACCAAGCATTTTAAGACTTATTGCTCACTCACTCAGATTTCTCCATGGAAATGTCATGGTAAAACTAATTGTTAATCTGAGCAACACGTGAACAAAATCACCTCTCACACGTGTAGCCTTTATAGCTTTTGGTGTGTCCAGTTAACAGGGTAAGTCCTATACTGCTAAATCACCAATTCATATATATTTAATTCTTTCTTGTTCATCATCATTAAATGACATTTTAATGATGTATTTTTTACTTCATAATAATGATTTCATGTCTTTAAAAAAATGAGTATTAATACATAGGCTGCAGAGAAAATATTAGGAACAAAACAACCGCACAAGATCAGTCAGTGCATTGATGGACACTGTCTGAGCACCTACTCTGAGCAAGGCACCTAAGACAGAGCTTTCCTATGTGGCGCGCTAAGGCATACTCCTCAGCAGCAGGAGGTGGGGGGTGCTGAGATATTGGTGCCCTCACCATCAGGGCTGTAGGGTGGGCCCCTGGTCAACAGCTCCGCCCATGAGTAGTTGTATTCACTTACACCTAGACTTTGCTAAGAGAACTTCCAAAGCTGGAGAAACAAAACAGACACATTTTAAACTTTGAATAAAAACTCATGGTTTAACATCAGAAGACAAGAATATGATGCACAGTACATTTAATTGTCAAATTAGTGCTATCAAGAGAATATTCTATGAGAAGGGAAGAAGAATGAGGCTGTGTGGCTTGGGATGGTTTCACGGAGTAAGTAGAAATTTAGCCTAAGCATGGAGGAAAGGTCATGCGTGTATGCTAAGTCACTCCAGTCATGTGTGACCTTTTGCAATCCCATGGACTGTAGCTCTCCAGGCTCTTCTGTCCATGCGATTTCCCATGGCAAGTGGGTTGCCATGCCCTCTTCCAGGGGATCTTCCCGACTTAGGAATCAAACCGCGTCTCTTACTTACCTCTCCAGCATTGGCAGGCAGGTTCTTTACCACTAGCACCACCCGGGAAGCCCATAAGAATGCAAAAGGGCCTCCTAGCAGAGGGAACAGTGCAACCGGAGAACAAGAAAGGGAGAGGATGCTCAGAAGAGCAGTAGTCCACTATGTCTGGAATGTGGTTTCACATCAGGAAGTAGCAGTAAGGGAACTGGGGTGAGACTGTGGGAAGATGCCTATAGACTGGGCGCAAGGGATCATACTCTCCTGTTCACCCACCCATTCATGTATTCAACGTATCTTCACTGAGCTCCTACTAAGTGCAGGAACTATTCTACGTGCCGGGGATACAGCAGTAAACAAGACAGAAATCCCTGCCCTCGTGGCATTTACAGTCAACAGAGGATGAGATGGTTGGATGGCATCACCGACTCAGTGGACATGAGGTTGGGTAAGCTCTGGGAGTTGGTGATGGACAGGGAGGCCTGGCACGCTGCAGTCCACGGGGTCGCAAAGAGTCGGACTCGACTGAGCAACTGAAGTGAACTGAAACCGATAAGCAGGATAAAGAAGAGAAGCTCACTGTCTAGTAGATGATAAGCGCTATAGAGGAAGACGAAGAGGAGGAGCAGGAAGGCCAGAGTGAAAGTGGGATTTGCTATATATTAAATAAGGTAACCGGGGAGGTCTCCTTAATAAGTCAACATTTAACTGAAGCTTTAAGGCAGCGGTCCCCAACCCTTTTGACACCAAGGCCAGTTTCATCGAAGACAATTTTTTCACGGACTGGGATAGGAGTAGGGGGACAGTGTCGGGATGATTCAAGTGTATTACATTTATTGGCCACTTCATTTCTATTATTATTACATCATCTGCTCCTTCAGTCATCAGGCATTAGATCCCAGAGTTTGGGGACCCCTGCCTTGAAGGGAGTGAAAGAGTTAGTTATGTGCTCTCTGAGAAAAAAACATCCAGACTTTGGGAACAGCTAGTACAAAGGCTCCGAGGTAGGAGTGTATGGGCATGTCTGAACAACAGTGGGAAAATCAAGCTGGACCAGAATGGGTGATGGCAGGGAAGGTAGGAAAAGAGCCCAGAGGGGAACACAGAACCCACTTATAAGGCTTTAAGGAATGCCATCCGATTTTGGCTTTTATCTATGAGAGACGGGAAATCATTGGTGTGTACTGAGCACAGGGGAATGTTTGTTACTTATCCGACATGTTGATTACAAAGTCAGAAGTAAATCAATCTTGGTATCAAAGTGTTGCCGCTTTCCCACCCTCCCTGGGGCCAAAATGTTTGCCCCAAATTCGAGTGTTATGGGAAGGTGACATAGAGTGCCAGTTGCTGGCTGTGCTTCCCTTTGAATTCCAGTCCTTGAACCATCAGAAGGAGATTGAAACAGGGCTCGTGTTCACAGAGGCTCATGACAATGGTGTACTGGAGACTTCCAAGGGCACTGGCGATCCCACTGAAGAATTTAACTGAAGGAAAAATCAGGCTCTTAAAGAGGTGGTTTAAGAAGTTTAAGCTACTAGCGATTTAGGGAATAGAACAGAAAAGAGGCCAATGGAAAACCTTGTGCAATATAGTTCAGGTGTGAGCTGAGCTCAGTGGTAACTGAAAAAAAAAAGAAAGAGGTTACAGATGGCAGATACATTTTGAAAGAAGAATTAAGAGAACTTAATGGTTCACTGAAAATAGAGTGTAAAAGAACTCATATATGACTGATTTTTCAAGTTTAGATGCTAGAAAAGTGAAAATAAATTTATCAAAAAGTGCTGAAGTCAGAATATTTTTTCTCTTGTTAATCTTCATTTTTTCTTAAGTTGGGAAATTTAAAATAGAAGAAATCACAGGACTGAGAATTGTTTATTTTCCTTCAGTTGAAGCTTGAGTGACAGATTCCTGACGGTGGGGGGTGGCCTGAGGCATTGTCTAGAGTCCATGATTTTTACTCTGTGCTCCCCAAGTGCCTAAGTTTTCCTCAGGATTTCTGGGGATGATGGTCTGCTGAAGTGGGGCCCCCTGGGCTTCAGTCAGAGCTACTTTTGCTCTGATGTCTTTACATATTTGACTTTCAGTGATGATTTCCCTCACATTCCAAATGACACATTACTGACAGGTGACCAAGATTCCAAGTCAGATATTTTCTGAGGCAGCTCACTGTAGCTGTCAGCATTTTCCATTGTTTCACTGTTACTCTTCCTTACAGTCTCCCTTTGTATTGTGTCAAAAGTTGCCCCCATCCATTCTTTAAAATGTTACACAACAAGTTCCATCCCTGTTTCCTCCATGACATTTATCATTTTGCCCACTTCCCTGGTGGCTCAGATGGTAAAGAATTTGCCTGCAATGCAATGCAGGATACCCAGGTTTGATCCCTGGGTCGGGAAGATCCCCTGGAGAAGGGAATGGCTACCCACTCCAGTATTCTTGCCTAGACAATTCTTGCCATAGACCGAGGAGCCCGAGGGGCTCCATAGTCCATGGGGTTGCAAAGAGTCAGACACGACCGAGTGACTAATTCTTCCACAACATAGTGAATACCCAGAATTAACCCAACTGTGACACTGTGACGGAGACTCAAACCCCATCATGGCAGCTTGACACAGACCCAATATCTCCAAAGTCCTAACAGAAGAACAGGCTGGAACCGAGTTCCCTAGCCAAAAAAGAAAATTAGGCTGGCTAGCACAACCATGGAGCAGACATACCTGAATAGAAATTCGAAGAAAATGTTCTAAATACAGACTTGTCTTATAAAAGAACAAACTAAAATTAGCCCAAACATTACAAACACCTGCTATGTGAAAGCCAGTGTACTTGGCATGAGTCAAATCAAATACTTGTAGAACTAACTGTGCTTGGTTCCCGTAATTGCTGTGTGCTTTGAGTTCTGAGTCTATTTCAGGAGAGTTCAGAGAGGTCAGAAAGCATCACTAGCACAGTTAAGTGAACTACAAGAGAATAAAAAGTCAGGTCTGAAATATTTATCATTGCCAATCCTATCCTTTTTGAGTGTTTAAGAGGTGAGCTTTCAACAGGCAGGTGCCATCAAAAAGGCTAATTTTGTTCCAGATGTTGTCTGCCAGCTTTATCTCTCGACACTGAGGTTATGATGATGGTTCACTTTTAAGAGGTCAAAGGTGATTTCCCAGGTCTAAGGAAAAAATGCCTTTTATCAAATATAAAACCAGAAATTGGTAGTATGTGCCTTTATAAATTTAGAATAACCCTGGTTAAGCCCGTTTTTCAAATTGACAAAATAACTCCTTGCAATCTGCTCTTGCTCCAGTCTCATTTTTAAAATATAAGCCATGATTCACACACTCACACACACATATACACTCTTCTTTCTTTCCCAGAAATCAGCACACAAACTGTGTACACAGGTTGTATTAAATATCTACACAGTGTAAGGATTTCAAGGCAGTTTGCCCAGGCATATATTCTGAATCGCACTAAATAAAATACATGGAATATATCCTCAGGTAGAATTATTTCAAATGTAAGGATGTTTAATCCATGCTCCTCTCAAAATTAAGTTGCCAATTTCTGCTACAGTTCTCATCCTTTACAGGCCAATGTTTATGTCCTCAGTATAGCAACCATGGCGGGGGGCCAGGGGGGCGTACAGACCACATGCCAGGCACAGGACTGGGCTCCATACATGTTGTTTCACTCGATTCTCATCATATCTCTGCAAACTTGCTATTGCTGATGCTAACTGAATAGTTTAAAAACAAAACAGACTCATTCCCTGTGGACCACAGCAGACTGCTCCTGGGATCAAAGAGAGATGGGAGGGAGAGGACCCTCTTATGATCCCTCAGAGTTGTAGGAAGATTTGTGCACTATGGAGTTTCATAAAAATCAACTGGTCCTCACTAGCTGATATATTTTTGGTATAGAAACTTCAAGCGGTAAATAAAATGTTCATAAAAGATGAACATAAATGCCACACACATCATAGTTGCCTAGAAAACATAAACAGATTCTAAGAAAAACCCTACTAGATCAGCATCTACACCAGAGGGTCGGTCAAAACCCAGCAAACCTGTCCATCCTCCTGCTCACCCTCCCTGTCTCCGCCAGTGGAGTGTCAGCAAACTTTCAGGTCCCCTTCCCCTCTTTCTTGGAATGCCTTAGATGGGACCATTAGAAAAACAAGCCCCTACTGAGTCAGCTTACATAATGCTCCACTTGTTGACCTCCTTTTTCCAGCGCTACAGCTACGAGGCGAGTGTAAGCTCATGTTAGCCTCTGTATGGGAACATGCACAAGGTCTCCTAAGCTTCACTCTTCTGGCTCACCTTGCTCCTACCCATCTTACTAGGGAAATGTACATGATTTCTTAAATCAGGATGCTGATTTAATTTTTTCAAGGTATTTCTGTGGTCCACTAAGCCATGGCCAAAGACCTTGGCCAAAAGTCTCTTCCGGCAGATAGCACTAAGGCAGCCTTCACAGAGAAGCGATATTTGAGCCCAGGAGGGAGGATTTTGACAATCAGAGATATGAATGTAGGCTGTAAAAGCAACGTGCAAAGAGGAAACGGAAAAATACACTTGATGAGGATTCGACTAGGAGTGAAACTATTTGGCTTGAAAGCCGATCTGTGGGGAGCGGGGGAGGCAGCGGCTTATGGAGACAGACAGAAGATTAGGTGGTGGGTAGAAGCATTCAACAATTTTATTTTGAGACTTCATATACATGACAAGATTCTAGGCACTGCAGTGCATATAAACCTGCAAGACTTCCCAAGCTATTAGGAAGAGATGTCGTGTATATGCATAATTACCACAGAAGGCAGAGTATAATGTGTTCCATAAAAGTGACATAATGTATCCCAGGAATTCAGAGAATGGAGAGAAGATTCTCCCCAAGAAACCCTTTTGTTGAAATACGAAATGATTTTAAATGACATGTGACATACGATAAGTACTTTAAAATAGTCTGTAATGTTTTGCAAATTCAGAGAAAGGCAAGCAAGAAGTTTCTCCAGGGTGATAAAACGGCTTCGTGGAGAAGACAGTTTTGGAACCGGGCTTCAAGAAAGAGTATAATTTCCACAAACATAGAGCAGAGAAAGACATCATTAGGTAAAGGGAACAGATATGACCCGACGCAGGGGGAGAAAAACACAAAGCACATTTGAGAAAGCAAATCACTTGGCTGCAACACACGGCCCGTGGAGAGCAGAGGACTTAAGACGACAAAGCCACAAACATCAAGCCCCACCACCCACCTAATGTCTGAGTCTCAGCCTGCTTACAGTCGATCCCATTTTTGAACATCTGTGAACTTTAGAAACATGACAGTGTTTACGGTCTACTGGGGAAAACAGACAGCTTAACAGACAGTGACAGTAAATCGCAGTAAGTGCTGTGGTCATGGAAACGCACGGTGATTTGCAACCCAGAGCAGGAATAGGAAAGCTCCCCAGCTGGGACTCCCAGCGAGACCTGCAGGAAACCGAGAGCCAGCCAGGCAGAGGGGACCACGGTTGTTCACACCAGATGACCAGCGTAGGTTGCAGACCTGATGCCGAGGGCAAGATTAGTTCTGGGGACTGAAAGAAGTTGCCCGAGCTGAAACTTAGAGGGAAAGCAGACTGATTATCAAGGGATTAAAATGAAGAGGTTGAGGGCTGGCCTGGGAACGCTTCTCTAGTCATATTAAAGAATTTGTATTTTTAAGGAATAAAGTTCTAGGCTACACGAGGGAGCCATTAAAGATTTCAGAGTGGAGCAGTGGCCTGATCATATAGACTCATTCGAGCTGCCCTAGGAGATAGTTTTGGAGAAAGACAAGATCTGAGAAAGGTGGGCCAGTAGGAACCTCATGTGGCAATCAAGGTGGAGTCGCTGTGTGCTGTTACTGGTAGTAACAGCAGGAAAGGAAGGAGGTGGAAAGGTTCTAGAGGTGGAAGGGTCTCTAGAGAGCAGGAATGGGTCTGAGTCTGGGACCAAGGTATTTCTGAAGGATTTAGTGTAAGTGGGATCATGAGACCTTACAAAATCATCCAAGGAATAAGTCGGTCTAGTTAGCAGAAAATAAGATCTGGACATAGAACCCTGGGGAAGATCAACATTTGATCAAAAGATGGAAGAGTATACTGCCTAATCAAGGAAGAAAGCTATAGGAGCGAGCAGTCTCAGAAGTTATGGGAAGAGAGTGTTTGGCAGAGAGTGGTCAATACTGTGAGGTGCCACTCAGAGAAGGAAAGCACCCATTAGAAATAGCAGCATGAAGGTTCTCCCAGTTGTAGCAAGAAGAGTGCTCAAGAAAGAGTAAGTGGAAGGGTAATACACTTTTTTCCAAGGAATATGGTGATGAAAGAGACGAGGGGAAAGGAGCCGTACCCAGAGGAGAGAATAGGATCCAAGGAGGATATTTATTTCCAAGACGGGAGAGACACATTTAAGTGCAAGAGGAAGGAACCAGGAGAGAGGTCAATGTTGAGAGAATAGCACTGTGCTCGGTTGCTTCAGTCATGTCAGACTCTTTGTGACCCCACAGACTGTAGGCCGCCAATCTCCTCTGTCTGTGGGATTCTACAGGCAAGAATACTGGAGTGGGTTGCCGTGCCCTCCTCCAGGGGATCTTACGAACCCAGGAATCAAACCCATATCTCCAGCATCTCCTGCATTGCAGGCAGGTTCTTTATTCACTGAGAGTACAGCAGCAAGCAGGGTATTCAAATGACAAAAAGAACTGGATCCAGGGCATAATTCATTTTCAATAGGAGAAGGGATATATATTTTACTGTAACTGCGTGAGAGGGCAAAAGGATGGATGTGAATGCAGGTTCAGTAGCAAGGTTTTAGTAAACACTCTGCTGGATTGCAGTTTTTATAAGACAGAGGAAGCAAATCATTGGTGAGGGTCAGGTGTCCTCTATTTTAGAAGACTAAGGAATGGAGAGACCACGAGAGCAACACAGTCGGACCAGTATACAGCTTTGAGGGCTCATCTGAGGTTAGAGGCCACCAGATGGTCTGTGTAGTTGAGTGTTTCCAGTCATTCTCAGCAGCTTCTGCTTAGCCACAGGGAGATAGAGTTGGATTTAACCACAGCTGTAGATTTTACCTCGGTATGAATAAGCAACAGTGATGACTCAGTGTAGTACTACAAAATGCTCATCTAAATGGGGTGTCCCAGTGGTGCAGGATGTATAGCAGGAAGCCATATGAATTACGTAAGCAGTGATGTACTTGGCGTAAAACAGCTCCCCCTTCAACCTGAGAGGCTTCATACGACAGACTGTTTTTCACTCCTAGAAAGTTCAAAGGCAAGCCAAGAGTCGTCATCCATGTGATGCTTAAGAACCGGGTTCCTCCAATCCAGTGACTCTCATGCCCCCCACCTTTGGGCCCCCTACCCCTAGGGAGGGCCTTGTTGCATCCAGCTGGCACACCAAGGAGGGAGAGAACGCGGACCATGGGCGTTTTAACACTCTGGCTCTGGAGGGGGCACTCACAGCCCCCTGGCTTATCACAGGCTCACATGGAAACAGTTTCACTAGGCATCTGCCCTCACTGCCATAGAGCCAGAGTCAAGTTAGGAGGTTTCGTAGGCTTGAGACTGAACAAGACAAACAGTAGTCCAAATGAAAATGAAAGCACAATGATTTTTCTGAGAAAATTAATAGAATTGGTGATTACATAGATCAAGGATGATAAACAAGGTTCTGTGTAAAGCATGACATTAAAAGGAATTATGAGGTTAAAATCCAGGGTCAGAAACAAAACAAAAAAATCCAGGGTCAGTGAGACCTACCCAGACCATCCTAATTAAAGATATGACCCCTTCCCCCAACATTTTCCATCTCCTCCTACATGGCCCAATTTGTTTTCATTTTTTTATATGTCCTTTTTCTTTTAAATTTTTTATTTTGTTTAGGGAATATACAAAGGTCTGGTGTGCTGCAGTCCATGGGGTTGCAGAGAGTCAGACACAAATGAGCTACTGAACAATAACAGCAACATAGGGATACAGCCGATTCACAATGTTGTGATGGCTTCAGAAAGATAGCAAAGGGACTCAGCTGTACATATACGCGGCGTCCCTTCTCCCCCAAACTTCTCTCCCATCCGGGCTGCCCCATAACACTGAGCAGTGTTCTGTGAACTGTGCAGTTGGTCCTTGTTGGTCACCCATTTTAAAAACAGCGGTGTGTACGTGTCTATTCGTTTTCACGTCACTTATGACTTACTATGTTCGTGTACTAACACCAGGTGATTTACTGATCTGGTATAGCCTTTCTCCTTCTGCTCTAATGTAAGCAGGGACTTTTCAGTATCATTTTTCAGTTTCCTCAGTGCCTGAAACAAGGTCTGGCATAAGGACGGTCATTCCTGAATGGCTGAATGTCATGAGGTTAACAAGGCCCTTCACAGTGAGGCTGGAGCTTCTTTTGTGGCTCAGCTGGTAAAGAGTCTGCCCACAATGCGGAAACCAAGTTTCAGTCCCTGGGTTGGGAAGATTCCCTGGAGAAGGGAAAGGCTACCCACTCCAGTATTTTGGCCTGCAGAATTCCATGGACTGTATAGTCCACGGGGTCACAAAGAGTCGGACACGACTGAGTGACTTTCACTTTCATAGTGAGGTTAAGTTGACGTGGGAAATATACACATGTAATTTGGCTTAGCTGCAAAAAGGGAAGAAAGACTCAAACATCCTGACAGATTCAGAGTTGGCTATCTGCAGGAAGAGTAGACTCAGGGAGAACATATGTGGAGTAAAAGGAGCTATTTGGTTTTAGAAATATCATTTGAAATGAAGGTAAAATATCCAGGTGGAGGTAAAATATTCAGCAATACACTGAAAATCTAGAGCATGAGTTTAGCTAAAACATTCAGAATTGAAGTCCCAGGATGAAGATAGGTGCCTAAGAGTAAGAAGATGGAAAGTCACTCAATGGGCAACAAAATTTTGGGGGAACAGAGAAATAATCATTTTACTCCTCATAATCTTTCCCCTCTTCATAACCATCCTATCTCCCAAGTGACAGCTAAAACAGATGGGAAACGACGTTGTGCTCAGGCAGTCATGCCCACCAGGGTCCTCTGTCCATGGGATTTTCCAAGCAAGAATACTGGAGTGAGTTGCAGTTTCCTATTCCAGGGGATCTTCCTGACCCAAGGATTGAACCCAAGTCTCTTACGTCTCCGGCAGTGGCAGGCAGATTCTTTACCACTAGCGCCACTTGGAAAGCCCATTGATAATGATAATACTGGGGTTTCCCTGCTAACTCAGCTTGTCAAGAATTCACCAGCAATGCAGGGAACCCAAGTTCAATTCCTAGGTCCAAAAGGTCCCCTGGAGAAGGGGTAGGCTACCCACTCCAGTATCCTTGGGGTCTTCCCTGGTGGCTCAGATGGTAAAGGATCTGCCTACAATGCAAGAGACCTGAGTTTGATCCCTGGGTTGGAAAGATCCCCTGGAAAAAGGCATGGCAACCCCTTCCAGTATTCTTGCCTAAGGCATCCCCATGGACAGAGGAGCCTGGTGGGCTATAGTCCATGGGGTCTCAAAGAGTCAGACATGATTGAGCGACTAAGCATGCAGCACAATGATAATACTTGGCAAAAATCTGAGTCAAAGAAAGCAAATACCAGATGACCCAAAATGTCTACAATTCGAACTTTCAATAAATAGCCATTACTTGATTTTCAATTGCTATTCTAAATGTTTGCTTTTGAATGTCATCTAAATTAGATATTATGAAATTTAGCAGAAAATAAGCAAAAATATTAATGCCATATTAACATGTTAAAGTACTTAGGAATACTGAAGATAATAGCCAAGCTCCACACCAACTGACAATTAGGGGTTTTTAATAAAGAAATTTCCAAGTTCCAGTGATGACTTCTCTTCATAGAACTGTTATGTTGATACTGAGCTCATGCTTCCTCCTATCTCATCATTAAATGGGAACTTACCCAGTGCCCCCAACATGATTGTGCTAAAAATCAATTTTCCAATCCACATACAAAACAAAGAAGTATGTTCTTATATTTTTGATATGTTTTTCCAATTTTTCTTCATAAAATATTGACTGGAATGACAGTAAAACACTGTACATAGCCCCATATTTTTCTAACCCCATTAGAGTAATATGGGACATATTAAACTTTTTAAAAATTCAAATAAGATCACTTTAAAAGTAATTTTGGAGGGTAATTGTTATATAAAACTTAAATATCCACCGACTTTCTAAAACTGATAGAATGCAAGAATCTGACCCTCTAGAGGGTTTTAGAATATTTCAAACATTTTAACAAGTATTAAAAAAAACTGAACAATTTCCTTGTAGATAACCAAAATATAAACCATGATTTCCCAGGTTTACTTTTTATAATACACTTCAAAAAGTGAGTGTGGATAATTCAGTATAATTATCTGAAGTGATTAGGTTCTAACCTAAGACAGAAAATAAGGTAAAATAAAAGTTTTCCATTTACAAAATGCTCATTTTCAGGAGTTCATTTACAAGTCACTTATTTTGAATGCTTAGTATATGACTCCATGGTGGTGGGTCAATATACATAATGGTTGTTTTTCTTTTCTTTTTTTTTTATGTTAGCCTTCAAAAAATGTTTAACCATCAATACTATTGAAATATTTTTAATAAGATATTTTAAAGGCATTATTTTTATGTTAAATAGGGTTTTTTAAAATTAATTATTTTTATTTGGGAATAGTTCCTTTACAATGTTGTGTTCATTTCTGCTGTACAATGATGTGAATCAGCTATACATACACATAATCCCCATTCTGGTACAAAGAGAAAATACAGTAATACAAAAGAATATGACATTTTTAAATAGTTTGAGAATACTGGTATCCTGAGAAAATAGGTTAGTGTCATCATCAAGGACATGGAGTCTAAACGTTGGGGTTCAGATCCATTGTTTGTCAGCTGTGTTACCCAAGGCAATTTACTCAATGTCTCTGTGTTTCATTTTTTCATCTATAAAATGAAAATAATAATAGGACATTCTTCATAGTTTCCTGTAAGAATTTTAATGTCTTATATTAAATGGAAAGCACTTGAAACCTTTTCCTCATTCATAGTAGACTCAAAAGAGTCATAATATTATTATTCTGCCTGTATTTGTGTATAATGAAATGCACAAATTAATAAAAGATAGATGCTGCTAGACTAAAAATGTGGTGAAAGCTAACACTTATCTTTCAAGCCAATTCTATGGAAGCCAAGAGATACCCAAATGAAAATACATGCACCACTGTGCTGCTTAGAAATTTTGTGCAATCTTATGAAACTGAAATAGAAAGCAAAGCAAGAAAAAAGCATATTTTTAAAAGCATTCCAATTTTAGATGTAAAAGCTTTATTCCAAAGAAAGCAGGCTTTTAAATATGCATTAAATTATCTCACTATGTCTTCAGGGTCAAATTGTTCTTCTGATTATGTATTAGAATATGCTTTATCTCTGAGCTTTAAGAACAAAAAGAAGCCTCAGTAACATTATAAAAAGACCATATCCAAAGACAAGTTAAAAATCAGGGAGATAAGCCTGATTATAGAAGCTCTACCAAACTAACACTAAAATTACAGGCTTTTAACACTTTAAAAAAAATGTTCTTCTGGTTGGTAGTGGTTTAGTCACTAAGTCATGTCCAACTCTTGGGACACCATGGACTGTAGCCCTCTAGGCTCCTCTGTCCATGGGATTTCCCAAGAAAGAATACTGGCCTGCGTTGCCATTTCCTCCTCTATGGCATCTTCCCCACCCAGGGATCAAATTCATGTCTCCATTGCAGGCTGATTCTTTAACACTGAGCCACCAGGGAAACCCACTAATAATAAAGGTTTTTAACACTTAAAAAAATCTTTCTATTTCTGTCAAAATAAAGGAAAAGAAAAAAAAGGCCTTTAACATTAGGGAGATTTTCATCTTTTAAGATTTGATCTATTAAAAATATGTTCATTCTTCAATTTAAAATATAAACAGAAAAAGAGATCAAGACAGTTTCTGATACCACAGACCTCTGATGTTAGCTGTTGAAGTTTAGTCGCTAATGTTGTTCAGTCGCTCAGTCATGTCTGACTCTGCGACCCCAAGGACACAGACTTCCCTGTCCTTCACTATATCCCTGAGTTTGCTCAAACTCATGTCCATTGAGTCGGTGATGCCATCCAACCATATCCTCTGTCGTCCCCTTCTCCTCTGGCCTTCAGTCTTTCCCAGCATCAGGGTCTTTTCTAATGAGTCAGCTCTTAACATAAGGTAGCCAAAGTATTGGAGTTTCAGCTTCAGCATCAGTCCTTCCAATGAATATTCAGGACTGATATCCTTTAGGATGGACTGGTTTGATCTCGCTGCAGACCAAGGGACTCTCAAAAGTCTTCAACAGCACAGTTCAAAAGCATCGATTCTTCAGTGCTAAGCTGTAATTAGTGACAAATGAAGAGGTACTCTGAGAGAGTCCCTTCTTTTCCTTCCTCCAGTCTCTTTTTATGAAGAGAGAGCACTAACTCGTGCTCCTTTATTATTAATATGGGGCTCCCCAGGTGGTGCTAGAGGTCAAGAACTAGCCTGCCAATGCAGGAGACTTAAGAGAGGCAGGTACCATCCCTGAGTCTGGAAGATCCCCTGAAGGAGGGCACAGCAACCCACTCCATTGTTCTTGCCTGGAGACTCCCATGGACAGAGAAGCCTGGAGGGCTACAGTTCACAGGATCACAAGGAGCCGGAAAAGACTGAAGCGACTTAGCCGCAGCAGGATTAATACATTGTGGCTACCTGCTGTCTTCTACATGGCCAGATGGTGGCGCTGTGGTACCATTTCTCGAGATTTTCGCTTCTTGGATTCAATCTTGCATAAGCAATAGTATTTTGTGAAAAACTCTCAAGCCCTCTTTTCAAAACATTATTTTAAAAGTACTTTATTCTTCTCTTTAGCGGTAGGTAAGGCTGACATTTAAATTCATTGGTCATTTTATTTTTTACTCTCTTTAAAGGAAGTTTCTAAAACCTATATGTAGAGCTGACATAGTGGACTTTCCAAAAGATTGACACTAGGTGGTCTTATGGTATATTGTTTTTCTCTTAGCTCAGGAAAATAAAAATGAAAAAAAAAATGAGTATATTTTGTCCACATTATTTTCAGATATCTATAATTTGTATTTAAAGCCTTACAACACCTCCTAACAATAATCTGCCCAAATCTTCAGAAAAAGACAGGCTTTACTTGGTAAAAGTGAACAATTTTAGTTCGATACTCTTTCTAATCTCTCAGTGTTTGGTGAGAAAACTTGTTCCTGCTGATGGTGATGTTGTGTGAGGCACACATCCTTGCCTCATTAAGTGTTCCTAACAGCTGGCCCCGTTGATCTCATTAAACCACCTTCCTGTACGTTTGGGTTTCATCTGACATCCCAAGGATGAAAAGGGAAAACCGAGTTGGCTGGTGCAGAACTGTGAACTCAGTTTTCACTTTCTTCCCCATCAACACTGCTCTCAGTATTCCTCTCCTTTTACCTTTGCCCCACCCCAGGACAGAAATCATGCTGGGCAACCCGACCTTACCCCTTCCACACACACACCCCTCTTGATGCTGAATAACACAGCAGAAATCAATGCAGCCATTTGCACAGGTCCAAGAAGGCATATTGCAAGCGAAAACCAAAGCCCAAGAAGGAAGGCACAGCAGAAAAAAAGCAATACACTCTTTTAGAGTTGATATAACAAGGGCACTTGCGACCCATGTCATCTTACTGAATGGGCAAGGGGAGGAGAGGATTCACAGAATTCCCTACCAGCGCCCCACTGGAGAGCTACTTCTCCATCCACTGCCTCGTCTCCTCTTCCAGGGAGGCCCTTCAAAGCACTGGGCTTCCTGTTTCATAGATTTTTCCCACCTCTTCTAGGTAAATTGTGAAACAAGATATATATAATTAAGCTATAGTCTTCTATAATTACTGTTTAAACCTTTTTTCCTTATGGAAATTATATTATTTTCCAAATAAAATCTTACGCTGATTTCCAATATGCCAAAAAAAAATCAAAGCAGTATTTTAAACATATTTTGCAACTTAAAATTTGTAAAATTTACTTATTAAGGCAATAAATGAGGAAACTGGTCAACTGCTCTAGACCAAAGTCTAAGCATTCAGCTTATTTTGACGAAAAGATGGACCACATGCAAAAGTAATATAAGAAAGTGTCTTCACCACAGAATGTGAAGGAAGCTATTCCTAACCTGTTTTGATCATGCTCTATTTCCCTATGAGACCAAAAAAAAACTACAGTTGGAGTAACTGGATTCTGTTTTAATAATAAAAATAAAGACATTCATCTGTAATACACTTTAAAAGCCATTGTTCTAAAACAATGCCCTGACATTTTTTTCGCCTGAATTCCATTTTGTTAAGCAACTTCCAATTTCTCCTATGTGTTAAGTTGGTCATAAACGAGACAGAATATTTTCCAACTTGGATCTACAGGAATTTCAACCACTATTGATGGTTGTCTATAGTTTAACATGCCTTTTCTAGCTCTACTATCCTAGTTCTAATCATCTTCTGAAATCATAATACTGAGGTGTACTTAAAAACAAATGATTTGAGAGACCATCTTTCCAAATTCCATAATGCCTCTGAGTACTTTTGTGAACAGGACATATAAATCAAAAAAAATTTTTTTCTGATGAACAATGAGATGGAGCTGAACCTCAAAGCTTCAGAAACTTGAAGGATGCAGGAAAAAGGAAGGCAAATATGATGAGCACCATCTCTCCTTGGCACACTTTCCTCACCCAGTTTTCTCATCTTGGCCCTACTCCAGAGCCTTTAAAATCGAAAGGGAAAAGGAGTTGGAAAAGGGGGAAATACCAAGAATCCTGCCTTTTGTCAGGGACCAGTTCTGGGTTCTCATTCTACACTAATGTGGAATTCCCTTTGAAAGATAAAGGCTTTCTGAATTTTCCCATCTACAGAAAAATAATAATATAATTTACCTGATTGCAGATTTTCTTTAGGGAGGCTGTAAATGAGATGATAGAATATAACTTGTTTCCCTCATAAATGCCTCTCCAAACTATAAAATCAAACTCCTAACAGAAATTCTATCAGGGTGTCCCTAACCTCAAGCATGAACGTTAGGTTCCTTTTTACATGGCAGTGATATGTCTGCGGAGTTTTATTTCCAGGGAGACAGGGCAGGATTTGCTGCTATGCAGACTGAATAATGTTGGAAGCCAACATCATGTCACATTTTGTGTGCACTTTCCAAAGATTAATCCAAGCGTTACAAATGGGACACAGACTGCCATTGTCCCAGGGACACTTTAATAACCCACACCTACAATATTCAACCTGTTGTTTGCATAGGGACAACTTTGGGACACAAAAACCCACCAGAACGACTTGGGGACAGGAGCCATGGAGAGGCAGAGACCCAGGCGCCACGCACCTCCACAATTCACCCTTCGTGGCAAATGAGTCTGCTTGGAGTTTATTTATGCTTGAGGATGGGGGTCGTGCAGCTTGCTTTCTTCAAAGCACCTCGACAAGCATGTCTTAAATGTGTTGCTCACTAACTCAGTTTCTTCCTTGCCTTTTACTTTTGGCAGGCTCTGCCAACTTGCGGATAATTTTTGTTTTGTTCTGCATCGTGCAGCTCAGATTAAGTAACGTGGCACACTCCCTCAGCATTTAAATGGTGCTTGGCCCATTTCTTCTTTTATTTTTTCTCCCCATCCCCCTCCTTTCCTTCCAACTCCCAGCATCTGTTGTTCTACTAGCATATTCTTTGAGAATGGAAGTCAGTTCAGTCACTCTGTCCTGTCCGACTCTTCACAACCCCATGGCCTGCAGCACAACTTGGGAGAAAACTTCAGTAGGAAAAGATTGTGACAGTGGACAAGAAGAACTCATCGCTTCCATGGCTCCTGACTCATGATCTTTAAGGATTCTAATAAAATATTCTATTATTATTACAATCTTCCTTACTTTAGAAAAGATTCTAATGACCCAGTTGATGAGAATTCATCGAATTTAAAATATCGATGACATATTTTTCATATAAGGCAGTTTTGCTAGAGAGAGAAATAGTGAAGATTATAATGAGTAGAATCATAAATAGTTATGATCCATTTAATCCTAGACATTTTGAACAGTATCATAAAAATAACTTTTTTCTTCTCATAATACAGTACTACCTTAGTATATGGTAGCATGTCTATAACAGATGAAAGACTTCAAAACCAAGAGAAACTTTTAAGAAAAATGCTTTAGGGAAATTGTACTACGGCTAAATGATTTGTATGTGTATATAATACATATAACACTTTTCAAAAGGAAACCATATGCAATTTATTTAATTTCCACTTTAATTACAGGTTTCCATTATGTGGAAAATGACAAGAGAGAGAAGACAGAAACCGAAAGCTAGCTGCACAAGGATTTTTGCTAAAGGATTTCCTCCTGTACTTTAAACTTAATCGTGACACTTATTTAAATAAGTATCAATAAATCCACAATAACATAACATTTCAGATGTACCTTTAGTGCTTGATATAATTTTTTTAATTAAAATTACTGCATTTCTTTAATATTTTTATTATCTTTCTTATAACCAGGTGAATAGGTACAGACTTCTTCTCGACCTCTGTAAATATTATTAACTTTGAGATATGAAAATAATATGATTCACATAGGAATAGGAGTATGGTGTCCTCCCCTGCATGTCTCAGATATTAATAGCAGGAGTTCAGGTGAAATCGTATATAGATTGTTTCACCTTTATAAGCTTGCCGCTGCTGCTGCTGCTGTTGCTAAGTCGCTTCAGTCGTTATAAGCTTAGTTTCAGAAAATAACGTGAAAACATTTGGCTGGGAAAAGCCTTAAAGGAGTGTGTTTGAGTTTGCTCGAGGTCTCCCAAGGCTGGAATAAAGCTGCAGACTGAGTGGCATGCCTTTCCGGAGCCAGGGTTCCTTCCCAAGTTCACTTGTTCGGAGAATCAGTTCTTACTGCCCCGGTTCCTTCCACTTGGCCACTCTTTTGGGTTCCCTCTGACTTCTGGAGGCACCCGGTCCCTTTTAAGGGCTCATCTGATTAGGTCAGTCCTCACCAGGTCATCAGACATTAGATTACCTCTAAGCTAACTGACGAGGACCCACAGGAGTGACAGCCCATCCATCACAGTCACATGCCTACATGCAGGAGGAGCAATACACAGAACTCACAGCCGCAGGTGGGCACTGTGAGGGCCCTCAGGATTCTGCTGGTCACACCACTACATACAGGAGTTTTGAAGGCCATAAAGTCAAGGATAGAGAAGGGAGGAACCCATTCAGATAGAGTGGTCAGAAAAGCCCTCCCTGGGCAGTAACATTTGATCTGAGACTTGTAGGACAAGGAAGGAGCCTTCCAGGGCGTGCACTTGAAAAAGGTATTGTGTCCCTTGCTGCTGTTGCTGCTCAGTCGCTACCTCGCCTCCTACTCTTTGTGACCCCATGGGCTGCAGCACGCCAGGCTTCCCTGTCCTTCACTATCTCCCGGAGTCAGTGATGCTATCCGACCATCTCATCCTCTGTTGCCCCTTCTCCTCTTGTCATCAATCTTTCCCAGCATGGGGGTCTTTCCTAAGGAGTCAGTTCTCCACATCAGGTGGCTGAAGTATTGGATCTTCAGCTTCAGCACCAGTCCTTCCAATGAATATTCAGGGTGGATCTCCTTTAGGATTGACTGGTTTGATTTCCTTGCAGTCCAAGAGACTCTCAAGAGTCTTCTCCAGCACCATAGTTCAAAAGCATTTCTTTGGCGCTCAGCCTTCTTTATGGTCCAACTCTCACATCCATATACTACTACTGAAAAACCATAGCTTTGATTATATGGACCTTTGTCAGCAAAGTGATGTCTCTGCTTTTTAATATGCTATCTGGGGTTGTCCTACTCTTCTAATGAGCAAGTGTCTTTTCATTTCATGGCTGCAGTTACCATCTGCATTGATTTTGGAGCCCAAGAAAATGAAATCTGGCACTGTTTTCCCTTTTCCCCCCTCTATTTGCTGTGAAGTGACAGGACCAGATGCCATGATCTTCAGGTTTTGAATGTTGAATTTTAAGCCAACTGTTTCACTCTCCTCTTTTACCTTCTTCATCAAGAGTCTCTTTAGTTCCGCTTCACTTTCTGCCATTAAAGTGGTATCATCTGCATATCTGAGGTTATTGATATTTCCCCCAGCCATCTTGTGTCCCCTATGTGACACAAATATGTGGAATCTAGAAAAATGATACAGGTGAGCCCATTTGCAGGGCAGGAGTAGAGCTGCAGGTGTAAACAATGAACAAGTGGACGTGGAGGGACTGAGGGAGAGAAGGGAGGGTAAGATGAATTGAGACAGTAGCAGTGACGTATGTACAGTACCGTGCGTAAAGTCACGTGGGCACTGCTGTGTAACACTGGAAGCTCAGCTCAGTGCTGTAGGATGACCTAAGTGGGTGGGATGGGCGTGTGTGTGGAAGGGAGGCTCAAAAGGGAGAGGATATACGTACAAATACCGCTGGTTCACTTCCTTGTACAGCAAAAGCTAATACCACATTAAAAGTAATTATACTGCAGTTTTTTAAAGGGTACGTGTTGCCATTCAAATTCAATGAATTATTGTTATATTGTTATAATTCCACTTATACATCAAAGTACATACTATTTTTTTGAGATTTTTATAACAAAAAAAAATTTCCTACTTCCAATGCATAGTTTTGAGCAAAACATCTCTTTCTAGAAGCTCTAATGTAAAGAGTTCATCCAAGTCAGAGAACCTGTGATACAATTGAGCTGTGAGCTGCCTTTCCTGGAAGCCCTGCAGAGAAATGTCTCAGTAGCTATAGGTGGGAAGATGCCAAGGTGATTTGCCCTTGGAAAGATGCAAAGAAAGTCCCCTACAAGTTAGCGATTATAATTTTACAATAGTGGTAATGCATCAAAAACACTTATTAACTATTTCAAAAATCACTGTCATAAGATACTTGGGAAATACCAATTTATGTTCTACTTTCTGCAATTTTCCCTTCCTTCTAACTCTAAGCTCAGAGCCAAGCCCTTTATATTTCTTTGCAAACTGGAGATCAGGTGCTTTTTCTGCCTTTGGTACAAACTTAACGTTATCAGAGAGATAGTGTTGAGATCTGGAGAGGCAGAGATGCCAGGGAGTTACTCTGAGAGCATTAAGAAGGAAAGGGACCAAAAATCTCCCCAGAATACAAAAAGGTAGAAGAGATGGGTTGAGGCAAGGGAGCCATCAGTGAAAGAGGCTCTGCGCAGAGGCTCCATCGTGTGGGACCACAGTCTTTCCAAATAACCCTACTTCTAAGGCAAGGACAGAAACAGCAGAGCCTTTGGACATGGCAGGGTCCCTGCCCTCAGCCTGAGACATCTTGTGAGAAAACCAGTGTGGATCCATGGCTAGAGGAACCGCCTAGACCCAGTGGCTGTGCTTGCAGACCCAGGCCATGGTGCAAACTCAGCTGCAGCGCACAGGTGGGAAGGTGGGGGAGAGCCTCAGGACTGACTGGCTGGACCCCTCGTGCATGCTGCTAAGTCGCTTCAGTCATGTCTGACGCTTTGGGACCCCATGGACTGTAGCCCACCGCTCCTCTGTCCATGGGATTCTCGAGGCGGGAGTACTAGAGGGGGCTGCCATTTCCTTCTCCAGGGGATCTTCCTGACCCAGGGATGGAACCCGTGTCTCTTATGTCTCCTGCAGGTGGGTTCTTTACCACTAGCGCCAACTGGGAAGCCCCTGGACTCCCCAGGTCAAGTTTAAATCATGTATAGACCGTATGCTGTGCACATGATATGGAGTATTTAGGCATCAATTGCATCAGGAAACTGCCAGCAAATTCTGTCCTCATTAAGCCACATTCAAGAAGCAGAATTGCTCTTACTGACAATGTAGAATAAGTTTTGTTAAAGTGGTTTGAAGTATTTCTATACCTCAGAGAGTTCAGTCTTCCTCTGTCTCCTCAAATCCCACCTCCTGCACTCTGAATGGACCAAAGTGTAGAAGAGAGAGCTGGAGCTGGTAGCTTGGATCCTGGGTTTATTTCTGCAGCAACCATTCATTGAACACTCCTTATCATCCAAGCATCCTGGGCTTATGAAGATTAATAACAGCAGCTCCTGATTTTTACCTGAGAGAGGAGAAAAGAACAACAAAGGAAAACAGGTTATAGGCAATGTGATAGTGGCTACTCACCAAGCTCGGAAGTCAGAAAATAGGAGGAGTTCAAATCTCAGTTCTTCCACTGCTTAGCTGTAGGATCTTGGCCACACCATTTGATGATCCTCAGACTCTGTTGTTTCACCCATTAAATAGTTTAATACCATCATTAGGATCTACTGAGATTCCTATCTCATAGTGTCATTGTATCTATGAGATGATGTTTATAAACATTTATTATTCTAAATGAATCATTGTAGTGCAATGTCTTAAGTTTGTGGTATTATATTTATGTGATTCTGCATCAATCCTTCATCTTCATTAAGTCCTACTGTGGTACTATATCTGAGTGATGAAACTCATGTAAACTCCCCAAGACTGCCTCCTTTCAAAAATGAGAGGTTTGGAATATTGAT
Organism: Antilocapra americana; assembly: GCA_007570785.1. NCBI lineage: Eukaryota > Metazoa > Chordata > Mammalia > Artiodactyla > Antilocapridae > Antilocapra > Antilocapra americana. The sequence goes on from ML662439.1 coordinate 163,276, forward strand.
TGATGATCCTTAACATCTCTAAAAAAAATGGTAGTGAGCTCAAGGGGAAACTGTACAGAACATCAGCCCATTGTTCTTTTAAGAAAAATATTTAGATAATATCCACATAGACTTGGGGGAGTGGAATAGAAACAGAAGAGTAGAAAATAGTCAATCAAGCCAAATAACTACTTATTTTAAATAAATAAATATTTGGAAGCTAGCAAATAACTAAATTTTTTTAATGAATCATTTCACAATTTTAGTAGTAAAATAGAGATGGTATGGTTATCTGGTAACCTTAATCAATAAAAGTAACTAATCAATATGATTTGGGTAGGTGTGGTGTCTCCAATACACCCTTTAACTCTTTATTGTAATTAGAAGTTTAATTTAAAATCTGATTGAATTCAGTCAACTAATTTCTAATCGGTTGCTATGTCTTGCTTTTGTTTAAAAAGAAAAATGCACAGGTGTCTGTTTTCCCAAGTGATTTCTATAAACATGGCTGGAAAAATGTTCAGCGAGACACTAAGGAAATCTTATTTTAGTCATCAGTCAAATAAACAGAAACATTGCTAAGGCTGAAACTTATCAGTCCATCTGAAAGGCTCAATTTCTCTTAAATTTTGCATATTTTTAAAAATAAAAAGCACTTGTATTTCCTGGTTTAGGGTTAATATACAGTACACATGAGTCAGATACCTGGCACACCCGACTTCTATGCCATTTATGGGTCAAAGATACCACCTCTGCAGAAAAGCAGGAGAGGCAGAAAACAACAGCAACTATGGAAAAACAGGATTTCTAGCACCATTAAAATATATGATGTGACAACTGAAGTGCTGGGCCGCCGCAGTGATCCTGTATACACCGGGCCGCTGCGTGCTGCTCCTTCAAACCCTGCGGCTTTCCCTGACCTTTATCAACCGGAGCGGGGCTTTACATGGCCCTTTCCATGCAAAGTGTCACAATGTCCATTATGCATCTGTGTATCTTATCAACTTTAGGATCAAATGCTTGGGAAGCATCCGGTTTCTAGAAATGCCATGCAACAATAAGTAAAGTGCAGGATTGGTTTACGTGCATCAGAAAGATAGAAGCCCTGCTTTTGTACTCTTCTATGTATTTTTGTATTGTATTTAAGATTTGGCTTTGGTGTAAATAAAACAGCCCCCTTAAACTCTCCTGGCAGTATTTAAACGTGTTTCATGAGTCTCCAGTATGTACTATTATCAAAATTTTTTATGTTATTTATAAACATTTATACAAATACTTACAAATAGCAACCCAGATACATGTGGAAACCACTCAAGACATGTTGTGGTTATAAAATTTATTTTATAGTATTCCCAATTTGTTAAAATTATCCTCTCATATTATTGTTAAAAGTTTGCACTTTATTAATATATGAATAACTGAATCATCTCAGAAATCACTTGCTCTCTTTCCTTAAAGCTGTGGATATAAAGACCAAAGTTAAAAGAAATTGTGGCAATTAGTTGGTTGATTTTTGCTATTTAAGCATAAAATATGTTGGAAAATGCTGAATGAATTCAGTGATACCACTAATAATTTTCCTGGAAATCAACAGATAATGTCATCAGCACACACATAAGCAGTGTTCAATACATTTATTAAACTGAATCTAATTTAGTTGAAAATAATCAACTGTTTGCTGGTCAGATGTTTCCTAGATCTATTATTCATTTAGTAGCATTTTGTTTTTCAGTAGGCAAATGAATTCTTTTATACAGAAGTAAACAATAAACCTAATTAATGTAGACTGGTTTTCTAAATCAATAAATTACCAATTTTATAGATAAGTTTGCTTTTCCAAGTGTTTTGATTTTATAAATAAAAGGCTTCTTTTAGAGACTTGAGTAAAGTTGAATTTAACTATTATTTGAAGGTCTTAAGTTGATAAGTTGGTGTATGTGTATATTTAAAGTGCACTGTTTTTCCTTATTTTCTGTTTTTTTTTTATTTTCAGTTTCAAGTTCTAATTCAGTGACATAGTCCTGAAAGATTTGCCACATAAAGTATAATATGTGAGTAAACAGACATATTTTAAATAAAACATAACACAATTTATTTAAATAGTTTTAATCTATGAAAATAGAAATACTGATATAGCATATGAAATAATTAACTTCTTCTATCTAGACTTTCTGTTACTAATAGAGATGGTGCCTTCTAACCAGTTTTACAATACTTACATCAGCATTTCTCTCAACTTCATAAATAAATAAATAGGAAGTTAAAGCACTGCACTTTCTCACATCATTTTATAAGAGGACCATGTGCCATGGAAAAAATCGCAGATACATTGATGCCATAACAGCAGGGAACAAGATAATTTATAATTATAGGAGGAATTTGGTTAAACAAGCAAATGTACAAATGCATAAAGATGCATCTCAAGTTAAATTACTCTCATGGGCTCAATCCAGGTTAAAAATCTCACCAAATGCCTACTTGGCATTTAAATTTCATTTGTGTATGTGTTCCTTTAATACAACCGTCTGTGTAGGCCGTATTGCATGTTTGTATTCTTCTTATGTATTCTGATGCTGTTTTGGAGAGAAAACCTAGCTTCTGTGCCTGAATCTTTCTGTGACACAGTGACTGCTTCAGACCTCTGTGCTGATGCTTCCGATTCCTGGGAAGTTCTCTTTGCCACAGGGCGTGCCCTGAAACACATCAAAAGAACAAAGTTCTACAAAAGAAAAAAGAAACTCAAGTAGGCTTGAACATACAAAGAGAGCAAGAAAGAGATGAGAAAGGGGCCAGGCAGAGTGTTGAATACAAAATGAGTTCAACCAGCCCCAGGAGCTCTTCATCACTTACATTTATCTTATTCCCGGAGAGGGGCGTCAAAACCAGCCCTGACATAAACCACCCACTGCCATTGACTTTGACTGTGTGTGTGTGTGTGTGTGTGTGTGTGTGTGTGTGTGTGTGTGTGTGCTGTGTATTATACATAAAAAGGAACAGATTTCATGAAGTATCACTGTTACTCCACAAGAATTTTTTTAAAAAACACAAATGACCAAAGTCCTGAAGAAATAAATTTAGCATAGTTTTCACTTAACTAATCTATAATGTTTTTATCGAAATCTTCTAATTGTGCATTGCTTTAACATCTTTGCTGCAGTATTTATACTGTACACCTTCTGTGCTTGTTAGCATAAAGCATGTGAGATTTTTCCATTCCTACTTGGAATATTTTGTACATGTTTGATATTTCAGGGTCAAAACTCTTGGTTAAATCCCTGCCACAAGATAGATTCTATATGATAAATAAAAACAATTAAAATGTAAATGGTCTGAAAAAGGAAGAAATAAAAGAAACATTTTCTGAGCCTATGCTAATTCCATCTTTGAAATTAATGTCCCTAAATTCTGACTCTCAGTGTTCTTCAAAAGTATTTCCAATTAATAAATCTTTCCAACAAATTTTACTATCCCACTGGAATCATGATCTTAAATGTTTGCACAAATTTTCTATGGATAGAAAGTGTAATGTCAGGTCTGACAGCACTTAGTCCTGCAACGGAACATCGTTTAAATTTTGCTGGTTCAGAGGTAAGTAAATTAACAGTGAATGGGAAGACATAAACTTCAAAAAGAGAGAGAGGGGGAGAGAAAGTACTATCAAAAAGATTTTTCTTATTAGCAAAATTTAGAAATATTACATAAGGGGCACATTCAGAACTTCAGTATGAGTTTTTGTTATCAAGAATGACTATTATAAACAGTAGGCTCAAGACTGTTTCTGATGCATAAGAAGTTATAATCTAACATCCTGATGTTAGTTTCCTAATACAAATCAATTGAATAGTAGTGTGTGTCCATCTGTATTATGATATTTTATTTTGTGCTTCCCTGAGACTTTCTAATTTCTCCTTTACTTGAGTGGTTCTAGGTCACTTGTATGCTATCATTATAGTAAAATAATTACTATGTGTTGCTTTTGTTAATTGGTACTCAATATAAAAACTAAACTTTTTTTTAAAAGATGTTTCAAAAGGTCATAAGCACATGTAGGTGTCAGGTTTTCTTAGTGGGCAATGCCAAGCATGGCTCCCACATGGCCTTACTTGAACAAAGGGTTTCAGTCAGCCATCGGTCTGGAATGAAAAGGTAGGGTCCCCGAGCCCTGTTTATATGTAGCAGAATGTGCAGCCAGAACTTCAGTGTTTTTTTTCAGCTCATTCATAGATGCCTTCTCTGTTTCAGTCTTCTTCCATTTTCTTAAGAAAATAAAATCTTTCAAAATTTAAAACAGCTTGGCAATTGTGTGCTTCTCCAATACACCAGTAATATCAAAATAAAATTATATGATTCCACTCTCATTTCAACAATGAATTACCCAGAAAGACTGTCTTGAGATAGAGCTTGAGCAAGAGAGAGAAAAACAGAAGTTATAATGAAAAATCAAACAGGAGTTACAATTCTTAAAGTTGATAGTCCTGATCCAATTTTTTTTCTTCCTTTAAAAATCAGCCCCATCTCAAATACACCACTCAAAGTTACCATCTGATTTTCTGTGGTTGCATTTTGGTTTTGCATACCTGTTTGTGGTTAGCATTTAAACCACAGCAAAATGTAAATACAGCAGTGGAACGGATACTTTCCTGAAGATTAAAAACCGAAACACCATAAAACCCTACACCAGGGACTGCATGTGACACCTCCAAGGCAAACAGTCATTAGCGCTTCAGTGAGCTGGTCAAAGTGAAAAGGAAGAAAACCACCTCACAGCCTCAGCGTGACCCTCAGAATCCTATAGCTCAGACAATTTACCTTCAACTGCAGGCTTTGCAAGTTGAAGCTCAGGCTGGCCGACCATGCCGCCCCGGATGCGATGGCCCTTTTGGCAGACAGTGACTTGCCCTCAGGTCATAAGTCCAGGCCGGTGTCTTAGGCGGCCCTCTCTAGGCATTTTCTGGCTTCCTAAGATGTTCGGTCCTCACAGCCAGACATCCTTCTCCACGGGACTGACTGACGAGGGTACAGTTCAAACAATACATTAATAAGCCATTTGAAAAGCCAACCATTTACTAAATCAAGGTCCAAGCTGCTAGAAATAGACGGCTGTCTTTTCCTATAATAGATCTCACAATCATCTCAAAAGTCAAATATCTAAAACCCATCTCTTCGTTGAATGCTTCTGTGAAAAGAAAAAACATCCATCTCCTCTTCAGAGATGACCAGGGCTGAGAACACAGGCTCCGGGGTGGGATGGACCTCATCCAGTCCTTACTCTGCTACCTAGTAACAGTGTAACTTTGAACAGATTTCTGAACCTGTCAAACCTATTTTCTTGTCAGTAAAACAGGGACGATAACAGTTCTTATCCCAGGATTGTTGTAGGGAACAAATGGGATTGAACCAGAGACTAAACCAAAGTGCCTGGCATAACCTATAATAAATGAGCTTTAGCTATTATATACTTTAAAAAAACTCATCTTTCACTCATGCTTCTTGATCTTTCTTATCAGTCAGCTTCAGAGATCTATCCACTCAACAAAGTGCCTTTTTCTCTTCCATTCTTAGAGCCTTGGTCTTAGAATCTTACTGCTTTGTAACTAGATTGCTTTAACAATAATTTCAATTGATCCCCTGACCTAGTTTTACTTCAGTCCACCCTGTATATCACTAACAGTTTGATTTTGCATAAACAATGCTTTCTGCTCACCACTGCTAAAAATCTTGATTGATTCCTTCTTTCCCACTCCTCTGCCTGGTTTTCAGTAGCCTACACATTCTAATTCTACTCATTATTTCCTGATGCAATATCTAGAGGGATTTTTTATATTCTTTTTAAAAAAATTTTTAATTGGAGTATAACTGCTTTCCAATATTGTATTAGTTTCTGCTGTACTACATAGCGAAACAGTCTTATGTATACATATAACCCCTACCTATTTTCTGTTGTATAATTTTTTCATTGATTTCCTCACATAGTCAAAAAATATTCACTGAGGGCATACCATGGACCAGATGTTAGGGATGCAAAGAAAACTGGTTTACAAAGATATGCAAATAAAATATTCTCCCTGTCATCAATTATCACAGACAATAGATAATTAAGCAGCTTATTAAAATATACCACGTAAGAACTCTGAAAGAGTAGAGGAGACATTTTTTTAAAAAAAACTTATACTGCTGTCCAATATTCTGTCTTTGAAGGCTTCAAGATATATTAAAATTAAATGACTATAGCATAACAAGTATTGCTTTTCACACTGTTTCATGCTTCCAGGAGCCATAGGGCCTTCAGAGTTTGTGTATTTTTGCCCTTAAGTAAAATTGCTGTTGACCTGTCAAAATTCTAGCCATCCTTACAAAACTAGTCTCACCTCCTCCATGGTGTTTTCCTTCATTACTCCAACACCTCATCTTCATCCCTAGAACTTCTATACCTATTAACCTGCATTACTTAACTTAGTGCTTGGTTCTATGGATTTTTCTGGTGTCTGATATTGTTTTATGTATTAGAGACTAATCTCTCTAACCAGATTCTGAGCCTGTTAAGGGCAGAATTCATGTTTTAAGCAAGTTTGTTTCCTGTTTTCCAAAGAAGCCAACTTGATTCTAAAACAATTGTAGTAACAGATAATTAGTAATTAATTAATTTATTTTTAATGGGGAAAGTGTGGATTTTAAAAATATTTTTTACATTACTTTCTAGTCCAGAATTCACTAAAATTTATTCCATGTAACAAATGGAACAATTGCTTTGTTCTACAAGTTCTACAAAATGCTAATAAAAATTGCTCAAAAACTTAGAAATGTTGGGGATATACTGAATAAACATCGTTGAATAAGATTATTTGCTACAAGACTTCCTAAAATCTGTAAAATGAATCTATTTAAATCTTCAAAAGAGATAGAAATTATTCAGTGTACCCCAAATCTACTTAATGACAAAACTTATTTCTTGGATTAGTGTTCACTGAGCTTACTTTGGGAAATGTCTTCAAAAGCCTTTGGAGCTGATTTCTATTTTCAGCTTAGTCAAACCATGAGCATTGCTGAAATAACTGGTTATTTAACTGAATTAACTGGTAAGTGCTAACAATTCACTAATAATTTTTTAAAACATTTACTCTTCTCCAAATTCTATAACACTAGCAAAGATTTTTATAAACAAAACATTTGGGCAAAAATTCTAACAAGAACATAGAAGAAAGGTCACACTGATCCCTTGAAGCTGCCCAGAGTTAAGCTTCCTGATTTGTGCCTTAATTCAAGGATCTTTCCGTTGATCTAAATTTATATGATTCTGTTATTTAAAGGCTAAATTATGAAGTCTACCCCCTTGGATTTTAAGAAAGAGGGAAGTTCTTTTCTTTAAAGCATCTATTTAAGTGGGTTGTTTAAAATGCATTTAACAACATCAAATTTGATTAGAAATTACAACTTTAATAAAATTTATATATTTATCATTAATTGTGCTTAGTCATGTCCTACTCTTTTCGACTCCATGGACTATAGCCCACCAGGTTCCTTTGTCCATGGGCTTTTTCAGGCAAGACTACTGGAGCGGGTTGCCATTTCCTACTCCAGGGGATCTTTCTGACTCAGGGATCGAAACTGGGTCTCTTGCATCTCCTGCATTGGATGGAGGAGGCAGGAGGACTCTTTACCACTGTGCCACCTAGGAAGTCCCCATACTTATCACTAATTATTAGCGTTTTAAAGTTTATGCTATAAAATTACAACTATAATTAAAATTCAAAATCAGAGATTCAAGATTTAAGGAGACAGTTTCCAGGGTATTGTGTGTGAAGGTCTACCAAGACCAACTTGGTAGAAATCTCTACTGACTCTCCTTTGAGCGTGAGGCTGACTTTATTTTCTGGTGAAGGTATCCAAGGCCTCATCTAGTTCACCCAGTGGATCCTAGGTGAACCCCAAGCCCCTTCCTGAAACAGATTCTGTGGAACCAGCAAGCAATATGCTCTGCTTTCTTTGGGTGCTTACAAGTCCTATGAGTTTTGCAATGGCTGTCATTAAGCTCCACTGTGTTTCCAATGGGCCTTTACAGTGGAGCCTATGCAGTATTCCTAGAGGTAGGACCGTGGAAAGCCAGATCTTATCTGAACTCTACCTTGATGTGCCCTATGCTTTATTTCCCGCAGGCTTCATCCCTGCAGAATGAAACTACAACATCTGAAAGAAGGAATGCTTGGCCATTAAGACCATGTTTGAAGCTTGGCACCAGCACCTGGCGAGGCCAGGCATCCAGTCATGGCCTGCACCAGTCATCACAACTGGGAGGACCTCTAGATGACCCATAACCTCTAGCAGCACCAGGGCTGCTGACCTTTTTCCCACCTATTGATTTCAGGACCCACTTGATCCTGAGTGCCCTAAACTGGTGAGCTGATGTATTATATCCTAAGTTAAAAATTCTTTCTCAGTTCAAGGAAGTTAAACTCACCAGCTTGTGACATCCACAAATTTTTGCTGTGATCCACTCATAGAAAAGCAGCGATGTGACTACTGCTTTTAGCCACAGGTCGTGGGTCTTACCGGAGCCAACCCACTCATCTTGGAGGGGTGCTTCTATGCAGTGGACTTCTTGCCTATGTGTCCTGGTCAGGAGCACTCACACCGAGGTCCGAGTCTGGACCGCAGCAGCTTTGTCCTCCAGCTTCTACCTGTTCAAGGTTAAACAGCATAAACTGTGGGTCCTGGGACTTCTGATGGCCAAGTGTCAAGGAGACATGGAGGACCGAGGACAATGTGCCTTGGCAGAACTGAACCAGAGAAAAAGACAGAGGCCTCTCCCAGACTTTATTGAGCCGCTAGTGATGGTGATTAAATATCTTTGGAGAGTTTTATCACAGAGCTCTCACCATATTACTAAAACAATAGTATCTTCATATTTACCAAAATGAACCATCTTTCTCCATGATAAGAGACATTGCCTTTACCCCCAGCGCCCATCAAAAACCTACATCTGCATGGATTTCTGACTAATGTAGAGCTACCAGTCTGAATCCACATCTAGTAAATTTGTCATTGTATACAGAGATCACCTGGATCATGAGATGACACCCTGGAATAGCAGTGCCTGTGCGTACTACCCACCATCAAAATCACTGAGTTTTCCCTATACCCAGCACCGCATTCATCTATAATACCTCTTCTGGGCAAACCAGTCTCTTACAAGTGAAGTATGGAAACATCTCATGAAGCATCTTAATTCCCTGTGAATTCAAACAATTCTTATTGGTGATATGTTATGTGCCCAGAACAGCATTGACTTTCTGAGTATTCAATGGTGACTATGTTACAGTGGTTGCCCCTCAGAATTTTATATTCTAATGGGGAAGTCAGACAGTTAAACAGAATGGTGAGTGCTAGACGAGTATGATGATGGCCATGAGAATTCCCTCATCTCTGATCTTGGACCACCCAGGAAGCTCCTAGTTGCCCAGGTTGCCTCAGATGATCTCCTAATATGCCAAAGCAACCCAAAAAATTCAAGCCAACAAGCAGCAGTCCCTGGGGAAACCCCTGCAAGGGGTGATCATATGGATTCTGGCTACTAATGTATTGTTTCTAAGCCACCTGACTTTTCAGTAAGTTAGGCACTCTTTTACTAAGCGCCTTCCCCATTCCGTCATCAAACTGGTAGCCCTCAGGTTGTAGCTGCTCATAGGTGGAATCAAGCTATGAAGTTGAAAGACATGGCTTGGAGTCTGGGTCCTGGCACTTACCATGACTATGGTTGAATCACTTAAACTCTCTAGTCCTTGGTATCTTTCTTTGCAAAGTAAAATTGGAAACATGTACTATACCTACCTCACAGGGTTGTTGTGAGAATCAAGTGAAAATGTATGTGAAAATGTATGTAACTTTGTTATTTTTAATCACCCCCATTTTCCATGGGTTCTTCCTCCTCCCTACCAAATACAATATTATAATTTACCAGAAAAAGGTTTCTTACCACCTTCATGCAAGTGAATGGTACAAAGATGATAAAGTGTGTGCCCTCCTGGATATCTGGCTTCAGTCTAAGGATTCTGATGCCTCACAAGATGACAAGGATATAATCCAGAGGACCAAAGCCAGGGCCCTATTACCATATAGCCATTCCACCATTAACACACCACTGGACTTAGACACCAGTCAGCCCTCATGATGGAAGGCTTTCCCCAAGGCCATAGTAGAGAAGTCTCTCTTGGCCCCAGAGAACTAACCAGATAACCATGATTCAGGGAGTCCCCTGGGCTTTGGCTATGAAAGGAATCACCAGCCAGGCCAGTGGAGAGCTCATCTCCTAAGACAGAATCAGAAGACTTTGTTACAAGGAGACATTGATCCACTTAAACAAAACACAAACCACCCCTGACTGCCCAACCTATTATAGTTGAGCTGGCAGGGAAAATTCTAGACATTCATTTATAACAAAGATTTGGTGATACATCCCTTCTTTAAGCACACTTTATCCTTAAGGCTAACTTGGCTCTTATCTCTCTGATTTTGACTTGTTTACTCTTTGTCTGTCTAACAGACCTGTGATAAACTGTGCTCCTGGCTTACAAGCCTCTTATATCCCCCTCATACACACACACACCAACCAGTAATCCCACCCTTCTTTCCTATCCTACCCACATGGCCAAGCCCTAGCCTGGCCTTCTGTTTCTAGGGATTCAAAATGGATTTTAGATTGACTAATCTAATTGGAGTCCAATCTCAGTGAAGCAGTCTATCCCACATTGAAACACTGACTCTATTTTGGTCCTGAGTAGAAGTCTAAATAGAGTATCTATGGAGCCATTGATACTCAGCCATCCTCTAAGGGAGAAAAAAAAAAAAAGATTTCATCTTTCTACATAAAATATACTTCTCCTAAACTAAGAACATATTAGCATGTACCTCCAGGGACAGCATAAAATTTCTATAAAAGATCTCTTGAGTGAAGGGAATGATGATTATATACCAAAAGATGAGACAGGATTAGCATCCTAGAATCTCTGAAGATCTTACGTCTGAAATAGGAAATTTCAACTATAACTCATTCCTCTGGTTCTCAAGGCAACGGAAGAGGAATTTTAGGAAAAACACTAATTGTGTCAATTTCCAAAATATGTTTAAATGCAGTGAAAAAAAATTCACGGTCTTCTAGCTATATGTCAGAAGAGCTGAATCTAATATGCCAACTCAGTGAACTGAGAAATTCACAAATCCTTTCTTTAGGCCGTAACATTAAAATTTTGTTTTAAGACTTAAAAAAAATCAAAGATAATTAAAACAGTGTTTTATAGTTTACAGTCACCACTTGCTATGGGAAGAGAGCCAGGGAGACTCAGAGTCCCAGCCACCCAAGGTCAGAGGCGCTGAGCCAGAGGACCCAGAGGAGAGCAGGTCCATGCCAGGAAGAAAAGCTGTTGCTGAAATGACAGACCGAGCATATGAAACAAGATGATCTTCAGGTCATGGTAACTGAGAAAGAAGAATAGACTGATCCAAATTGAGAAGCAGATTAAGATGTTGGAATTGGTATCAGGACAAATACGACTGGGCAGGAAATAGAGTCACCTACAGCCGCGCCATGCTTGTCTTACAGTAGCGTTTCTTATGAGTTGCAATATTACATCCTAGTTTGGTTTTGTTTTGTTTTTTTCAGAAGTAACATCCTGAGTATCACTGATGTCACTCACATAACCAGCCCAAAATAGAAAACCTTCCTCACCCACAGACGTACCTTTTATGCTCTTGGTTGACATAATTTGCTTTCTGAGAGTTTTAGTTTTTTCATAAATCTTTGATAAATTATTTTATCAATAAAAAATTCTCATTAAATAATTTCCCTGGTTGAATTCTAATTCCTTCTTTTGTGATTGAACTTGGTAATAAAAATGAATGACTTTAATAGTTTGTCTTTCCTTGCCTGTCCAAGGCTATGTGAGAGGGAAAGGATATCCCCTCATAGGTTACATGTTAGTGAGCTGGAAACAGTTAAAGCCAAACACCAGGCAAGGATAGCCAAGGGGATGTTTACTACAGCATTCCAGTTTAACCTTCATCTGCAAACTGTATCTCTGTCAGAGGCACTCAGTTCTCTCATTGCCCCGCTTCAGGATGCAGACACACTGCCAAGTGAGATACAATGCACAGGACAGAAAAGAAAAGTGTAGGCAGCATTTTGCAGAAAGAGGTATCTGAATGCAGAGATCAGCCACTCCCCATTGCTGGCAGGAATGCCAGGCTTTTCAGAAAATCACATTAGAAGTTCCAGCAGTAGATGGAAGCCAGCCAGTAGACACAATGGTGGGGAACTGGGGGAAGCTTTGTAATTAAAGACTGAACTCTGAATACTTGCAAGCAGGCTAAGAACTCTCCTGTTGTCAACAAGGGCTGATTTTTTAACTGAACCTAGTAAGACACGAATACGTGTGGGAAATAAAGGAAGTCAGTGGATTGCACTCGTTGGGTAAAGAATGAAGAAAGTAGTCTGAATGGTACTTAGAGAGATCACAAGCTCCCTGGCAGGAGAGACTGAAAATGACTACAGAGGAGCATCGCTGTGTGTCCTTTCCAAGATGATGTATATATAGTTACACTGAAATTGACTGCCTAGTAAATTGCAATTGGCTCTTGTCTTTTGCATCAGTTCAGTTCTTCTCTATTGAGTCTTTCCATGGTCTTTATAAAGCCTAGAATTTACAAAGAACTCTTCAAAGCTAACAGTTACTTGTTAGTATCTGAACCAGATACTGATGATTACTATCAATATTCTAGAATGACCAAGCCAAATAAGCATGCAGATCTTTACTTAAATAAAATTTATTTCAAACAAAATATACACAGATTACACCAAGAAGATGTAGTACCATCTCTGTCACAGCAGTCCCTAATGGAATTATAATCCCAAATTTCCCATCTTTACCACAATAAAACTAAATTTCTGTAAGCCGAAAATCTACATAGAGAATGTGTGTTGTTTCTTTTTTTACTAGATCAAAATTTGGCAGCAACTAAACAATATTTTGAAGGACTAGTAAAGTTAAACTCCTTGAAGGCATTCTTTCCTGCAATTTATGTAGATTGAAAGCCATCCATCTTCTAGATACTATGATAAGCGATAGACATCACATAGCAAAATCATGGAGTTCACATTCCAGGATGAGAAAAAGATATCAAACCAATAACCTTACCAATGATTAATTCTCTGAAGGAAAGGATAAACGAGTGTGTATAACAAAGAAAACTGACCTAGTTGAGAAGGTTTACAGGAAGAAGTAAAAAGCTTTTGCTAAAGAACAATGAGCAGAAGTTTGGGGAATAGAGATGGGGATGATAGAACACATCAGGCAGAAAGACCAGCTAGCATCCTTCAGTGACAGAAAGCAAAATTCATCTGAGAACTAAAAGCCAATGTAACTGAATGTAATGAAGACAGGTCCAAGAACTGGAGCTCTGAAAACAAAGGTAAGAAAGGCGAAAGGAGAGTCCTAGACGTGGATACAAACCACCTATGCAGAGTCTTAAATACCACACTAAGGAACTTGATCTTCAATCTTCTTGAATCCAGAGCCACTGCAGATTTTAGCAAGAGTCAAGTGATACATTTGTGTGTCTTGTTGTTGCTTTGTTGCACACATAGAGCATGCTCAGTATACACGCACTGAATACATCTGAGAAAGTTGTCTTCCCTACAAAGAATCCCAGAGGACTGTTACTATGTTTTCCTAAATTAAACTGTTTATCAGAATCATAACTCAGAAACTTCCCTGTAAAGAGGCTTTCTGAAATTTATATTCAAACGGTGCCAAAAGTGTCGTTATTACCACCTTATCATATGTATGATGCATCCAGGGATACTGTCTTTAAAACAGATACAAAAATTGTTTCAGTAACAGTCATACTGATGAAAATATTTTGGAAGCATCCATGAAAGTAAATGAAACATTCATTACTATTTACTTCTCTATTAGGGGCGGAAGCTCAATTTAGAATGAAAAGAGGTGATATAAGAGCCTTAGAAACATCGAGATGCCCTGACTGGCCTGCACACCAATAGCACAGTAGGTCGCCGTGTCTCCTCCTTCAGCCCTGCCTTTACAGATACCTGGTGCCTCCAACAACTTCACATCTGGGAACTAGGGCAGGAATCAGTCTTCTCCTTGGCTTTCCCTGCAGACTAAGTTATAGGCTTCCTCAGTTCTGCTAAATCAATGATCACTTGTCCATCTGTTTCCATTTTGTAAAATCAATTGATATCTTTCATTTGTTATTGTCTCTTTAGCCATTCTCTTTGTCCCATGGGTTTATATATTCTGTGTCCTTTTTCTGTTATATTAATGATGTTTGAGGGAGGTATCTGTGTGTTCAATCTGAAACAGTTAACTGGAACTTTCTTATTGTTCTAATTTGCATTTCCTGGTTGAATATGTTTTTCATCTTTATGGATCATTTTTACTACTCCTTCATGAACTACCTGCTCTTATCTTTTGGCTGTTTTTCTATCAGGAACTAGACATTTTCTTATCAAGTTTAGTAATTCCTTTTTATATTATGTCTATTAACTCACTGTGTGTAAAACTTGTTGCAAATACTTTTTCTAATTTATCATTTACTTTTAACTTCTATGATTTTTTGTATGTGAAAAATGTTCTTTCAGTTTTTATGTACTATTGTTTGTGGAACTCTTTTATTATTAAAATTACTGTTAATTTAACATTTTAAATTATTTCATTAATTATTGAATCTTCCAGTGATTTTATGTGTAGAATGCTTACTTAGCCTGATGTCAGTAAAACACTTATATCACTTTCTAAATATGTTTATAATTTCCCATTTTTATATTTAACTTTTAATTCACCTGCAATTTATCCTGCCACATAGGACAAGGGGAGATTTAAGGAATTAATTGAGAAATATAGCATGTATACATAGCACACAGACATAGATTTATGAATACTTTAACAAATCATTTAAAAACAAACACTCATCCTACCTCAGTGTGAATTCCTGTTTAAAGATCTAACTTTTGGGAGAATAAAAAGTAAAATAATTCGTACTGGAAATGGTCTAGGAAGCATAACCTCAGATGGGTTTCTGGAACTGGATCACTCTGTGGCCAGAGAGCAGCCGAGGGTGTGACATCAGCGATAAGCGGGTTGCGGTGACCCCTGGCATGCTGTAGGGTCACTATTGCTAAGAGTCTCATCTGAGATGAACTGGAACCAGATACAGGAAGAAGAGGAGACACTGAGCTTGTGCGATATCGCTACCACTTGAGGGATGCCGGGGTCCAGCCCCGGCGGGTCCAGGGGTCTATGAGGGATGAGTGGCGTCTTCGAAGAAGTGAGCTGAGTCAATGTGGTGATGGAGCTGTCTCTCTCGCTTATTGTTGTTGGTTTACAGTTTTTATACCCAAGAAACACACCCATTGCATCACATATTATTCTATACAATCTTTTGTTTTCTGCCTACCATCAAAAACTTTAACATTAAGCTCATTTTCCTTGCAGAAGGTCTGATTTCTGCATAATTAGACTCAACAATAGTATGTTTACCATTTGAATGTCTCCAGCTACTTCGATAAATACATCAATCTAAGTAGAAAGGTTACATTTCTCTTATCAGGTGCAACTATGTAGAAGCTAGAAGGAAGGGCTTAAGCTTGAAACTGTTTTATTCTATTAACCTACTCTGCTTAAAGAGGACAAAGAGACAGTTTAGCAGCACTGCTTTAACAATAAAACCCTATTAACATTATAACTACCATAATGAATTCCTTTGTCTACAATATCCTAGAGCAATCAGTGTCTCCAACTATGCTGGCCACAGTTATGAGCATTCCTAAGTCCCATTCAAGGAAGGGAGCCTCCTCTGTGGAGTGGTCGGGGGAGTGGGAGTGGAAAGGTGACCCAAGTACGAGCCCTTCTGGTGGTGGCCTTGCCATGACCCCCAGAGAACTCTTGGTAAACTCCCCAGTAAGAGTAGGAGGTAGTAGTAATCTATTTAAATGTCCCTTATTCCTCCTTTGTCCCCAGGGAAGGGAATCCATCTTCCCAGATCCTCTGAGGGAAATAAGGTCTGAGGGAATTATCTCAGTATAAATTCTTTCTAACTGGGACTGACCTGAGATGAGCTAAAATACAAACAGATGAGCATAAACAGAACTTCCCAAGAAAAATACCAGGAGGGGCCTTGCCTGAGGATGCCCCAAAGGAAAATCCACTTTGCAGTTTCCTTAGTCTCCTGCGTGACCTTGTCATCCGAGTGAGGGGGCATCCTGACGGCTCCTGGCAGAGGGATATGGTAACGGTGGTTGCAGTAAAAGGCTGCAGACATGGCAGGTGAAGTGCCACAGATATACCACTGAAAGAAAATGGTGGGCTCAAGTTAGTCAGCCATCACCTCAAGACACAATGCAAAATCCAGAAAACTCTCTGATATCCACATTTACTGCCAGTACAGGCTGAATATTAGACCTTATTATAAGAGTAGCCGGATTGCAGAGTATTGTTACTACACAGCCCTGGCAAGGTGACTACGCTAAACCTGAGACCCTGAGAGACAAGTACGAAACTGAGGATGAAAAGCGGATGTATGGATCTCTATGTTCTGCTGAGCCAGCTAGGTCTCCTCAAGTGACCCACTTCATTTGACTCAAGAATAGTCAGCTCCCCTTGCCTGAGGTCCATTCAGAGACCTCACATGAGTATGATGAATCACCAGATAATACTTGCCTTCACCAGAACTGGCTCCACCTCACTTATAGTTTGTAGGCACAAAGCTAGGGCCAAGTCTCAGCATGGCCCACTTGGGGAAGTACTGTTCTTGTTTTGGAAGCAAAGGAACTACACCAGAAGTTCTACAATACTGAGCGGAACTCCCATAACGCAGGGTTTTATATCCTAGAGGTCAAAATATTATGCTGAGATGGATTTCTTAAACTTGGGAGAAACATTGACCTACGGTAAATAAGGTGGAACTGCCAGAACAGCTTCATGGCAGTTTTAGGAAAGGGGAGAAAGTCTTAGAAAAGAGGATACACTTGAATGGATTTAATGGTTAAGACCAGAGAATTCACTAGCTACTATGTTTCTCAGGAAAGCCAAAGAAGAAACTCTCTTGCTAAATCAAAAACTAATGTGTTGACAACACAGTTCACAGGGAGATACATAAGGCTACAATATTTACTGAGACTGTGAAATCTGGTTTAAGGCAGGTCTTTCCATGCTGGGACAGGGGTGGAGGTTGACTAGGGTTAGGGAAGGATCATGATGTAAGAATTTAGGGTGAACAAAGAAAAATGAGAGTTTTGAGGTGAGGAGTTCAGTCTTTTGGTGCACACTGTCAATTGATGCTTCCTATTGATGCTATGAGGCTATGAAGCTGGTGGGTCCTGCAGGAAGCTCCTGGAATAAGCAATAAAGTCAATTTGTTTGTTTTAAACAAAAAGAAACTTCTAATGTGGGGATAGTATCATTGTTTAGAAAATGCAGTAAATCTGTCCTTTTCTAGTTAGGATATACACTCAGGAAATCTACCATGGAATAAGCTCAACGGGGTTGACAAAATGAGAGGATCCCAGAAGAGCAGAGGCCAGATGGTGCCACTTAATTGTCGATGTCAAGGTGGGTGTAATTCCTACACCAGGAAGTTAAGCCAGAATGAAAATCGGGGACCCTGGCCCCCAGAGGTCTGTGGCAATAGCTAATGGGCCACAGTGTTTCCAGGGACACAACAGATGGATAGCACGCTGGGATGACTAGTGGTCCCTCCCAAGATGCCCGCATTCTAGTTTCCAGGAACCTGTGACTATATTACCTAACATGGCAAATGAGACTTGCAAAGTGGTTGAATTAAGAATCTCAGGATGGGGAGATTATGCTGGAGCATCTGGGTGTGCCCAGAATAATAACAGTGTTCTTTGAGGTGAAGGAGGCAGGAGTCAGATTCAAATAAGGGGATGTGACAACAGGAGCAGAGGTCAGAGAGGAAGAGGTTTAAAGATGCTATGATGCCAGTGCTGAAGGCCAAGTGAAAGGCTCTGAAAGTACACTCCCTCCAAGATGGTAAATCAGAAAAATACCACACACTGGACGGAATCCTGGAGATTATCATTCTTGGAGGTGTGCACCACCAGATGAAGAGCAGCGGTCTCCACCATGTCTCTGTTTCATCAGTCACTCTGACACCTGCAAAAATCAGATGATAATAGACTACTGTGAGCCTAACTGAGGGGGAAGCCCCATCTCAGCCGCCTGGCAACTGTTGCACTTATCATGCAGCTATTGATTGGGAGGATTTAGCAAGAAGGGTGATAAGAAGCAGTTCACACTCACCTGGAAGGAATAACAGTACTTTCGTGATCATGATCCAGGGTCATGTTAACATTTTCCTGATAAAAGGACTTGGCTTACCTGGAACTTCTGCAGAAACTCACAGTGGTCTATTCTGATGACATCACTAACTGGACCTGGGGAGCAGGAAGTAGCTTCATAAGAAATACCCTTGTGAGGTATATTACAAAGACCCAAGATCCTGCCAGAGTGGCAATGTTTTAGAATTTCAGAACTTTGTGACACGCTGTTAACAAGACACGCCCAAAGAAACAGCCATAATGCCTGGTAGTCCTTTTTTGATTTTGGAGCAAGCACATGTCATACAGCTCTGACTTATTTATCAGTTGACAACTGACTCAGAAGCAAGCTGTTCTGAGCAGAGCTTATAGCAGATATAAGTTGTGGAATAAATAAACCTCCTTGTTCATGACATCAGGTGATTCAGCAGATCCTATGGTACTGGAGCTATTTGTAGAACATAAGGGTGCATGTAGAGTCTTTTGTAAGCCCCAGTAGAAGAGTCACAGCACAGACCTCTAAGGGCTTGGAACGAGATTATGCCACCTGAAGCACAGAAGTGGTCACCACTCCAAACAGATCTTGGATGCTACTGGCCTCTTGCAGAGACTGAACTCCTAATGAAGGGATCTTAAGTGCTGTGCAACTGAGGCTGTTCACTTTGATCTGGATATCTCATTAATTACAAGTTCGACAGGGGGAGAGGGGAGGGGAAAATATCCATCCATCATATGGAAATAGTAATTCTGGATCAGACCCAATAAGTTCAAGAGAGCATAAGTAAGTTTCATGAACAGGTGTCCCGGACTCTTTTATTACTCCATTCCATCAATGTCTCACCTTTAATGAGGTAACAGAAAAGGAACAGCTAACAAAGAAGGAAGAACTGAGGCATGGTTCCTGGATGGGGTGACTCATTATGTCTGCAAGCCAAAAAGAGGCTGCTGTTGCAATACAGTGCATCTCAGAGAAACCCTGAAGGGCTGTATTAAGAGAAAGTCCTGTGCGTTTCACTTTCAGTGAAGAAAAAAATGGCCTAAGATGTGTGCATGCTCAGTCGAGTCCAATTCTTTGCAACACCATTGACTGTAGTTCTCCAGTCTCCTCTGCCCTTGGGATTTCCCAGGCAAGAATACTGAAGTGGGTTGCCATTTCCTTCTCCAGGGGTTTTCCCGACCCAGGGATCAAACATGCATCTCCTACGTGTAAGGAGGATTCTTTACCACCAAACCAACTGAGAAGCCCTCTTAAAAGATACTGAAGCTTGCATTTTTCTCCCTTGAATCATTTCCTCTGAATGAGCAAGGTTCTCCTATGCCATAGAACACTCAGCCATATGAGAAGATCCACATGGCAAGAAACTCAGGCCTACTGCCAACAGCCAGCACTAACTGCAGCCTTGTGAAGGGACCATCTGGGAAGTGGTCCCTCCAGTCCTAGTCAAGCCTTCAGATACTAAAACTTGAGCTGACATTTCCAGTAAAACCTCTTGAGAAATATTGAGCCAGAACCACCCAACTCAGCAGCTCCAGAATCTCTTACCCACAGAAACTGTGATGTAGTGTTTGTTGTTTAAACCACTAAGCTGGGAGTGGGGTGGATTTATTATGGAGGAATAGATAACTGATACAGAGACTATAAAATTGGGAAGGAGTTTACAGTTCCTGGTGGTCAATGAAACTTAAGCAAACCTAGGAACTGTAACAAATGTAACTTCGAACAGCTCTAACAAGCCTTTAGTGTAATAGTAGACCTAAACTTCATCTCCTCTGAAAGTTGAATGGCAATTCCAGAGATAAGAAGAGAATTCTTAGAGGAGGAAGCATTTACTCTAGAGTTTGAAACTCAGGTTACCTTCTAGTAAGTAGGACTAAATAATAAGTGTCTGGATTAGCATGTTTGTGATGACAGGAATTACAAGTTCTGAGAACTATAAACTAGCTGACTAGAGTACAGGAAAACTTCTAGAAAAATAATTCTCAAAGTGGGACATCCCTTGTACTATTTGTAATACAAGTCCTGGGTTCCTTTCAAAAAGTTGATTTGGTAGATTTAGTAGGGGCCCAGGAATCTACCTTTTTAATGAATATCCCAAGTGATTTTTATGTACATAGATATCCTTGAAATAAATACGAGAAGCTGTGCAAAAGGAATAATGAAGTCTAGAAACATAGGCTAGGACCAGATAACTGAGAATTAAAAGCTGAACTCTGTGGTTGACATATGATAGACAGTGAGATGCCACTGAACTTATAATAGAATTTTATTAAGAAAATTTTCATGTTCAAGTAATGGTCTACTGAATTATTATATCACCCGTATTAGTAATTATCAAGATTTTTGTACATGTTCTTCATTATTCCTTTTTTATAGTGTTGATCTTGTTCATAAAGCACTTCAAAGCAAATCATAGGCATGTTATTTTATGCATATATATATATATATATATAAGTGTGACTCTGAGGGTATGGACAACTTTTTAGATAGCCATATTGTCTTTATCATACTTAGGAAAAAATTAACAATAACTCATTGGTATCACATAATACTGCACTTATATTCATATTTCATCAAGTGTCTTTAAAATGATCCTTTTACTATTGAATCTGAATCCAAACAAGGTCCACACATTGCTTTTGGTGCTATATCTTGAGATTGTCTTAATCAAGAACAATCCTCACCTCTCTCATTCTTTCTTCATGTCACAGAATTGGGAAAACTGAACATTTGTTCTATAGAATGTTACACGAAATGGGTTTGTCTCTTTGCATTTTTCATGGTGTCCTTTAAACTTAATATGGTGTGCTATGCTGTGCTAAGTCGATTCAGTCGGGTCTAACTCTTTCCGACCCTATGGACTGTAGTCCGCCAGGCTCCTCTTAGCCATGGGATTCTCCAGGCAAGAACACTGGAGTGAGTTGCCAAGCCCTTCTCCAGGGGATCTTCCTGACCCAGGGATTGACCGACCCAGTGTATCCTGTGGATCCTGCATTGCAAGTGGACTCTTAACGACTGAGCCACCTCGGAAGCCCAATATAATATCCCCCATATTTTAAATTCAGATTCACTTCTTTTTTTTTTTCAAGGATACTCCATAGAAGTCTGAGTACTTCATCAGTTCAGTTCAGTTCAGTCGCTCAGTCATGTCCAACTCTTTGCAACATCATGGATTGCAGCACGCCAGGCCTCCCTGTCCAAAACCAACTCCCAAAGCCTGCTAAAACCCATGTCCATTGAGTTGGAAATGTCATCCAACCATGTTATCCTCTGTTGTCCCCTTCTTCCACCTGAAAACTTTCCCAGCATCAGGTTCTTTTCAAATGAGTCAGTTCTTCGCATCAGGTGGTCAAATTTTCAGCTTTAGCATCAGTTCTTGCAAGGAATACTCAGGGCTGATTTCCTTTAGGATGGACTGGTTAGATCTCCTTGAAGTCCAAGGGACTCTCCAAAGTCTGCTCCAACACCACAGTTCAAAAGCATCAATTCTTCAGCACACAGCTTTCTTTATAGTCCAACTCTCACATCCATACATGACTAGTGGAAAAACCATAGCTTTGACTATATGGACCTTTGTTGGCAAAGTAATGCCTCTGCTTTCTAATATGCTGTCTAGGTTGGTCATAACATTCCTTCCAAGGAGAAAGCATCTTTTAAATTCATGGCTGCAGTCACCATCTGCAGTGATTTTGGAGCCCCCCAAAATAAAGTCTGTCACTGTTTCCATTGTTTCCCCATCTATTTGCCATGAAGTGATTGGACCAGATGCCATGATCTTAGTTTTCTGAATGTTGAGCTTTAAGCCAACTTTTTCACTCTCCTCTTTCACTTTCATCAAGAGGATCTTTAGTTCTTCTTTGTCATCTGCATATCTGAGGTTATTGATATTTCTCCCAGCAATCTTTATTCTAGTTTATGCTTCATCCAGCCCAGTGTTTCTCATGATGTACTCTGCATATAAGTTAAATAAGCAGGGTGACAATATATAGCTTTGGCATACTCTTTTCCCGATTTGGAACTAGTGTGTTGTTCCATGTCGAGTTCTAAATGATGCTTCCTGACCTGCATACAGATTTCTCAGGAGGCAGCTCAGGTGGTCTGGTATTCCCATCTCTTGAAGAATTTTCCACAGTTTGTTGTGATCCACACAGACAAAAGATTTAGCATAGTCAATAAAGCAGAAATAGATGTTTTTCTGGAATTCTCTTGCTTTTTTGATGATCCAGTGGATGTTAGCAATTTGGTCTCTGGTTCCTCTGCCTTTCTAAACCCAGCCTAGACATCTGGAAGTTCACAGTTCATGTACTGTTGAAGTCAAGCTTGGAGAATTTTGAGCATTACTTTACTGGCGTATGAGATGAGTGCAATTGTGTGGTAATTTGAGCATTCTTTGGCATTGCCTTTCTTTGGGTTAGTAATGAAAACTGACCTTTTCCAGTCCTGTGGCCACTGCTGTTTCCCAAGTTTGCTGGCATATTGAGTGCAGCACTTTCACAGCATCATCTTCCAGGATTTGAAATAGCTCAACTGGAATTCCATCACCTCCACTAGCTTTGTTTGTAGAGATGCTTCCTAAGCCCCACTTGACTTCACAATCTGGGATGTCTGGCTCTAGGTGAGTGACCACACCATCATAATTTTCTGGGTTGTGAAGATCTTTTCTGTACAGTTCTTCTGTGTATTTTTGCCACCTCTTCTTAATATCTTCTGCTTCTGTTAGGTCCCTACCATTTATGTTCTTTATTGTGCCCATCTTTGCATGAAATGTTCCCTTGGTATCTCTGATTTTTTTGAAGAGATCTCTAGTCTTTCCCATTCTATTGTTTTCCTCTATTTCTTTTCACTGATCACTGAGAAAGGCTTTCTTATCTCTCCTTGCTATTCTTTGGAACTCTGCATTCAAATGGGTATATCTTTCCCTTTCTCCTTTGTATTTCACATCTCTTCTTTTCACAGCTATTTGTAAGGCCTCTTCAGACTACCATTTTGCCTTTTTGCATTACTTTTCCTTGGGAATGGTCTTGATCCCTGCCTTCTATACAGTGTCATGAACCTCCATCCATAGTTGTTCAGGCACTCTATCAGATCTAATCCCTTGAATCTATTTCTCACTTCCACTGTATAATCATAAGGGATTTGATTTAGGTCATACCTGAATAGTCTAGTGGTTTTCCCTACTTTCTCTTCAATTTAAGTCTGAATTTGGCAATAAGGAGTTCATGATCTGAGCGACAGTCAGCTGCTGGTCTTGTCTTTGCTGACTGTATAGAGCTTCTCCATCTTTGGCTGCAAAGATTATAATCAACTATATTAATTATATGAGTACTTCATAATACTCAGATGATAATTATATCTACTACTGTGGGCAAGAATCCCTTAGAAGAAATGGAGTAGCCATTATGGTCAACAAAAGAGTCAAAAATGCAGTACTTGGATGCAATCTCAAAAAAAACAGAATGATCTCTGTTCATTACCAAGGCAAATTATTCAATAGCACGGTAATCCAAGCCTATGCCCCAACCAGTAATGCTGAAGAAGCTGAAGTTGAACTGTTCTATGAAGACCTACAAGACATTTTAGAACTAACACCCAAAACAGATGTCCTTTTCATTATAGGGGACTGGAATGCAAAAGTAGGAAGTCAGGTAATACCTGGAGTAACAGGTATATTTGGCCTTGGAGTACAGAATGAAGCAGGACAAAGGCTAATAGAATTTTGCCAAGAGAATGTGCTGGTCATAGCAAACATCCTCTTCCAACAACACAAGAGAAGATTCTACACATGGACATCACTAGACAGTCAATACCAAAATCAGATTGATTATATTCTTTACAGCCAAAGAAGGAGAAGCTCTATATAGTCAGCAAAAACAAGACCAGCAGCTGACTGTCACTCGGATCACGAACTCGTTATTGCCAAATTCAGACTGAAATTGAAGAAAATAGGGAAGACCACTAGACTATTCAGGTATGACCTAAATCAAATCCCTTGTAATTATACAGTGGAAGTGACAAATAGATTTAAGGGACTAGATCTGATAGACAGAGTGCCTGATGAACTATGGACAAAGGTTCATGACATTGTACAGGAGACAGAAATTAAGACCATCCCCATGGAAAAGTAATGCAAAAAACCAAAATGGCTGTCTGAGGAGGCCTTACAAATATCTATGAAAAGAAGAGAAGTGAAAAGCAAAGGAGAAAAGGAAAGACATACCCATCTTAATGCAGAATTCCAAAGAGTAGCAAGGAGAGATAAGAAAGCCTTTCTCAGTGATCAGTGCAAAGAAATAGAGGAAAACAATAGAATGGGAAAGACTAGAGATCTCTTCAAGAAAATTAGAGATACCAATGGAACATTTCATGCAAAGATGGGCTCGATAAAGGGCAGAAATGGTATGGACCTAACAGAAGCAGAAGATATTAAGAAGAGGTGGCAAGAATACACAGAACTTTACAAAAAAGATCTTCATGACTCACATAATCACGATGGTATAATCACTCACACTCAGCTAAAGCCAGACATCCTGGAAGGTGAAGTCAAGTGGGCCTTAGGAAGCCTCACTAGTGGAGGTGATGGAATTCCAGTTGAGCTATTTCAAATCCTGAAAGATGATGTGGTGAAAGTGCTGCACTCAATATGCCAGCAAATTTGGAAAACTCAGCAGTGGCCACAGGACTGGAAAATGTCAGTTTTCATTCCAATCCCAAAGAAAGGCAATGCCAAAGAATGCTCAAACTACCACACAATTGCACTCACTTCACACATAAGTGAAGTAATGCTCAAAATTCTCCAAGACAGGCTTCAGCAATACATGAACCATGAACTTCCAGATGTTCAAGCTGGTTTTAGAAAATGCAGAGGAACCAGAGATGAAATTGCCAACATCCGCTGGATTATCAAAAAAGCAAGAGAGTTCCAGAAAAACATCTACTTCTGCTTTATTGATTATGCTAAAGCCTTTGACTGTGTGGATCACAATAAACTGTGGAAAATTCTGAAAAAGATGGGAATACCAGACCATCTGACCTGTCTCTTGAGAAACCTATATGCAGGTCAGGAAGCATCAGCTGGAACTGGACATGGAACAACAGACTGGTTCCAAATAGGAAAAGGAGTACATCAAAGCTGTATATTGTCACCCTGCTTATTTAACTTATATGCAGAGTACATCATGAGAAACGCTGGGCTGGAAGAAGCACAGCCGGAATCAATATTGCAGGGAGAAATATCAATAACCTCAGATATGCAGATGACACCACCGTTATGCCAGAAAGTGAAGAGGAACTAAAAAGCCTCTTGATGAAAGTGAAAGAAGAGAGTGAAAAAGTTGGCTTAAGGCTCAACATTAAGAAAACTAAGATCATGGCATCTGATCCTATTGCTTCATGGGAAATAGATATGGAAACAGTGGGAAAAGTATCAGACTTTATTTTAGGGGGCTCCAAAATCACTGAAGATGGTGATTGCAGTCATGAAATTAAAAGACGCCTACTCCTTGGAAGGAAAGTTATGGCCAACCTAGATAGCATATTGAAAAGCAAAGACATTACTTTGCCAACAAAGATTCGTCTAGTCGACGCTATGGTTTCTCCAGTAGTCATGTATGGATGCGAGAGTTGGACAGTGAAAAAGGCTGAGCACCGAAGAAATGATGCTTTTCAACTGTGGTGTTGGAGAAGACTCTTGAGAGCTCCTTGGACTGCAAGGAGATCCAACAAGTCCATCCTAAAGGAGATCAGTCCTGGGTGTTCATTGGAAGGACTGATATTGAAGCTGAAACTCCAATACTTTGGCCACCTGATGTGAAGAGTTGACTCATTGGAAAAGACCCTGATGCTGGGAAGAATTGGGGGCAGGAGAAGGGGCAGGAGATGGCTGGATGGCATCACCAACTCGATGGACATGGGTTTGGGTGCACTCTGGGAGTTGGTGATGGGCAGGGAGGCCTGGCGTGCTGTGGTTCATGGGGTCGCAAAGAGTCAGACACAACTGAGTGACTGAACTGATAATGATATCTCATAATACATGAGAAATCAGGAAGCACATAATATCATGTGCTACTCTGAAAGATGCTATGATTGATGAATGGGTTCCAATGGTGAAAGACTGATACATCCATTATCAAATTCCCCCAATAAACCTTGATCTAATTGTTTCATTCATTGTTATTGATTACTTAAATAACAATTTTCATTAGGGGTTGTGAAATGTTGAATTTTCTTTTATTTCTTCTATCCTTATTAGATGGAATTAGTTTGAAAAGAAATTTTCCTGATGAACTAAGGCAATACCATCTGATTTTCTGAAATGTCATTCACATTGGAATGATAGGATATGCTTAATTCTTCCTCATAATTGCTATAAACAATGATGAAAACAATACTTCTGAGGACTATGGGAATTCCTGTGGTTGGTTGTTTGATTTTTTTTTTTTAATGTTTGTAATCTGTTCAGAACGCTGCCTAGGAGAATTTGTAAAGATTTAAAATTTTCACTTTAAATAACCTGTAGAAGAATACATTTCAAGTTAATATTCAATTAGGGGCACATCTTGAGAAATATTTTTTGACTTTTTATGAATTGAATATTCATTAAAATTTGAGAATTCATAAACCCATTGAATACATACTCTACTGTAGCTGGGCAGAACAACATTAAAGTTTCAGCAATAACTACAGGCCTCAGCACTTGTATAATGTTAGGCTAGACATGAATTGATAACTCTAGACATGTGAAGAACAAATAAATATGCCTATATGGTGTGTTTACTTTTTATTAAAGAGAATGTCAAACTTATAGAAAAGTTGAAAGCATAAGTTAAGGAACATTTTTTACTAAACTATTTGAGAATAATCTGAATATTTTAGTGAGTAGTCCCTGAAAAGGAGAACGTTCTCTTCTCTTATATAACCACAATAAAGCCATCAAAATCAGGAAAGTAACATTGCTACCATCCCTGAAATTAGTCCATTTTTCCTAGAACCCTGATCTGTTTAGTGGGAAATTTATTTTGAAAGTAAAATCTGATAGCTAGATATGCTCATTGCTGATCCCAAACCTTAAGAATGAAAAGAACTAGGGAATATATATATATATATATATGCACATATACTCCATATTTGTATCTATTCTATTCCTATATCATCTATTTATACATACTGAAAACTAAAAACTCATATCAAAATCCCCAATTCAAATTCAACACTACAGCTTTGTCCATTTCCATATTTGTAATTCCCTTCTCTGACAGTGAGAAACCTTACTCCAGTTTTCCTCAAATCCTTACTTTTTTTAATTAGTTCTTTTGTATTTAGCTAATCAGGCTTCCCAGGTGGCTCAGGGGTTTAAAAAAAAAAAAAAAACACCTGCCAATGCAGGAGCTGAAGGAGACTTGGGTTTGATCCCTGGGTGGGGAAGATCCCCTGGAGGAGGAAATGGCAACCCACTCCAGTATTCTTGCCTGGAGAATCCAATGGACAGAGGAGCCTGGTGGGCTACATTCCATGGGGTTGCAAAGAGTTGGACACGACTGAGCAGGCACACACATTGAAGTAATCCAGCAGTCCAGCGCAGAAAAGCCCTCCTCTTTCAGCTTAAACTGCCACACACTATACTCGGCTGCTTCTGCCACTCACTATCCAGCCCCCACAGACACTCACATTAGGTCGTGTTTGACATCCCACGACTGAAAGTGTCTGCAGAGGTACCCAGTTCATGAAACTCAGGCTCCAGTCCCACGCCCTGGGCCTCATGCTCCCACCTCCAACTCAGACGTCTAGCCTCCTTTGCCTACTTGATGGAAAAGAAGGAAAGCAAGTGTAGGGGGTGGGGGAGAGAAGTCAAGAAAAAGAACTTTCTCTTCATCATAGCAAAGAAACGTATTTCACCATAAACTTCTCTCTCTCTCTCTCTCTCTCTCTCTCTCTAAAGCTACAGAAGATAGATGATAGATTAATCGATCTATCCATCCATCCATCCATCACTCGAAACTAAATCCGGTCTAGTCCCGGGGATTCTTTTGTCCAAGGAGTTCTAAATGGCAGGTCAGATCAAGTCCCTGTGAATACTAGCAAGAACAACTTTCAGTCATTTCTCGGCACTGCAAAACCATGTTCCAGGGACCATTCTCTGCTGGCATTTCTCTTCAGCATCTTTTCCAGAGGACGAAATTCCCTTACCGAGGACAGTCACCGCTAAAGTGGAAAACAGCACTAGCGGGAGCTGCCTGCGTCCCACTCGCTTGTGGAAGGTAAGGTGCAGGAGAGAGTGGAGAAGGGTTGGGCGCCAGCAAGGGCATGCCCGGGGCCGGGGCGTTTCCGATTGGCTTTTTGGCGTGACTATCCTAAGCCCCAGCTGCAGGCGCGGAGGGAGGGTGATGTTCACCTGGGAGACAGCCTCCGAGCTTCGCCCAGGACCTCCCGGGTTTCAGCGCTCCGCCAGGCGGCGGCCGCGGCTGGGGTAGGACGTTGGGGAGAGCACACCCTAACTGATCTGGGGTGCAGTGACTTAAGCTGTGGTTTCTAGGTGTTTGCCAAAGAAGCCTCGAGCCGTATTAAACTTAGAGCTTCTGAGTCAGGTCAGACCACTCCAGGCGTCTTTACCTTGAGGGTGTTCCGAATTGCCCGGAACGCAAACGCCTGTTCTTTTGCCACCCACCTCCCCTTGCTCCGCATTTAGGATGAAGTCCTACTGCGGGTGTTCAAACGACACAATATCCCTGTCCTAAAACTACTCTGAGGAGAGTTTCTGGAGATTACCATCCTACCTGGCCTCAGGGTGCTGGGAAAGGGGAAACGAGAGGGTTTGCTGTGGGGGTGGGGATTTGGAGTTTGGTACATTCTATAACTGTACCAGAGCTTTACTTTCCATTAAGAAAGAGAATACATAATGTCGATCTGGAGCGAGAGGTGAAAAATGAGAAACATATTTGGAGACAATATTTAAAAAAAAAATCCAACATTGATTTTAAATGGTGGATGTCATTTAGCAATTATGTATCTATGAATACATAATGAAATATTTATACATAGATACATGTATGTATTATATGCAAACATATGCATGTATACATATGTCGTATTCTATATGAGAGATTTTAAACGTATGGGCACAAACGTTGTGAACTGCGATCCCAGAGTGAAGAAGCAAAGGGCAAAAGGACTTTTCTCCCCTCCTCGAGAGCCCTCCCCGCCCCCGGCGCGTCTAGCCTCGTCCGGAGCCGATCGCCTGCCCCGTGGCTGAGCACTTCTGACCGGAGTCTGGTCGGGCTCCAGCCAAGAGTCCGCTCCGCAACCGCTCACGCACCCCAGCCCTTGGCGGGGTGACACAACACCGGAGTCAAATTACAACCCTCAATTACCATATGAATCTACGAACTTACCGAGAAGGGGAAAAAAAAAACCTGGAGCTGCCGCCCAAGCGCTCCACTAGAAAGAACTTTTCTCCGGGTGTAAAAACTCTTTGATTGGCTGCTCGCACGCGCCTGCCCGCGCCCTCCATTGGCTCAGCAGACACGCGACCGGCGCGAGGAGGGGGCTGGGAGAGGAGCGGGGGGAGACACGGCGGCGCGTGCCGCTTTTTAAAGGGGCGCAGCGCCTTCAGCAACCAGAGAAGCTTCGTTGCACGCGACCTGGTGTGTGATCGCCGAGTGGGTGGGGGAGGGTCGAGGAGGAAAAAAAAAAACTAAGACATTGCAGTAGAGACCCGGGAAGGGTTTTTTGGTTGAGCTTGTTTGCCAGTGCCTCCTCCGACCCTGAGCCTCCGAGCCTCTGCGGTGCAATGTCCCGCCTGCTGCATGCAGAAGAGTGGGCTGAGGTGAAGGAGTTGGGGGACCACCATCGCCATCCCCAGCCGCACCACCTCCCGCAGCCGCCGCCACCCCAGCCTCCTGCGACCCTGCAGGCGAGAGAGCATCCAGTCTACCCGGCCGAGCTGTCCCTCCTGGACAGCACCGACCCACGCGCCTGGCTGGCTCCCACTTTGCAGGGCATCTGCACTGCACGCGCCGCCCAGTACTTGCTCCATTCCCCAGAGCTGGGTGCTTCCGAGGCTGCCGCGCCCCGGGACGAGGCAGACGCCCGAGGGGAGCTGGTGAGAAGGAGCGGCGGCAGCGGCAGCAGTAAGAGCCCAGGACCTGTGAAAGTGCGGGAACAGCTGTGCAAGCTGAAAGGAGGGGTGGTGGTAGACGAGCTGGGCTGCAGCCGCCAGCGCGCTCCTTCCAGCAAACAGGTGAACGGGGTGCAGAAGCAAAGGCGGCTGGCGGCCAACGCCAGGGAGCGACGCAGGATGCACGGGCTGAATCACGCCTTCGACCAGCTTCGCAACGTTATCCCGTCCTTCAACAACGACAAGAAGCTGTCCAAGTATGAGACCCTGCAGATGGCCCAGATCTACATCAACGCCTTGTCCGAGCTGCTTCAAACCCCTAGCAGTGGAGACCAGCCGCCGCCGCCACCAGCATCTTGCAAGAGCGACCACCACCACCTTCGCGCCGCTGCCCCCTACGAAGCAGGAGCGGGCACCGCGACCTCAGCGGGGACGCCGCCAGCCTCGGGAGGGGCTCAGCGACCGACCCCTCCCGGCAGCTGCCGGACTCGCTTTTCAGCCCCGGCTTCAGCTGGCGGGTACTCCGTGCAGCTGGAAGCTCTGCACTTCTCGACTTTCGAGGACAGCGCCCTGACGGCGATGATGGCGCAAAAGAACTTGTCGCCGTCGCTGCCTGGGGGCATCCTGCAGCCAGTGCAGGAGGAAAGTAGCAAAACTTCCCCCCGATCCCACAGAAGCGACGGGGAGTTTTCCCCCCATTCCCATTACAGTGACTCGGATGAGGCAAGTTAGGAAGGTGTCCAAAACCCAGAAAACTGAGACAGAAACAAAATCACCCTTTTCCAGTGCGCGGAGAGCCCCGAGGTAAAAGATCCCCGCACTCTTTTAATTTTTGCTAAGTGATGGTCGTTGTTTAGCAACGACTTGGCTTCAGATGGCAGCTATATTTGATGGTTTGCAAAAGCCGCCGCTATTCCAAACTTCCTATCGTCCATACTGTTCGGTGAATGCTCGCTGTTAAAAGTTGTGTTCTGTGCTCCCACATTCTGCTCCCCCAGTAGATAGATAAGGTTTAATTATATGTACTCATACATAGCAACATTATTCTAGTTCTCTGCTGCCAATACGCTGCTAAAACGTCGAATCTACTTCTCGCTGGTTTGTGTTTAATTTATTTTATGCCCTGGGCATCCATCCTTGTGTGTTGCGCGCGCTCGCGTGTGGCAGACTGAGTATTCCGAGGTTGTCTCCCAAAATTCATTGTGAAACGCAAAGTTAATGCGTCCAAAGTGAATAAGTTTTGACTATGGAATTGTTGGAAAACAAAGAACTTTGAGGTTTATATATTGCATAAGCATATCCAGTATGTATGTCGGACCGCGGGAACCTTGGCGTCTTTTCGGAAACTTGGCGCACGCACTTTATCAGTCGCCACTACTGCGGCTCTGGGACAAACTCAACTGCCAGTTGCAGACCAGTTTTGTTTTTTGTTTTTTTAAATACGGCCACTTATAATCCTTAGGCTCTTTACAAATGTTTGTTTTAAAAAAAAAATAACCTACATACAGTAGTGTCAAAAGCATTTGGTCAATTTTATTTTGCTTTAATATCAGAAGACGTATTTATTATTGGGTGTTTACTACCATTTCTACTTATCTTGATTCATTTTTTAACGTTTTTCTACTCGAGATCATTTTATTTTAATTTAGCAAAGCCAACTGCCATTGTTTTATGTATTCCTTTTGCAAAATGATAAAAAAAAAATAAACGTGAAAATAACTTTTACTTGTCAGTTACTTATTTCATTCTAATTTAAGCGTGAAAAACAGCTTAAAATGACCTTGAATGTTTGAACTGTCTTCTATTAAATGCAAGTTAATGTGAACCACGAGAGTTGAAGAAAAATTCCGTTATAAACCTTGTAGCATCAAGTAGTACCAGAAATCCAATCAATACAGAAAAGCAATTAGGTCAATAATTAAATGGTGAGATAAAATCTTTCCCAAATTTTCAATACAATTTTGCCTCTAGAATATTTCCAGGATCTTTCCGTGCTCCTTATTCCCATTCCCAACAACCTCTCTGCAAGGAGTCTGAGGTCTCCTAGGATCTAGCCAGTAGTGAACTTAACCAGGATTAGCTATTTCACTTCATAAAAACTTTAGCCAAGTTGAAAGCTTTCCTCCTGCCCCGAAGTTCAAATATAACACAAGCTTTCTCTCCTTCCTCCCTCCTGCTCTCACATTCTTTTTTCTTTGTAGGAGGTGGGGGCGAGGGAGGGGCGAGTGGGGAAGCCACTGAGAGGAAAAGAGAACAATGGAAAAGAACTTGACGGGAACTGGAGTATTGGGGCTCATTGATTCAAAACATAGAAACCTGCAGTCATGCTAGGAAATGGTTGTGCTACACTCACTTTTTTCCAAACTATTCTACTTCTTCCAGTGAAGATGATGTTTGCTTTAATCTTGTCCTTCTAAACTAATGCCTATGTAGAAAATGTTCAACTACATTTTTTAGTCAGTGGCAGAAACGAAACAGTGCACTCACTCTCACCTCACCATTCTCAGGAAAAATATATCCTGGGTCTCAGGATCATAGATTTAGAAAAAGCTAATATGAAATGTGTGTGTAGAAAGCAGACTTTTAAAAATGTTCTTGGCAAACGTGAGAGTAAAACTATTTATTAAAGATTGGGTGCATTTCCACTGGCTAAACTCTGCTGGATTGGAGAGGTTGATTTTAAGCCAAATCCTTTGTATTTTGTGTCTACATTGAGATAAATTGGGACAACAGGGAAGCAGGTTGGAGGAAGGGGGGAAGTGAGACAAGGTTAGTTTAATTGCTCCTGAATTCTCTTCTTCCCGCCAGCACCTTGAAAAAAGGAGAGCACCACAAACTGGGTTTGCAGAAAAAGGAATTCGCAGGAGGGAATGAAGTTCTGGTCTTGAGTAGGGAATCGAAGAACTATTAACTGACCACCTAGGGATCCATGGCTTTCACCTGAAACTGATGACCAGGGAAGCCAAAGACTCAGCAGCTCTCAGAGAAAGTGGTGGCTCGTGACACTTTTCAGAGGCAGAAACAATGCACCTGACCCTTAGATAACCTTTTGCACCCAGTGAGTTTGCTGTGTTCCCTGATAAACATCAGGAATCTTCGTACTGTTGAATAAATCAAGCGATTGCTTCTAACACATTTCCATTTCATTCTCCATCAGCAGAATCAACAGGCATAGACAGACGGCAAACTTGTAGGATGAAGATACACATATTTTTATAGTTATTTGGCTTGGTTTGTTTGCATGCAGGTGTGGATGGAGAGAGAAGAGGACCTAGAATTGTTTTATCCGTTATGAATCAGTAAGGGAAGGACAAGACTAAGAAAAAATAAAGCTGCAGGATTTTTTCTCAAGGAAAACAATCTGTATTTCATTTTCCAAGCTATTTATGCTCCTTTGGTGTTAACCAGAGTTAAAAGACTCTTCAAAGTTATTTCTTTTATTCTTATGGACTCCTAGAAATTTCAACAGAAATGACACCAGGAACATCTTCTTCCACATCTTTTATAAATGAGGAAACTATTGTCCCTGACTTGTCCCAAAATTACACAGCTAGAAAATGTCAATATTCAGAACTGGAGCTTTCTACTCCCATCTACTATGTCAATGTACCCACAGATTTTCTCTAAGAAAATAGATGGATAGGCGCTACAGCTATGTAAATGTTCAGGGATCCCCACCCACTGCCCCTTGTACCACAATGATAGTCAGATATTTATACTTCTAAATGTTAGTGGCATTATATATGAAGTGGAGAAAATGCCAGCTTCATTCAGTGGAGTCACTTTCCATTTCTTCTCTCAAGATTAGCCATACAGAATATCAGATTGGAAATTCTATATCACACAGATTGAAAAGGATGAATTCTTCTGACCCACTAAGAAATGCACAAAAAAGCCAAATTACTTTGAGACAAATTAAGTGCTCAAAGTTAAAACGAGGACTTCAACCTCTTTTCTTTCCTTCATTCTATTTCTTTCTTTTGACACTGGCATTTCTTTGAAAGAGATGTCCAATCACATTTCCATTTTAAGGTTCTGCTATGGAGTTTGCATAACAAACGTTTGGCAGCTCGCTCTCTTACACTCCATTAACAAGCTGTAACATATAGCTGCAGGTTGCTATAATCTCATTAATATTTTGGAAACTTGAATATTGAGTATTTCTGAGTGCTCATTCCCCATATGCCAGACCACTCCTGCCATGCTGACTGGTTCCTTTCTCTCCATTATTAGCAATTAGCTTCTACCTTCCAAAGTCAGATCCAAGTATCCAAGATA
The DNA here is from genome assembly GCA_007570785.1 of Antilocapra americana. Lineage (NCBI taxonomy): Eukaryota > Metazoa > Chordata > Mammalia > Artiodactyla > Antilocapridae > Antilocapra > Antilocapra americana. The sequence continues at coordinate 197,986 of ML662439.1, forward strand.
CTAGCAAAGGAATCAACTATGTGCGCAAGTTAGGCATGCTTAATATCACCCAAACAAACAAAGAGGCAGCATCTCTTAAAGAAATGAAGATAGATAAATCAGGTTAGTCTTTTGCGACGCTGCCCGTGCTTTCTGGAGTTTTATATGCTTTAAACAGCTTGCTTTGTATTTTATCTTACGTTCCGTCTTCCACCCCACCACCACTTTTATTTGTGGAGGACTTTGGCTCACTACACTTTGTGAAACTTATTTGATTTCACGGAAAGCTGACGAAGTTTCTTTTCGGCAACCGGCAAGTTTAAACAGGACTCCACAGTACTTTGCTAACTAGGGGTCCCGCTTGACCAGGAAAAATGTGGGGTAGTTAACTTCCTTAATCTTAACTAGAGCAGGACCAACGCTTTCCTTAGGCCTTTCTATTGATTTTAGAGGTTTAAACCTGAACCAAAGAAGCAGCCTTTCATTAAAAGGATATCTTATAATTACTTCTCTCCTCTGTTCATTTGAAAGTTCAAGAAAGACATGCTCAACTTCCTCTTGGCAGTTGCAGAGCCCACTTGCAGATGGAAACGAAAAGCAGCAAACCCATTTGGCAGTGGCAATCTAGGTTTCTCAACTGCAATCTGGAGAACCCAGCAAGGCCTGGTGGGAGTTAAACACTACCTCTAGTAGTTGAACCGATTGCAGTTGGAGTTGGGTGAAGGGGTGAGAGATGGGGGCGAGGTAGCTATAATAAAGGTGAAGTTTTCCTGTTTTTTGACATTACTCTCACCAGCCACCTTCACCCGAGGCGGAGCAGAGTCCCCGAGAGAATCGCAGACCACGGAGGTCCCTCCTCTTCTGCTAGGCCACGAACCAGAAAAGGCCAACGGAGCGGAGAATGGGTTAAATCCTGGGACGCAGGGAGGAGAGAAGTCGGGGGGAGAGAAAGAAAAGGACAGGAACCAAAAAGCGTGGGGGTGGTTCGCCGTAATGTGAGTGTTTCTTAATTAGAGAACGGCTGACAATAGAGGGGCTGGCAGAGGCTCCTGGCCGCGGTGCCGAGCGTCTGGAGCGGAGCACGCGCTGTCAGCTGGTGAGCGCACTCTCCTTTCAGGCAGCTCCCCGGGGAGCAGCGCGGCCACATTTAACACCATCATCACCCCTCCCCGGCCTCCTCCACCCCGGCCTCCTCGGCGGCCACAGCCTTCCTCGGCCCCCCGCCGGCAGAACTCACAGAAGCGAGCGTCTCTCGCCGCCTCCCGCGCCGGGCCCGGGCCCCTCTCCTCCCCCAGCTTCGCAGCGGTAGCCGCCACTGCCCACTGCACCTCCCGGCAACCGGCCCGGCGAGAAAAGGGGCCGCGGGAAGGGAAAGCCAAGCAATGCCAAGGGGAGGGGAAGCCGGGGGCGGCGGCGGGCGAGCTGCGGGGTCGTCCGCGAGAGCCGGGCTGGGACTGAGGCACCCGAAGCGGCGAAGCGGACGCGCTCCGCCACCCTCCGGCCCGGGCTTGCAGGGGAAGATGCGTTCACCTTTTCTAATCAAAGATACAGGTCTTCAGTCCGTCCCTTAGACTTAAAAAAACACTCTCTATTCTCTGGATATACGATGCTGTTGCAGTGCTTAGAGTTCAAGCTTTGGTTGGAAGCAGTGCACGATCGCTATCTCTCACAATCCAAGGCCCAGACGCAAACCTATGACTTCCTTTTCTCAGCACCTTAAGAAAAACAGAACTAAGCAGTGTGGTACCAAGATTTGAGGCCTCTCTACATCCCATGTCCTATTTCATTCCTGCTTCCAAAACCAAGAGAGACACAGAAGAGCTTTTTGCTGCCTAGTCTGCAGGAAGTCAGGCCCATGAGGCACGTTCATGCTGTTCTCCAGGGAAACCAGAAAATTCTTCCGAAGACACGAAAAACAAGCTGCTCTCCAATACAAGCTTTTGGTTTTGTTTTTAGCTTCAACAGTTCTGTTAAAAGTGTTAATTGTTTAGTCCTGTCCAACTCCTTGTGACCACCGGGCTCCTCTATGCATGGAATTCACCAGGCAAGAACACTAGAGTGGGTTGCGATGCCCTCCTCCAGGGTATCTCCTGATCCAGGGATCAAACCTGGGTCTCCCACATTGCAGGCAGGCCCTTTACCATCTGAGCCACCAAGGAAGCCCAACTGAAGGGTTAAGTAATCTAATAAAGGAAATAGTGTTTTGATGCGGGGTTCACCAGGCCCAGCTACTGTCAGGATGAGGCTGGAAGATGTGAGCTAAGTCTTAGGTGGCTGTCTTGGGGTTTCCCAAGACAGCAGATGGAGTCGTTCTTCAGAGCCACTGGCCACTTATTTGTCTCCTTCAGAGGACTTTCCTCACAATCCTCATTGCTTTCCTGCCCCTAAAAACACTTGGCCTTGGAATGTTGGTGGGGGAAGGACTAGGATTGGGAGGGGTCCTTAACCTGGGGGTGAGGTAGAATTTGAGGAAGGAGTAGGCATCATTTTTGGCTTTTGTGTCTTAAATGCCACAAAACTAAGAGAGATCTGAAAACATAGGGCCACCTGTTGACCAGGAAGGTAGAAGTTCAGTTCTTTTCACTTTTGATAACAACCTAACAAAAATATACAGGATTTCTTTTCTTAAAATTTCTTAGAACCCAAAAGACATTGATTTGGTAGGTCAAAGAATAACTCCAGGAAGCTTCCTACAGCATTCCCAGCTGAATCTGATCCAAATGGAGGCAGGACCACACCATGAAAAGCACCAACCTACAGGAGTGTATGGTAGACTTCTTATTGACATTGCCTATGGAAATAGACAGAAAAGGATACTGGCTATAGTAACCCCCTTTTGCCTTCTTTTTTATAACACTCATTTTTCCAAGAAGAGATGAGAAGACAGCTTAAATTATTGAAGCCCATGAACCTGGGCTTCAGCCTATGAAGCCATGACAATATGCTCCAAGCCTGAGGTACTTCAACTCCAAAGCAATGCCAGTGGCGTTTGGCAGTGTAAGGGCATCAGTCCAAGAGGTGAAGACCTTTGCCCCCTGTCTCCATTAGAGAAGCCAAAATCATAACCAGTGAATGCTTGTGAAAAGCAGGGAGCAAGAATCTTAAGCTACACAAACTCCAAGAGAAGTAGGGAGAGAGAGTCAGGTTGTCATGATGCCTTTAAGGTCGGTAAATGAAGTTGCATCGCTCTGTAATAACTCAGTATGTGTTTAGAGGACCACTGACTTTGATGGAAGCGTCACCCACCTATAACCTGAGTGAAAAAGTATTTGTTCTCTTGTGCTAATTTTCCAATAATAAACAGAAAAGCAATTTTATTATTCAGAAGGCAATGACCTCATGAAGAGCGAGACTTCCTTTGGTGACTACCTCTCTTATTCTTTGCAAACTCTTGCCCCACTCTCTCTTATTCATATTCCCTCATCTCCCCTCCTTTTGCTCAATGAATTAATACTCTTTGGGTGCTGATGGTAGAGTAGCACTGGGGTTCACCACCCTGAGAGAAACACACACAAAAAATCGAGCCTCTGCCCTTTACAGAACTTAGAACTTGGTGGGATCTGAGAGTAAAACATGGAAAAAGAAGCTTTGTGGTACTGTAGGTGAGAGTAGCATTCTTGCCTCAAATGGGTCACCCACCTTTGGAGTCTTATGTTATAACTGTTTCATCCACAGTTACAAGGGTACCCTGCTCATAGCCTTCATTGTTTTCCTTCAAGAACAATGGTGATTCTGAGTGGTTTGAAACCCTTAGTGCTAATCTTCAAATCAACCACAATTCCAGTCTCTTCCTTTTGAACTGAGAATACCTTTATTTTGATCCTTTGAAGTGGTTAGTAAGAGTGTAGTCCTAAATTCATACCAGAAGAAACTGAGGCTCTGAGAGAGATTAAATGGCCTGCTGAAGGTAACAGCCTCAGCACTGCAGAGACCATGATCACAGGGTTCTCTGAGTCTAGAATCAGAGTTCTTCCTGCCGCATTTCACCTGCCTCAGGTACATATTTTCAGGCAGTCACCTTACACCTGCTCCTCCTATTCTTGGTCAAACTTGCTGGTGATCATAATAGAGATTCCTAAACTCTCCCACTTTACATTTGCTCCAGAGGGATAATTTTCTGGAGATGATCGTAGATCAGGCTCCAGTATGAGGAGACAGATTTAAGAGATAACTGTCTAGAATAAGTTTTCATTTAGAATGCCAACTTTGCTTCTCTGATTCAACTGATACTATACACAAGTGCTCTTATTCTGTATAGAAATTCATTTATGCTCTCATCTGGAAAAGTCCATCCAAATACTAAATACACATGTAGGTTAGGGAATGAGACAAAGAATGCTATATGGAAGTGTGTCTTGAAGAGTAAATGGCCCAAAACAAGTCATTTCACAAAACTGTCACTTTATGTAGGATGGGAAGAAAATGGGGCTATAATTTTTATTGTTTCTCTTGGAGGGTGAAGTAAATTAACCTTCTATATATATAATTGTGGATACATTCAATGATAGCATACATTTTTTATTCCCCTAGTCTTCTGAGCTAGAAGGCTGTTTCCCCTTAAACCTTCCTCCAAGTAAACATTTACCATTGCCCAAGTGGTTCAGTATCTGAAAAAAAATCTCTTTGTTTTGAAAAGTTCTGTTCTCTACATATCAAAAATCAGTACTCCCTTTTATAACTCTTTTTTCATTGGTTTTGGGCTTCCCAGATGGCTCAGCAGTGAAGAATCCAACTGCCAATGTAGGAGATGAAGGAAATGTGGGTTCAGCCTCTGGGCTGGGAAGATCCACTGTAGAAAGAAATGGTAGCCTATTCCAGTATTCTTGCCCAAGAAATCTCATGGACAGAGGAGCCTTGCAGGCTACATTCCATGGGGTCACAAAAGAGTTAGACACAACTTAGAGACTAAAAAATAGCAATTCATTGGTTTAAAGCAAGCTCTTCTATATTACCTGTGACTTAAATGCATTCACAACCTGCCCCCCTCAACACACACAAGGAGTGAAGTGGAGAGTAGAGGTGTTTGAAATGCATAAAATATTTCTAATCAAAAAAGGAAAGTTTGCAAGCAGTTAAATGGGTCGCACCTTAGAACCAAGAAATAAACTTTGTACTTGCTGTCTTACCTATAGTTCCCTCATCGCTCCTTCCTATCTGCATCCCAGGACAGCACCTGAGAATTTAGTTCAGAGCCCTTTTTGCCAAGACTTAAACCCAGACTGCCTCTTACCCTGTCCCTCATGATTGTACGTGTGACCCACCTGGCCAAAATTCCCCTACTATTTTGGACTGTCTCTATACCTATTTCCAGAAAGGGAGTTCAAAACCGTGACAAAGCATCTTTCCTACTTAGCGTTGCTCTCAAAATGACCCTAAGGAACTCACTGTAGGCTAGGAGGCTACTTTCCCAACACGTTGTTGTATGTGTCTGTCCTTGTCCCTCCAGTGTGTCCATTTTGCTTCAACAAAGAGAGGTCTGACCTACTCAAACCAAGGCCACTGGGTCCGTTTCCCTATTTTCTCATATGTGCAAGGACTGGAGGGTGGGGCAAGGAGACATGGTTGCTCAGCCAAAGACTGTATTAATGAGGGAGTCCAGGCCTCCTTCAGGGCTGTAGAAGGGAGGTAATCTAGCTGGTCCATTTGGGAGAGTCTCTGGAGCACTTTTCCAGGTGCCAGACATGTAGGTCCATTTTGGTGGGCCCCTCTCCACCCTCACTCTCTTAGGAAATAAAGAAGAAAATAATCCATCTTGTTAACTAGGACTTGTCCCCCAAATCCTGCTTTCACCTCTGAGCTTATCTCTTCTGGGTGCCTCACCCATCCTCCAAGGTCTAGTGAAGATTCATCTTGTTTTCACCTCAAGCAAAGCTCTAGATACTCCACTGAAACTGCTTTTAAAAGGGCCAGCCCCTTGAGCTTAGGCAGGCATGTCTACTTTGACTTTGCCACTATCCTGGTGGTGGACATACGGGGCCCAAGGAGGAGCCAAGTGCGAATCAAGGTCACGCAAGCCTCTGAGTGCTCTGCCGGCCACAGAATCCATCCCTTCTCTTGCTTTCTCTTTAAAGTAGATGGACTCATTAAAAATGATTGCAGCCGACACCAGAACCTCTTTCTGTCTTGAAAACTCCTACAAGGCCCAACAGGTTCTTCTCTCCTTTTTTTTGACTTTTGTCCTAACCCTTGAACGCCCCAGGCTGGGGTAAGTGCTCCCACCTGTGTTCCTATGGTCCTAACAAGTGGTGGTGGTAACTATTTTGGAAGCGCTCTTCCGTGAGCCCTCCTTGAGCCCCTCGAGTGAGGTTAAGGTCTCAGGCACCTGTGCAGCCGAGCTCAGAGATCCCCAATATGCTTTCCTGTGCTTTATCTGGAACAATCGATACCCGAGGTCGGTTTTGGAAAGCGGCTTCCAGCGCTGACTGGGTGCGGTGGGGACCTCTCCGGCCACACCGCGCGATTCCTGGAAGGCCAGCGCGCACAACCAGCCTCTCTCCTACTTTCCCTCGCTACTTGGGTTTTCTGGAGCCTCTTTCCTTTCCACTCCCAGTCTTCCCTTCCTTTCTATGAGCTCTCGCGGGCTCCATTTTCATTTTCTACTTTCAGTAGCCACGTCTGTGTCAACCGCGCTCCCTCAACCCTTAAATCATCCATTAAGTTCCTTTTCCACTTTTTTCTTCCATCCCCCACGCCCTCAATCTTTGGTCGCTAATACAGATCCTTCTTAGCTAGTGATTGTACTTCTTGTCTCTGCTCCTTTACCAAAGGCGCCCTAATCTCACGGCTCTCCATGCCTCGGGTTTTCCCTCTTGTTCTCTCGCCTCCCACCGGAAGGGCCAGACCTGAGCAGACACTTCGCAGCCTGGAGAGCTGGACCGCTCCGCCACCTCCCAGCGGCGGGGCGGGAGCACGTTAACCACTTGCAAAGATGGGAAAATCTGCAGCGCCTCCTGTAGGAGCAGCTTCCGGCATCGGCCCTTAACCCTGGCCATGGAAGGGAGCAGAGGTGGGAGGTGTGGGTGGGCAGAGCTGGGGAAATCGGATCTCACGTCGGTGTGACCTGCCCTGAAGGGTTTTCTTTCCCCTGTTCCTTCCCCCTCCCTGCTCTCTCCAGACAAAAATACCCAGCAGTGTTTCGTTGGCTGCGCTGTCGACTTTCGCCTCCTAATCTCGGTTAAATCAACTCGGGATCACTGATGCAGGTTAGCATCAGCCCATCTGTTTGATCAAGAGTCAGAGATCTCTATTTCTTTTGCGGTCAGAATTCTTCCCCGGGGCAGGCACCTTGCTATAGTAACCTTCATTTAATACTTGCATTATCTTTAGCATCTGAGCTCATCAACATGTCTTTGGAAACGATCCCTCCTCCAACCTTTGGGACTTCACTCAGTTTCAAGGAACACCTTTTTCAAATTTACCTTCACTGCAATCTAGAGTCCTTGCAGGTACTTTTAATACCAAATAGCCACTAAGCAATACTACAGTTTTCAGGATGATTTCTCTCTAAAAACAATCCTCAGTTCTTTCTTCCCCCCTCCCCCGTTGTGTACTCTTTTGAATTTATTTTCACCCAGGCAATAAATGAGATTCTCCCAAAGTCTCTCTTCAATCAATGAGAATTTTTGGTCCATCATGCTTGTTAACAGGTTTGCAGGACACTTACAAAGAACAATAGAGGAAATGAAATGAGCCGTTCAGAACAGTGTCCTGAAGTTTACCAAGGTAATTGATCCTTTCACTGGGTCCTCCTGAATTTTTCAACAGTAAGCTAGTTTCATCTCTAACAGATGGTTTCATCATTAGATGTTTAACAGACAGCAGAAGATTTACATAATTTCTAAATTTACACCATAAGAAAGATAAGAATGAATACTTGAGACATTTGGTTAAAATAATAATACTTATAGAAATCAGAAGAGAGAGGGAGGGAGATAGAGCATACACACTACTACCGAACTTGCAGAAGGGATTTGCACCTGTAGGACTAGAGGTTGCTTAATGTATGCTCAAGTCTAGAGGTATTCACCAGGACAGCTGGCAAGTAGGGGGTTAATCATTACAGAAAATGATGCATCATATCTTTCCAGTTTGCTTTATGCAGAAGGGCAGTAAAGATTTATGCTTCAGGAGAAGGATAAAACTGATATTTTCAGAGTGTGGCTGCCTCCTTTGAAAGTTTAATTTCTAAGGAAATGTAGATCATCTATGTTATGGAACATCACTTGCTCTCCCTAAAAGATTTGTATGATTTTATAGAAGATTACCTTGATATTCCTAGGCTTATGTGAAAACTTCTTAGGTTTCTGAGAAGTTCTAACATCTAATGCTTGTAAGAATATTGAACTACAGCTCAGTGGTAAAGAACCTGCCTGCCAATGTGGGAGAAGTGGGGTTTGATCCCTGGGTCAGGAAGATCCCCTGGAGAAGGAAATAGCTACCCACTCCAGTTTTCTTGCCTGGGAAATCCCATGGACAGAAGAGCCTGGGGGGCTACAGTCCATGGGGTCACAAAAGAGTTAGACAGGACTTAGTGACTAAACAACAATATTTTTAAAAGAGAAAATTCTCTAGATAGTTCAATAAATTAGGTAATATTGCTTGGCTAAATTAGTTTCCTTTCTTTCAATGCTTAAAAAGAGTGTTTTATCCTCCAATATTTCTAATTACTGTTAATCACATTTTAATTTAGATAAATTTATCAAATACTTCCCCCCCCCAGAGACGATGCTTCTTTCTTATATTTGTGGAAAATTAATTCATGGATATAAATAATACAGGTATATCTCATTACTATATATCTCTCTGGTATTGTGTTTTCCAATTCCAGTAAAACCAGGTTGAAAGCGTGTTCTGTCACCAGCTAGTTATTAACAAAAACAGTGTTCATTGCCATCCTGGTTTTAGGCAGCATCTGAAGCTCCCTGCAGTTCGATCCTATGATTATTAACCCACTTCCCACCAGTATCTTACACAGGCCCATTATCTACTGTCAATATTTTTATAGCCTATGAAGAGAAGTCCTGCTTACTTCCTGTTAGAAGGGAGGGAACAGGGTTTTTTCTTCTGTTTTTAAGTAGATAAATATGTACTCTACAAATATGTTTGACTGAGGAGGTAAAAAGGGAGGGAAAGGAGAGCCTAGCATCTGCTGTCTTACGGGCTCATTGTGTGGTTAATAATTGCTCCAGAATAGTTTTACAGGGTGTAGGCTTTCAGAAACAAGGGTTACTGAAAGATCCAGGCCTGAAAAAAATTTTCAGTTCTGTTCATACACCAAATCCTAGACAGTAGGCAAAGTTTTTGTAATTGTTGATGTTGTTTTAACCAACTTACCTCAGTATAAATCGTTTGCTTTCCTTGCTTTGCGAAATCTCTTAAGGTACGTTTTCCTGAGAGGAATGAACTAGTATATGGTTTCCTCATTCAACAGAATGGAGCTTCAAAATTTAAGACTGTCACAGGGATATACTTAGTATTGTCAAGCCTCTACTTTGTATAAATAAATACTTTTTAAACAGTTTATGCAAACAAGTCTTTAGCTCAAAGAATATTTTAAAAAGTGACATTTATAACCTTCCTGTATTCTTTATCTCATGACTATTCTGATCAACTAAAAGACTGAGGTAAATGATCACAGATAGGGGAATAACAAGAAATATTGTGGTGAATCATGATATTTTTAATACAAATTGACACATAATGTTCCACTTTGAAAAGTTTCAAATTGAAAATGTTTCTGTCAAGAATTAGAAGACTCTGTGTTTAGAATTATATCTTTTTAAAAGAGCAGAGATGTGAAGTTAGTCAATCCAGTTTTCACTCCTAGTTTTCTCAATAATTCTGTGTACCTAGGGCAAAGTATTTACCTCTGTGAGCCTCAGTATCCTTATCTATATAGGAGGAAAAACAATTTAACCTGAGCTTCCTACCTTATAGATTGTTATGAAAATCATATGAGATCATATATGTTTATATATGTATGTATACATGTGTATTTAATATATATGTGTATATGTATAGGATAACACATAGGAATCATATAGCATATATGTGTCAGTCAGGTTAGGCCATGTTATGTTGTGAAAACAAACAGGACGAAAATCTCAGTGACCTAAGCAACAAAATTTTATTTCTTGTTCAAAATGAAAAACTATAACAAGTCCGTTCGGGCTGAGCTTGTTATCTCTTAGGAACCCAGAATGACACAATAGCCATCACCTCAAACATTGTTAATACCCAGTTACAGACAGAAAGAAGGGTCTAGAAGCAATTATATCATCGGCTTGAAATTGACACATATCACTTTAGTTCCTAATTCATTGACCTGAACTATTCACAAGGCTCCATCCGACCACAGTGAAAGCCTACCATGGAGGAGACCCGGGACTATATAGAGGACAGCATTAACTACCACTGCACTTCGCGGGGGGAAATTATAAATGACAGAGTGCTTTAGAGCTGAGAAGTGTAGAAGTAGACTGAGGATTTCTAATAATTAGAGTCGACATGAATTCATTTAAAATCAGCACTGTTTTGTGATTTAACCCTCTAAAGTGAACTTACTTGGAGGTCATTAAATTAAATGGTATAGATATATTTCCTTGGAGTTACAGAAAACATTGGCCCAGAGCTTCCAGAGATGAAGCTTGACATTTTACTTGACCCCAAGTTAGATCACAGTTTTCCTAACATATAGGTCTTTAGACATTCACTGAAATGTCTAATTAAAAAATATATACAGGTGTGATGCAACAATAGAATCTGTTTCTGCGTTCTTGAAGGAGCAAAAATAGTCATAAATAATTGCTGTATATATCATTTGCAGATAAGCCAGTCATTTCCAAGATTAAGTAGCAGTCAGATATAAGGGAGTAAGAAAGAGCCAATTTTAGCTAATATTGCAAAGTGGAATGAATATATTAAAGTGCCAATAACCTCTCTTTTGAGAGTATTTTTCACTGTGAAATTATGTCTCAATTCAGGTGGTCTCATTTTGCTTAAGATTTTAGAGCTGGGATTGAAAATTGGTGAGAGATGACAATGACCTGGGGCTTTCCTGTTAGCTCAGTGGTAGAGAATCTGCCTGCATTGCAGGAACCGCGGGAGACATGAGTTCCATTCTGGGTGGGGAAGATCCCCAGAGGAGGACATGGCAACCCACTCCAGTAGTCTTGCCTGGGGAATCCCATGGACAGAGGAGCCTGGCAGGCTAGGGTCCATGGGGTTGTAAAGAGTTGGACACAACTGAAGCAACTTAACATGCATGACGATGACCTGGATCAGGTAAGTAGTGTGAATAGTGAGGACCTGTCAAATTTTGGACCTAGTATAAATGTACAGACAACAGAATTGGCTGACATATAAAAGTGAGATATGAGGGAAAGAAAGAGGTATGAGCAATTGGTGGAATGGTGTTGCCGTTATCTGAGATGAGAAAGAGCAAAAGAAACAGCTTGATTGTGAAGGGCCGGAGGATCAGTTTGGACATGTTAAATCTTCTTTAAGGAGCTCTTAGTGACTTAACTGCTGAGTATCAAGAAGGATGAAACTGTTTAAACAAAAATAGAATGAAGTTTAATTAACTTAAGTAATAGTGGAGAGAAGTCAGTGTATCATTTGTTGTTGTTCTATCACTAAGTCATGTCCAACTCATTGCAACCCTATGGACTGTAGCCTACCAGGCTCCTCTGTCCATTCGATTTCTCAGGCAAGAATCCTGGAGTGGGTTGCCATTTCCTTCTCCAGGGGATCTTCCTGATTCAGGGATCAAATCTGTGTCTCCTACATTAGCAGGCGGATTATTTACTGCTGAGTCACCAGGGAAGCCCAATGTATCATTAGGAAATCTGAATTCTAATCACTTAATTTTTAGGCATCTGGGTTCAAATCCTGGCATCTCTACTTACCATATGGTGTGACCTTGAATAAGTTATTTAACCTCTCAAGAGAGTTTTGTTCCTTCATTTGTCAAGTGAGTATAATCATTTTACTACTTTATGGATTTATCTATATTGTGGGGTTAACACAATGCATTGCACATGATGAGCAGACAGTAAATATTTGCAAATATTTTCCAAAGCAATAACATGGCTTGTCTCTTTTGCTAGACTTGAGACATACAGAGATATCTCTCATTCTCCATTTATTTGCTTGCCCTAGCAAAACCTTTGAAATAGAGTAACTGTTAAATTAGTGAGAACCTGCAGCTGAATGGAGCTAAGAAAGGCTGGAACATGAACCCCTTCCCTAACACTGGCCATTAGTCATTGTTCTCACTAAATCCTGGTAGTAATGATGGGAACAGTTTTATATAGGTAATAGAGATTGAATACATCTTTGACTATAGAGTTGTAAGGAAAGTTGTGTCAGGTAAAAGGAAGAGCTCCCAAAAGAGCAAAGAGATGGGAAAATGTATGATTTTCTCTTAGCTCAGATTTCTCAGCAATTAATTAAATCTCTGTTAGGGCCTAAATATATTACTCCTGTATATTTTTGCACAAGACTGGTACCACCAAGATGGAACTATAAAAGAAAATGAATCAGAGTAAGCTAAAAGGATACCACCTCGTAGTATAAAGAACTCACCTTGGAACTGGGAGATCAGAGCTCTCCTCATTTCTGTGATAAGCATGGACTCCTTGAACCTTGCTTTCCTGGTGGCTCAGACAGTAAAGTGTCTGCATGCAGTGTGGGAGACCTGGGTTGGGAAGATCCCCTGGAGAAGGAAATGGCAACACACTCCAGTACCCTTGCCTGGAAAATCCCATGGATGGAGGAGCCTGGTAGGCTATAGTCCATGGGGTCACAAAGAGTTGGACATGACTGAGAGACTTCACTTTCCTTTCCTTTCCTTTCGCCTTAGTTCTTACATCCACTCAAACTTAAAGGCTTGTTGTGAGGATCAAATGAAATTGTTCATGTGAAATTTATTAATTACTTATAAACCTATTTGTAAACTGCAAAGAACTATTAATGCACAATGGAAACCCCAAATTTGATCAATAAATTGTGGATTAGGATAACTTGAGAAGGACTTAAGACTTCATGCTTCCGCTACAGGAACAGGTTCAGTCCCTGGTCAGGGAACTATGATCCCTCATGCTGAGCTGTTTGGCCAAAATTTAAAAAAAAAAAAAAAAAAGATTAACAAATACAGGACAAATATACAAAGTGAGGAATGATGATCAACAGATAAACATCTTTGACATGTACAGTAATAGTATGTCTAAATTAACTTGAATTGAAGATATGTGTAACACATGAAACTATAAAATTTTTAGGAGAAAATCATTGTGACCTAGAGTTAAGCAAAGAATTTTTAGAGTTAACACTAAAAACATGATCTACAAAAGAAAAAGAAAACTGATAAATTGGAGTTCATCAAAATTAAAAGTTTTGCCTTGCAAAAGATACTATTAAGATGATGAAAAGACAAAGTAAAAGCTGGAAGAAAATACTTGCAAATCATACATCAAATAAAGTATATTTGTACAGAATATATAAGAAACTCTGAAAACCCAACAATAAGAAAAAGAAACAATTTAAAATAATCAGTGTGATGAAATTATTCTGCATGCTGATTGTGGGAATGGTTATATGAATTCATACATGTGTTAAAATTCACAGAAATGCACATCAGAAAGTCAATCATTGTTCATTTAAAAAATAAAAGAAGAAAAGGAGTGCCTAAAATAGTAATTGCAATTCTAGAAGAATAAAACTGCTACCAGAGAAAGTAAATGAAGAGAGATGGTCAACTCATCTTGATGATTCAAAATGTATGCACTATGAGTGCTAAAGAGAAATTATGTCATATATCATGGCTTTATTGTCATAACTCAGACCCAGTGAGAGAGGGCAAAGACTGGAGTCAAAGTCTAGAACATAACTTGTTGATCTTGAGGGTGACATTGCTTGGAAGAATCCAGGTTTTAATAATAGATTGGCCAAAACATACATCATTGTAATTTAACACATAAGTTCTAAGGAAATAGATTTTACCAAAATCCCATGATTAAAAAGGATATGGAGAACAAAGAAGAGGTTCAGAAGAAACACATCCAAATGGCAGTTGGAAAACAAGAAAAGTAGAAATGCACATTCTGTATTATACTCTTTTATATCAAAGTGTGTGTGTGTGTACACTTGCTTTTTCTCTCTTACAGACTCTAAATTTCATGAGTACAGGAGCCAAGATAGATGAGCCTTAGAGGTGGCAGTCTTGTTAGGAGTATGAGGTGAGGCAGAATGCTCCTAATAGGATATGTGTGTAGAAGGTACTTTTAAATGCCAGATATAGTGTTTTCCTTAAGATTGTATGCTTATTTGGGATGGGAGATGGTGAATAACAGATATTGTGGTAGATCTAACCACAGTCTAACCACCTATTGACACTGTCAATTATGAGAAATGTTCTGTTCATGTTTGTACCCCTTGCAGCACTGAACATACTGACCGGCACTCAATAAATACTTAATTAAAATTGCTCATTTGAAACTGAGTAGAATCCTTCCTCCAATTCTAAGTTGTTACGTAAATTGTCCAAAAAAAATCAGGTCCTTTGAGATAGGATGCAAAAGACATTAAGGAAAGGGTCAATCACAGAATAACTCTATCCTTTGTGCCAAGTTTTTTTTTTTTTATTGTTTTTGCCATACATTGTCTTGATATCACCATGGGTTTACATATGCTTCCCCTCCGGATCCCCCCTCCCTCCTCCCTCCCCCCCGGGAAATCTCGCTGCACCAGCCCCGAGCATCAATCCTGGGCTGGCGATTGAATAGACACATGACAATTAACATGCTTCAATGCCCTTCTCCCATATCATCCCACCCTTACCCTCATCCACAAAGTCCACGAGTCTATTCTATACATCTGCGTTCCTTTTGTTGTCTCCCATGTTGGGTTCTCATTACTGTCTTTCTAAATTCCATATATATGCGTTAATATACTGTATTGTTGTTTTTGCTTCTGGCTTACTTCACTCTGGAGAATGGGCTCCAGTTTCGTCCATCTGAGTAGAATTGCTTCAAATGAATTTTTTTTTAATGCTGAGTAATATTCCATTGTGTATATGTACCACAGCTTTCTTATCCATTCATCAGTTGATAGGCATCTAGGTTGTTTCCATGTCTTAGCTATTGTAAACAATGCAGCGATGAACATTGGGGTACACGTGGCTCTTTCAATTCTGGTTTCCTTGGTGTATATGCCCAGCAGTGGGATTGCCGGGTCATATGGCAGGTCTATTTGCAGCTTTTTAAGGAACCTCCACACTGTTTTCCATAGTGGCTGTACTAGTTTGCATTCCCACCAACAGTGTAAGAGGGTTCCCTTTTCTCCACATCCTCTCCAGCATTTATTGCTTGTAGACTTTTGGATGGCAGCCATTCTGACTGGTGTAAAGTGGTACCTCATTGTGGTTTTGATTTGCATTTCTCTGATAATGAGTGATGTTGAGCATCTTTTCATGTGTTTGTTAGCCATTTTTATATCTTCCTTGGAGAAATGTCTGTTAAGTTCTTTGGCCCACTTTTTAATTGGGTTGTTTATTTTTCTAGAATGGAGCTGCAGGAGTTGTTTGTAAATTTTTGAGATTAATTGTTTGTCTGTTGCTTCATTGGCTATTATTTTCTCCCATTCTGAAGCCTGTCTTTTCACCTTGCTTATAGTTTCCTTTGTTGTGCAAAAGCTTTTAATTTTAATTAGGTCCCATTTGTTTATTCGTGTTTTTATTTCCAATATTCTGGGAGGTGGGTCATGGAGTATCCCGCTTTGGATTATAGCAGAGAGTGTTTTGCCTATGTTATCCTCTAGGAGTTTTATAGTTTCTGGTCTTATGCTTAGATCTTTGATCCATTTTGAGTTTATCTTTGTGTATGGTGTTAGAAAGTGATCTAGTTTCATTCTTTTACAAGTGGCTGTCCAGTTTTCCCAGCACCACTTGTTAAAGAGGTTGTCTTTTCTCCATTGTATATTCTTGCCTCCTTTGTCAAAGATAAGGTGTCCATAGATGAGTGGATTTATCTCTGGGCTTTCTATTCTGTTCCATTGATCTATGTTTCTGTCTTTGTGCCAGTACCAAACTGTCTTAATGACTGTGGATTTGTAGTATAGCCTAAAGTCAGGTAGGTTGATTCCGCCAGTTCCATTCTTCTTTCTCAAGATTGCTTTGGCTATACGAGGTTTTTTGTATTTCCATACAAATTGTGAAATTATTTGTTCTAATTCTTTGAAGAAGACCTCTGGTAGCTTGATAGGAATTGCATTGAATCTATAGATTGCTTTAGGTAGTATACTCATTTTCACTATATTGATTCTTCCAATCCACGAACATGGCACATTTCTCCATCTGTTTGTGTCCTCCTTGATTTCTTTCATCAGTGTTCTATAGTTTTCTATATACAAGTCTTTTGATTCTTTAGGTAGAAATACTCCTAAGTATTTTATTCTTTTTGTTTCGATGGTGAATGGAATTGTTTCCTTAATTTCTCTTTCTGATTTCTCACTGTTAGTGTATAGGAATGCCAGGGATTTCTGTGTGTTGATTTTATATCCTGAAACTTTGCTATATTCACTGATTAGCTCTAGTAATTTTCTCGTAGAGTCTTTAGGGTTTTCAATATAGAGGATCATGTCATCTGCAAACAGAGAGAGTTTTACTTCTTCTTTTCCAATCTGGATTCCTTTGATTTCTTTATCTGCTCTGATTGCTGTGGCCAAAACTTCCAAAACTATGTTGAATAGTAGTGGTGAGAGTGGGCCTGATTTCAGGGGGAATGCTTCCAGTTTTTCACCATTGAGGATAATGTTTGCTGTGGGTTTGTCATATATAGCTTTTATTATGTTGAGGTATGTTCCTTCTATTCCTACTTTTTGGAGGATTTTTATCATAAATGGATGTTGAATTTTGTCAAAGGCTTTCTCTGCATCTATTGAGATAATCATGTGATTTTTATTACATTGATCGATTTACGAATATTGAAGAATCCTTGCATCCCTGGGATAAAGCCTACTTGGTCATGATGTATGATCTTTTTGATGTGTTGTTGGATTCTATTTACTAGAATTTTGTTGAGGATTTTTTGCATTTAAGTTCATCAGTGATATTGGCCTGTAGTTTTCTTTTTTTGTGGCATCTTTGCCGGGTTTTGGAATTAGGGTGATGGAGGCCTCATAGAATGAGTTTGGAAGTTTACCTTCCTCTGAAATTTTCTGGAAGAGTTTGAGTAGAATAGGTGTTAGCTCTTCTCTAAATTTTTGGTAGAATTCAGCTGTGAAGCCATCTGGTCCTGGGCTTTTGTTTTTTGGAAGATTTCTGATTACGGTTTCAATTTCCATGCTTGTGATGGGTCTATTAATATTATCTATCTCTTCCTGGTTTAGTCTTGGAAAGTTATACTTTTCTAGGAATTTGTCCATTTCATCCAAATTGTCCAGTTTATTTGCATATAGTTGCTGATAATAGTCTCTTATGATCCTTTGTATTTCTGTGTTTTCTGTTGTGATCTCTCCGTTTTCATTTCTAATTCTGTTGATTTGATTCTTCTCCCTTTGTTTCTTGATGAGTCTGGCTAATGGTTTGTCAATTTTATGTATCTTCTCAAAGAACCAGCTTTTGGCTTGGTTGATTTTTGCTATGGTCACTTTTGATTCATTTGCATTTATTTCTGCCCTGATCTTTAAGATTTCTTTCCTTCTACTAGACCTGGGCTTCTGCATCTCTTCCCTTTCTAGTTGCTTTAGGTGTAAAGTAAGGTCATTTATTTGATTTTTTTCTTGTTTCCTGAGGTGAGCTTGTATTGCTATGAACTTTCCCCTTAGCATTGCTTTCACAGTGTCCCATAGGTTTTGAGCTGTTGTGTTTTCATTTTCATTCATTTCCATGCATAACTGAATTTTATTTTTAATTTCTTCTGCGATTTGTTGGTTATTCAGCAGTGTGTTGTTGAGCCTCTGTGCCAAGTATTTAAGTAACTCTGGTTCTCAGGTAAACAAAGATACTGTTTGAGATGAGTGCAAAAAACGGAATTTTCTACACCCTTAGAAGAAATTTCAACTGCAAGAAAAGCACAGCATCTTAAAATGTTCTAGGCTGATATTTACTGGTCAGACTCCTCAGAGAAAAAAGCTTATTATATTAACAAAGACATTTTATTTTGAGGGTAAATGTGATTGTTACACTAGAAGTCACAAAAAGTTAATCAATTATAATTCTGAGTTATAATTTTTGAAACATGAGCACAGTTTTTAATCAAGGCATTTACTGGAGTATGTGAGTGAAGAAAAAATGACCTTTGGATCTGTCCTTGCTTTGCCTGGATGATTAATTTCATTTTTTTTTTTGCTTTACACACCCTGCCATAAACTTTTTTATTTACACTTTATTGTAACTGACTTCATGTCATTTGCTCTTGCTTAATAATAATCGGTTAACAGCAAGCGCAGGTGTTCTCAAGGATGTGGCCCTTCCAGAGAGTGGTACTAAACAGTTTTTTTTGAAAAATCATTATAAAAAGCATAAAGATAAAACTCTCATTCCAATGTCTGGCAGGGGAAAAGCTCTACCTATGCAAAGAAAGAGTCAAGGATGGAGAAATTGAATGGTAAAAATTAGTAGTAACTTACCTGTTCTAAATTTATTTGTTGCCCTTCCTCTTAAGGTTTGATCAATCACACCTAATGGTAGCCACCCTAATTTGCCACCCTAATTAGTGGCTAGCACCCTAATTTTTATATGGTGATTGTTCTATGTTTTCATGTTATGTTTAGATGTTAAAAGTTTTAATTAAACTTTTGGTTGACTTTCTGCGGAGTTTAATTACTTATTTTCTGAGATCGTGACACTAATCCATTTTCCTACCCTCTCACCAACCAGAAAAATTATTTCTGCTTCCCTACTCATGTTGGAAGTACATTCTCCCTCCTTTCATTATTTCGTTTCACACCCTTGGGTGCCAAACCCCTCCAACCTGTGATCCACTTCCATCTTCCACAGTTTCTCAGTCCAGTCTCCTGCTCACATCAGCTTCTTCGAGACGATCTGAAGCTGTCCTCGAAAGTTGCCCCATTCTTCTTTCAGTCTTTCCTCTCACCAGATTACCACCATTATGAACAACCTTTAAATTAAACAAGGAAGATTCTAGGATGGTTAGGAATTAATGTGTAATCTGGGAGAGCCTGTCTAGCCATTAGAATATTGACTTGGATTAATTAATTAGCTATTTAATATCCTGAAGGCATGACACACAGAAGCTAAAAGGAGAGGCTTAAGCTAATACAATTCTCAGATCAACAATGAGGCCCAGGATTAAAAGGAGAAGCAGAATGAGTGGGGAGAGAGAGAGATGAAGACAGATTGAAAGAGAAAGTCTTA
This sequence comes from Antilocapra americana, assembly GCA_007570785.1. Lineage (NCBI taxonomy): Eukaryota > Metazoa > Chordata > Mammalia > Artiodactyla > Antilocapridae > Antilocapra > Antilocapra americana. The sequence goes on from ML662439.1 coordinate 217,340, forward strand.
GTTGCTGATGGTTAGGATAATGGTGGGGCTTCCCTGGTAGCTCATCTGGTAAAGAATCCGCCTGCAATGCAGGAGACCCTGGTTCGATTCCTGGGTCAGGAAGATGCCCTGGAGAAGGAATAGCTACCCACTCCAGTATTCTTGGGTTTCCTGGTGGCTCAGGCAATAAAGACTCTGTCTGCAGTACAGGAGATGTGGGTTGGATCCCTGGGTGGGGAAGATCCCCTGGAGGAGGGCATGGCAACCCACTCCAGTATTCTTGCCTGGAGAATCCCCATGGACAGAGGAGCCTGGCGGGCTACAGTCCATGGGGTCCCAAGGAGTCAGACACGACTGAGCAATCAAGCACAGCATAACACAGAGTAATGGTGATAGTTGGAGTAGTAGCATCATTATAGAAGTAATAGAAACAACTGTCAAAAGGAAGGCAAATTCTACTGGACACAAAATAGAGGCCAGATGGATCTTAGGAGAATTTTCATTTGAGAAAGCCCCTCTATCCAAAATCTCACCCCTAATAATCTTAGGACCATTCACTCTGTTATTACTTTTAAATGAACTTCTTTGATTGTAGGCAGTTCCCTATTTAAAGTTAAACATCCTGAGGATATTGTTTATTATGCCAAAATGTTACATTGATCCTTAATTTCACTTTTTAAAATTAACCAATTAAAAGAAATTCCACATATAATAGACAAATTAATTAAGATGCTTTTGTATGCAAGGAACAGGAAGTGTCCTTCAAAACGATTAACCCACTAAAAAGTACATATGGGCTCACCTAACAGAGAGGCTCTGCAGTCAGTGAGGGTTTGGGCATGAGCATTTGATAAAAATTTTCACAACTTCATCTCATCCTCTGCAATTTTCTCAGCTCTATCCACCAATATGGGTTGACTGTGTTCTCAGCTTGGTTTCCCTAATGCAAACTATATAGTTCTCAGCAATTCACAGCACTGCCTGCTTCCTTATTCACATCCAGAGGGAAAAAGTGTGTTTTCCCCAATAACAAAATAGAAGTCTTGAGCTCCACATTGATTGGACTGAATTAGGACATACACTTACTCTTGGACTAATCATTTTCTCAAGAGAAATGCTATTACCTCTAATGACTTAGAGTCTATCTGTGCTACAGTGAGAACTCAACTATAGGGGAGACAAGTACAGTGTTGACTATGCTGACCTCATGGTAGACTTTAATAGATGGAGAGAAGGTCCAAAGCTTGGACATTCACTAAGGGTAGGCTTGAGTAAGTTCTTTTAGAGCTAAGTCCTATTTGACAGGGTATCTCCTGAGGACAGCAGGCATCCAGCAGTGTAGGTGATGCCATGAAAGGAAAGGAGATCTGTAAATGGCATATTCCACTATGGGACTTGTCCTTTTTCAGCACTGAATTCACGTCATGGATGCAATCTGCTACATTCTCAGCATAATGACCAGGGTGATTGTTCTGGGTCATTGAAAGTCTGTTCATCTGCATCTACAGAGAAGCTTCACTTGCCAGTCCAGTCCAAGCAGAAATCACCACCCCCACCATCACCACCCCACCCCCCACCCCTTGACACATACAACCCTTTTCCAGAAGAGATCTCTTTGGTTCTGAATATAGTTGTACAGGAATTCTGCCTTTCCTTCTAGTCTGAAATTAGCATATTTTCATATCACATTGAAGTTAGTTAAAGGTAACTAGGTGGCTTTCTCTTACTTCTAAAGAATTTTACCCTTATATCATCATGAAGGCTTATAATAAAGCTAAACAAAGTTAGAAATAAAAACTGTTTTGCTTCTAAACACTTAATTTGCCAGAATAAATCTCCCAAAATAATGAATGCTAGTACTTGTTTTTTTGCTAAATAGAACAAGCTCAACAGTGGTTTTATCCTCAGGCTGTGAGAATAACCTGGGTGTGTGCCTTGATCTTTCCTCAGATGTCTTAATTAGTCCAGAATGATAACTGGGCACCAACATTTTCTAAAATACATCTTTTGAGATATAATACATTTACTACAAAATTCACCCATTTAAAGTAATATTTATTACATCCACAGAGTTGCATGCATGCATGAGTGCTAAGTGGCTTCAGCTGTATCTGATTTTTTGTGACCCTATGAACCTTAGTCTGCCAGGCTCCTCTGTCCATGGGATTCTCCAGGCAAGAATATTGGAGTAGGTTGCCAGAACCTCCTTCAGGGGATCTAATCAATCCAGGGATAAAACCATATCTCTTTTGTCTCCTGTATTGGCGGGCAGGTTCTTTACCATTACTGCCACCTGGGAGGCCCCCACAGAGTTGAGGTATCTACATTTAAATGCCCCAAAAGAGTTCTAATACTTGGATAGATAAGAGTTGAGAATTACTGAGCTAAAACAAATTTTTAACTTTTGAGACAACCTAATAATCACCTGGAGTATAAGTTAAAAATTATTCTAAAAATATTCCAAAATTATGTAGTTTTAACAACTTAATACACTTTATTTTTTACAGCAGTTTTACGTTCAACACAAAATTGAATGGAGAGCTAAAATTATGTTTTCGGACTATCAAAAGGTCTAGTTTAATTGGCATTCTTTGTCTGGGAGGTAAATAGAAAAGTCTTTAACAATGTTCCATGTTTTCTTAGGAAAAAATTCATAAAATAGTTATTCTGCTCTTAAAGCTACTTGGTATTCATTTAAAATACAAGGTGAACTAGAATAAGGTTTCCTCTCTTTTTTAAAAATCTATTTTGAAACTTATTGATTGACACTTTCCTGGCTTTCTTTTATTGGAGAAATAAAGCAGTCAAACAAAATTTTGGGGATAAATAACTGAAAATATCCAATATTAATCTAATTCCTATACATTCTTTTCTACTTTACTGTAAAAGATTAAAAAATATTGTGTATGTGTGTATATATGTGTGTGTACAAACAAGATTGTCATTTGCTTTGAAAGAAATATTGATCATCCTCAGCTAAATTTGATTTACAGAAAACATTTGTGAACAAAAAAGTTTTGATATGGACCAGTTAGTATGAACATAAAATGTGATCTAAACTGTCATAAAGAAAAGTATAATTACACTAGCAGTTTCTAAGCCATATTAAAGCAAATAGAAGTTTGTGTAGCTATTTGGTGAATTTAGACTGTGTGTGTGTATGTGTTTGTGTGCATGTGCATGTGCTCAGTTGCATCTGACTCTTTGTAACGGTGTAGTCAACTAATTAAATCCAGGCTTTTTACTTCCAAGAGAAAAACATGCCCCAGGTTGCAGCTACTTCTTCAGTTTGGGCCCCAGAAACTCATGGAACAGACCTGAACCTAACCCACAGCCTGAAGCAGAAACTGCCTACTAACAGATAAACCCACAAGTGAGAAGTAAATGTGTGCATTGTATGCCACTGAGAGTTTGTGATTATTTTTACACAGAAAAAGCAAAAACAGAACTATATACTAAGATAGGGAATAGCAGCAGGAAAAATACATACATGGTGGGGTGGGGGTGGTGGATAGAGAATGATATGGATGGGAGTGGGCTCAACTCTGAGCATACTGAATATGAGGTGCCAATGGAATTTCAAACAGTGATGTATGAAGGCTGAGGAAGTCATCTGAACATGTTTCAGAGTAAAAGTCAAGGAAGGGAACAAGATCTTTAGAGGAGACCGAATACATACGTTCATACTCTCGTTACATTACTTTTTTTTTAAAATCAATTTATAATTCTCCTCTTGTTCCTCTTTGCCCTTGTTTTAACACACACACACACACACACACACACACACACACACACACACACCTTTCCCAGGTAGTACTAGTGGTAAAGAACCTGCCTGCCAATGCAGGAGACGTAAGAAATGTGGGTTCAGTTCCTGGATTGGGAAGATCTCCTGGAGGAGGGCATGGCAACCTATGTTCGTGCCTGGAGAATCCCACGGATAAGAGGAGCCTAGTGGGCTACAATCCATAGGGTTGCAAAGAGTTGAACATGAGTGAAGTGACTTAACACACACAAATGCATTCCTTTTCTCCCTGAAAATTCTTCCCAGTTAATCACAACAGAGAAGATTCAGGGGCCTTTGTCACATTTTAAGACAGAACCACAGGCAAAGATCATAGCCTCGGATCACGTCAGGCGAGCAGCTGGGAATTTAGTCCTACAGCTTTTCAGCCCCACAGACTAAGGGCTGGGATTCCTCACTTGGAATACAATCCTCAGCCCTCCTAGTCCCTAGGATTGCACTTCCCCAGAGGGTGATGGGAACCAGCTACTGCATATTCCTTTAGATTTCCCTCAATAAATGCTTTTGCAGGTTAATCTTTGGATTTCTCTATCAGTGTTCACTCACTTAATGAGCTCCTCCAACCACACGACTTTCAATACTATTCATAATTGGTAACTTCAGTATAGACCTCCTCCTTAATCCCCAGCCTCACCTGGAAGAACTGTCTACCTGACATTTCCATTTGGACAGCTGATGGCCATCTCAAGGTAACATGTCAAAGATCAGCCTCCTGATTGTCTCTGCCTAAACATGCTATACATGTAGTCTTCCCTCTTTTAGGCAATCTTTCCAGTTTTTCAGATTAAAAATCTTGCAGTCACATGTGACTCTCTTCCTTTCACACTTCACACACAATCATCAAACAAATCCTGTTTGCTCTCCTTTCATAAAATACCTGGAATACAACCACTGCCATCATCTTGTGTCTGAATTAAAGCAATAACCTCTGCCTATTTTCGCCCCTGCCTCTGCTCATCTATTCTCAACATTGCAGTAGAGTGATTGTTTTTTAAAACACAAGTCATATCATGCTGCCTCCTTGTGCAAAATTTTTGGTTTTGGTTTTATTTTTCACTCAGAGTAAACCTAAAGTTACTAGGAAGGAACCAGGCCCTAGAATGTACAGGGCTTCATCCTGTAGGTCTGTCTTATCAAAATCCCCATAGAGAGTGATGGGGACCAGCTACTGCATAATATGTCTGTAGCATGAAAATGACATCTGGTCTCTTAAAGAATTTATTGACAAGAATTCTTAACCACTTATTATTGTGTATTATTGTGCTGCTATTATAATTATGGAATTATACAAGAATGGGTTCACTGTGGATGGCTGAGAATACAAATTCTTCCAAGAGTCCTAATTTATAGTTTGATTCAGAGTCAGACCCCATGAAAAGATGGACTGCTCAAACTTCTGAATGTTAATTTCTCCTAGTTGGTAGCATGTAAGGGAGTTAGAAATAGTCAGGATTGGAAAATAAAAACATTTTCAATAATTTCTCTATAAATGTGGACTCTTGACTTTGATTCAACCCTTGCTTACAATCTTAAGTTGAACCTAAAAAAGTATTGACTCTGAAGGGATGGGGTCAGAAATAATACTTCTTACCACTAGTTTCTACCAATATTAGATTTGGCCAGGAGGGGTAGGATTGAAATGAAGTGAAGTGAAAGTCACTCAGTCATGTCCAACTCTTTGTGACCCCATGGACTACAGCCCATCAGGTTCCTCTGTCCATGGAATTTTCCAGGCAAGAACACTGGAGTGAGTTGCCATTTCCTTCTCCAGGAGATCTTCCTGGGAATTGAACCCAGGTCTCTTGCATTGCAGGTAGATTCTTTTCTTCCTTGAGCCACCAGGGAATAAGTTTCTACCAATGTTAGATATGGGTAGCAGGGGCAGGGTTACTGGACAACTGATAAGGCTTAAGTGTCGGGGCCCCATCATGGGCATGGGCCCTGTGAGCACTTGGAGTTGCTGGGAGTAATGGAGACTTCCAGATGGAGAAAGAAAGCCGAGTCACATTTCTTGGAAGCATTGCTCGGTAAACGTTTCTGAAGAATTGCCTAAGGACATCTTAGAAGTCAATAGGCTAAATCTCCAAGTCTAAGTAATTGATTCTTGTCGTTTAGTTGCTTACTGGTGTCTGACTCTTTGCGACTTCATGAACTGCAGCACACCAGCCTTCCCTGTCTTTTGCTATCTCCCAGAGTTTGCTCAAACTTGCATCCATTGAGTGGATGATATCATCTAACCATCTCGTCTTCAGTCATCCCCTTCTCCTCCTGCCCTCAATCTTTCCCAGCATCAGGGTCTTTTCCAATGAGTCGGCTCTTCCCATCACGTGGCTAAAGTATTGAAGCTTCAACTTCAGCATCAGTCCTTGCAATACATAGTCAGAGTTCATTTCCTTTAGGGTTGACTGGTTTGATTTCATTGCAGTCCAAGGGACTCAAGAGTCTTCTCCAGTACCACAGTTTGAAAGCATCAATTATTCGGCACTCAGCCTTCTTTATGGTCCAATTTTCACATCCATACATGACTACTGGAAAAACCATAGCTTTGACTAGATAGACCTTTGTCAGTAAAATGATGTGTCTGCTTTTTAATATATGCTATCTAGGTTTGTCATAGCTTTTCTCCCAAAGAGTAAGCATCTTTTAATTTCACGGCTGCAGTCACTATGTGCAGTGATTTTGGAGCCCAAGAAAATAAAATCTGTCACTGTTTCCACTTTGTCTCCATCTGTGTACCATGAAGTGATGGATGCTATGATGCCAGATGCCATGATCTTAGTTTTTTGAATGCTGAATATTAAGCCAACTTTTTCACTCTCCTCTTTCACCCTCATCAAGTGGCCTAATCATTCACTTTTTAAATCTGATTTTGTATTTATGTTTTTAAAGAGGCAACTCCCAACCCCACCAAACTGCAAATTCAATACTTTATAAAGCCAAAGTGAATGGGAAGCCCTAGTAACTCAGCTGGTAAAGAATCTGCCTGCAACACAGAAGATCCTAGTTTGATTCCTGGGTCAGGAAAATCCCCTGGAGAAGGGATAGGCTACCCACTCCAGTGTTCTGGCCTGGAGAATTCCATGGACAGAGAAGCCTGGCAAGCTACAGTCCATGGAATCACAAAGAGTCACACACTACTGAGCCACTTTCACTTTTCACCCCAGCAAATGGCTGTTTCTTATGAATGTTGTAGATGGTTCACCCAGTTGCTAAATAATAAAAAATTGCCTGAGATAATCAGATTTCTTGTCTTTTATTTATGAAGTCAAATCAAATGCCAAAATTACCACATGTATTTAATTTATTATTTATTTTGGCATAATTTGAGGATTTTAACATGTCTTTTAGCACCCTGAATGGGAAAAATATTAATATAACTATAAAAATATAGTTCTACCTCCAAAAGAAAGCAACCTTCTTATTATTATTTGAAAAATGTGGTACTACCTGTGGCAACTGAATGATTCTAACCTGAACAGTAGTCTAAAACTATTTTCAAGATTATATGACTATTCATCATATCCTCAAATCTTTATAATCAACCCATCATGAGAAAATATTTAGAGCCTCAATAGTTCAATAAATGATTTAAATGGTTTGTAATTGCTATTTGGTTAGTATTTCAGAACAAGACTATTATTGATTCACTTATTAGTAATAATATTGTACAAAAAGTTTATATCCTTATTGATTTACATTTTGTCTTCTGAAAAAGCTTCCTAGTAGGTACTGTATGTTCCTTTAAAATTATTGCTGGCTGTAAAAGTGGGCACACACACGCCAGGGTGTGCGTTAGGCAGCTTTTACAATGCTCCCTGGGTGTGCTAGGCCTCTGGGGCATTAAGCCAAAAGTGAAGCTGCCATCATTCAACAGTATAAAATGCACACTGTGGTGTGTCATCGCAATTATTCCTTTTTATGGCTTTGAAAAAAGGCTCCACCTTCCCTTCAGTGATTTTAAACATTAACCTTCCAGTTCTCAGAGTTCTCAAAATGGATCAACTCTATATTTTCCACAAACAAGATGTGGTTCATTAGCAACTAACGCCTCCTCACCATGCAAACATTTTCATCCATAACAAATCCCAACTTCAAAATATACAAAGTTTTGTAAGAAAAATTTGTGGAAGAAATTTTCAAGCATACATATTTTCTGTTAAACTGGCAAAACAAATCTTATAGGAGTATTTCCAAGAGTAAATATTTTCTAAAAATTTGGGCTTTTCTTGGGGTGTTTCCATGTCATACAGAAATAGCTTTTATTTATAAATTTTTTAAGATAAATAAATTTTCTGAATTGTTAGAAATGAAATCATTACTTCCCATAAACTTAACATCTAATAGTTGAGGGATCATCAAGACAAATACACATCACCATTAATACTAGCAATGCTTTCTAGGACTTTGAAGTTTATAAGTTAATACGTATTCTCCAATACTTTCAATGCAAGGTAATGAGACATGCAACAAATTACATTTTCAAAATTAAATTTTATTAGAGTATAGTTGCTTCACAATGTTCTATTAGTTTCTGCTGTACAGCAAAGTGAATCAGCTATGCATATGTATATATATAGTCCCTCTTTTGGGGTTTCCTTCCCATTGAGGAGCCCTGAGTTCCCTGATGCTGTACTCTAGAGTCTCATTAGTTATCCATTTTATACCTAGTAGAGTATATACGTCAATCCCAATCTCCCAATTCATTCCGCTCCTCCACTTCCTCCCTTGGTGTCCATACATTTGTTCTCTACATCTGTGTCTCTACTTCTGCTTTGCAAACAGGTTAATCTGTAGTGTTTTTCTAGATTCCATATATATGCATTAATATACGATACTTATTTTGTTTTTCTCTGACTTATTTAACTCTCTAGGTACATCCACGTCTCTGCCAACAACATAGTTTTGTCCCTTGTATGGCTGGGTAATAGTCCACTGCATATATGTACCACATCTTCATCGTCCATTCCTCTGTTGATGGACATCTAGGTTGCTTCCATGTACTGGCCCTTGTAAACAGTATTGCAATGACCATTGCGGATACATGTGTCTTTTTGAGTTATGGTTTTCTCAGGGCATGTGCCCAGTAGTGGGGTTGCTAGATCATAACATAATTTTATTTTTAGTTTTTTAAGGAATCTTCATATTGCTCTCCACAATGGTTGTATCAGTTTACATTCCTACCAACAGTGTAAGAGGGTTCTCTTTTCTCCACACCCTCTCCAGCATTTATTGTTCAAAGGTTTTTTGATGATGGCCATTCCAACTAGCCTACCTAAGGAGGCAAAATACCTCTATTCAGAAAGCTATAAGACACTGACGAAAGAAATCAAACATGACAGAAACAGATGGAGAAGTACACCTGTTCTTGGGTCAGAAGAATGAACATTGTGAAAATGACTATACTACTCAAAGCAATCTACAGATTCAAAGCAATCCCTATCAAATTACCCAGGCATTTTTCACAGAATTAGAATAAAGATCTTTATAATTTGTATGGTAACACAAAAGACTCCAAATAGCCAAAGCAATCTTGAGAAAGAAAAATAGAACTAGAGGAATCAGGGTCCCTGACTTCAGACTATGCAACAAAGCTACCATAATCAGGACAGTATGGTACTGGCACAAAAACAGAAATATAGATCAGATGGAACAGGATCAAAAGCCCAGAGAACAAAGGAGGCAAGAATATACAATGGAGAAAAGACAGTCTCTTCAATAAGTGGTGTTGGGAAAACTGGACAGCTACATATAAAAAAATAAAATTAGAACACTCACTAACATGACACACAAAAATAAATTACATTTTGAATAAGAGGTAAATCCCAGGCTGAAATTATTAAAGAAGGACTTGATGATATTGATAAGAATGGAGAAGTGATTTTGTGGATGAATCAAGGTGTAGAGAACTTAGAAAATTTTATAGAAATACTACTGCTGCATAGAGCTTAAAAGAACATCACATAAGGATGAGGAATGATTATAACATTCTTAATAGAATTTATCAGGGGAAATTATAATTGAGTGATAAAGAAAAAAATTTATACTGTGTTAAAGTTTGGAAGACTACTAAGAAATCATTTGTTAAATTTTCTTATACAATACAACCAGCTGAGTAGTTTTCAACAATTTTTTTGGACAGATTTCTTTAAAATAGTCATCTGGCTATCCCTTGAACACCTATTATAGAAAAAAACAAACAAACCTAATTATTTTGTGTAACATCCCCTTCCTCTGTTGAGCAACTAAGTTAATATTCATATGGGCTTAAATTTACTTTACTAGAATTTGGACCTACCAAATTTTTTTTTCTCTTCTATAAAATAATACAAAGTCTGCCCTTTCAAGGGATTTACACCTCTCAAACATCTCTGCATAATTTCTCCCTCACTCATTTTGCCCCCAGACCAACAAGTCCATCTGCTGAATAATTTCTCATTTGACATTGCTGTGTGACCTCTACTGTACTCTTGTACAGATCTTAAGTTTATAGTGTCTCTAAAGTGGACACCCAGAATTAGCCATGATTCTGCTTGGCTACTTCTGTTGACATTATCAACCTCTGTAATATGCTTTTAAAGTAGCCAACATCTACATTGGCTTTCTAAGATTTTATTTACGTTGTTCAATTAAATTGAGTTTTAAGTCAGATAAAATGATCAGGGCATTTTTAAATTTTATTTTTAATTGGAGGATAATTGCTTTACAATATAGTGTTGGCTTCTGCCATACAACAATGCGAATCAGCATAAGTATAAATGCCCCCTCCCTCTTGAATCTCCCCGCCTCACTCCCTACCTTATCCCACACTTCTAGGTTGTCACAGAGTACCTCAGTGAGCTCCCTGTGTTATACACCAACTTCCATCAGGGCATTTTTAAAGAAACATTTTGTGTGGTAACATTAGGTCATCTATACCTCATTCATGTGCAACTGATTTCTCTAACTTTGGTATAGGATTTTATATTTAGGCTTGTATTTGGTTTTTTTCATTCCTCCATCGCAGCGAATAAATTTTTATTTAATCATTGGTAAATTAGCCAGACCACCTAGATTTATGCACTTGCAAACATAATAGGACTGTTTCTTATGTAATCAGATATATGCATACATGGAGCATGAATGTTAGAAACAATTTATCTGAGACTCCATAAAATAGGAAAAACTGATGCTTACTCTATGGAATCATAGTGAAATTTAAAAGAGATATTGTATGTAAAGTACTTAGGACAGTTTGTGGAGCCTAATTTATCTATTTTAAATATCATTATGTCCTATAGGAGTGGAATGTATGTTGAAGCAAGAATATAATAGTAATAGTAGAAGAAGCAAATGTGTTTATTTTGAAAAATAGCAGAATTCAGAAACACTTGAAAATGAAAGCAAATATTATAAGTAGTATTGATTAAACATTGATATGTGTTAAAATTCATGGGCATCCATTTTATTTTTACAAAATGAATCATTAAAACTAACTACTGGATTTTGAGTTTAATAACAAGATTAAAACCATATTTGAAGTTGATTAGTGGTAGTCTATATGTAACTTAGGACTTCCCAGGTGGTGCTAGTGGTAAAGAACCCATCTGCCAATGCAGGAGACATAAGAGATGTGGGTTTGATCCCTGGGTTGGGAAGATCCTCTGCAGGAGGGCACAGCAGCCCATTCCAGTATTCTTGCCTGGAGAATCCCCATGGACAGAGGAGCTGGAGACCTACAGTCCATAGAGCTTCACAGAGTTGGACATGACTGAGGCAACTTAGTGTGCACACACAAATGTAATTTTTTGAGAAGAAATGAGGTTGGAATTCATGCAAGCTGGTAGCCATGCTGAGCACACCTCAATGTGTGTGTAGCCAGGCTGGGAAGCAGAAGGAAAGGAAAAGTTTTTTTTTTTTTCAAAAATTGAAAAAAATGGCCAAAGACGAGTATGCATATAACTAATCCATAAACAAATATGAATCCATATATGAACACAAATCAATCTAGCAAAACCTTCACTTGACATCAGAGAGGCTAAGGTTGGAATTGATTTTCTTCTGTCTCCTTTAACTTTGATAAAACTTTTAACTACTTCTCAATATTGAATACGGAGTGGACATCTGAGCACATAGTCTGATTTTCCTTGTTTGTATTTGCGTCATCTCAGAATGGCCTTGGGCCTTAGATATCATGACACAGAGAGCCTGGCATGGCCAAGAAGACAAAACATTCATCAATGCCTAGTTCTGCTTCATTGGAGAAGTTGGGACTTAAATTCTTTCACTCTACTCTACTATCATAATTACCAGAGTGAAATGATAAGGAAGCAGAGGGATTAAGAAGAGGTGACAGGAATACACAAAAGAACTATACAAAAAAGTTTCTAATGACCCAGAAAACTAAAATGGTATGGTCACTCACCTAGAGCTGAACATCCTGGAGTGTGAAGTCAAGTGGGCCTTAGGAAATGTTACTATGAATAAAGCTAGTAGAGGTGACAGTAATCCAGCTGAGTTATTTCAAATCCTAAAAAATGATGCTATTAAAGTGCTGCATTTAATATGTCAGTAAATTGGAAAACTCAGCAGTGATCACAGGACTGGAAAAGGTCAGTTTTCATTCCAATCCCAAAAAAGAACAATATGAAACAATGATCAAACTACCACATAAATGAGCTCATTTCACACAAGACTATGCACATGTGAGCAAGGTAATGAAGTAAGGTAATCCTTCAAAGTAAGCCTCAGCAGTACATGAACCAAGAACTTCCAGATATACAAGTTAAATTTTAAAAAAAAAGGGCAGAGGGACCAGAGCTCAAATTGCTAACATACATTGGATCATGGAAAAGGCAAGGGAATTCCAGAAAAACATCTACTGCTTCATTCACTAAAGCCTTTGACTGTGTGGGTCACAAGGAACTGAAAAATTCTTAAAGAGATGGGAATATCAAACCACCATACCTGTCTCCTGAGAAATCTGTATGCAGGTCAAGAAGCAACAGTTAGAACTGGACATGGAACAACAGACTGGTTTCCAAATTGGGAAAGGAATATGTCAAGGCTGTTATTTAACTTATATTATTATTATTTATTTAACTTATTATTATTATTATTTAACTTATATTATTATTTAACTTCTGTGCAGAGTACTTCATGCAAAATGCAGGGCTGAATGACTCACAAGCCGGAATCAAGAACTCCGGGAGAGAGATCAAGGGCCTCATATATGCAGATGATACCACTCTTATGGCAGAAAGTGAAGAGGATACTAAAGAGCCTCTTGATGAGGATGAAAGAAGAGAGTGAAAAAGGTGGCTCAAAACTCAACATTCAAAAAACTAAGATCAAGGCATCCAATACCATCACTTCATGGCAAATAGATGGGGAAAAAGTGGAAGCAGTGACTGATTTTATTTTCTTGGGCTCCAAAATCACTGTGGACGGTGACTGCAGCCATGAATTTAAAAGACACTTGCTCCTTGGAAGGAAAGCTATGACAAACCTAGACAGTGTATTAAAAAGCAGAGACATCACTTTGCCAACAAATCTCCATACAACCAAAGTTTTTCTAGTAGTCATATATGGATGTGAAAGTTGGACCATAAAGAAGGCTGAGCGCTGAAGAATTGATGCTTTCAAACTGTGGTGCTGGAGAAGACCCTTGAGAGTCCCTTGGACTGCAAGGAGATCCAACCATCAATCCTAAAGGAATCAACCCTCAATATTCACTGATGCTGAAGCTGAAGCTCCAATACTTTGGCCACCTGATACCAAGAGCCAACTCACTGGAAAAGATCCTGATGCTGAGAAAGACTGAAGGCAAAAAGAGAAGGGAGCAGCAGAGGAGGAGATGGTTAGATAGCATCAAGGACTCAAGGGACATGAATTTGAGTAAACTCTGGGGTATAGGGGGACAGAGAGAGAAAAAGCAGTCATTATGACATTCAGACCCTCAGTTCTACATGTTCTTGACCTTTACACAATTTGTCTAGGTGAACCAATAAATTTACTTTCTGCTTAAACAGTTTGAGCTTAATTTCTGTCTCTTAAACAATCCAATGAGTCTTACTACAAATATCACTTGCTAAGATAGCATTATTCTCAGGCTAGGGTCGTATCCTTGGGCTAAGTAGAAAGTAGCAGTAGAAAGCTGCCTACTTGAATAACAGTGTCTTGACTCCTTTTCAAATACATTTTTATTGAGTTGCACTCCAGTGGTAAGTCCTTAGATTTAATCAAGTGTTTAAAGCAACTTACAAATAAATCATTTGCGACACTGATGTTGTTGAGGATATTGCGTATCCCTAGTCATCCTCATACAAAGCCCCACGTGAGAATTTTTTTCTGAAATGTGTCTTTGCTTCTCTTAAAGGAACTGCTATGCTTTCAGCTTATGAAAGAGAGGGTCATGAATTAAAAGAGATCATATCAACCAAAATGGGATGAAGTAGGTTATTTTAGGAGACTTTTGTAATATAGTGAAAGAACATTGATTTGAAGTTGGAGACAGAGACCTGGGTTTGAGTCCCTAAATATATGCTCCACATTTACCAGCTGAATGGTCTCTAGCAGATTATTGAGTCTCTCTGGACAGAAGTTTTCTCTTCTGTAAAATAAACCTCTTAATATTAGCCTTAACTAGGTTGTAAGATTATTGTAAAAATTGATGGAGTTATGTGGTTAAAAGTACTTTGTAAACTGAAAAGCACTACATAGACTTTAGTTATATTGTCTCACAATCAAACTGGAATTTTCTCTTACACACAAGATGATTTCTTTAAGGAAGAAATCCTTTTATTTTTCACCAGAAGTTTATACTGCTTAAAAATACCATAATCCTACCCATCTTTAAAGAGCTTAAATTAAATCCTTATCAGAACCATGAGTTGTAGTTCCATTTTACACTGGAGGCAAATAGAAGATTATGGAGAGGAAAAGGCAAGCAAGACGTCAAAGGCTGAAAAAGGACAAGACTTTTTGCAAATGAAGATCTGGAATGCTAGGCTGCCGAGTCTTTACTGGAAGGGAAAACTACAGCAGTGACTTGACAATTCTCTGTCTTTTTTCCTACTGTTTTTCAATATCTCTGCCCTGAGCCTACCCTAAAATGTAAGGGCTGAAATTTTGAAATTTTAAAAGGAAGCGTCCTCTGTTGTTTGGTAAAGATCAATATTGAGAGTGAGGGATAGTAATTGGCAATAGCATCATTGATTTAAACCCCAAGCCACACTCATTGTGTATGCATCTATTGCTGATCTGTGGGAGAGAGGGGCACCGAATTTACTTTCTTCATCTTTAACTGAGTGTTGCTCAGTTTTTCTGCCAGCGTTGTTAGAACATTGCTAAAAGGCACAAAAGCTCACGGAGGTGTCAAACAGCAGGGATGAGAGGCTGAGCTTTCCCTCATCCGTGAAGGAGTCAATTAAAGAACAAAGACAACTCATGAGTCACCAATCCAAGTTGTTCCAGAATTCTCGTGTGTATTTCAAATTCAGTCTCCTTATATTTCTTCTTTATTCCTAAAAACTGTATTTATATGGTGCTTCTTGTGCTTTTAAGAGTGCAGCTATAGAAGCAGCTAGTTTTTTTTTTCATATTTTGTTCCCCTGTGTGATTCCATTTAGTCCTATCCCCAGAGGAACTATTCTGAAATTAAACAACAACCAGTATCAGGAAAACCTAAGGAAGGCCCTCCAGTGCTTCACCATCATTTCACTCTCCTAGACATGAAACGTCCTAAGCTTTATCTTTCTTTCTGCTAATGATTTCTTACGTGTTCAGGCACCAGGCAGCTGAGGAGGAAGGGGCAGTAGGAACAAAGCACACTCCCGGTCAAGAGCGCTTTCATTGTTGTCTAGATTAGGAATGACTTCAACTTCTTATGTAAAGTGCACACTGTAAACTAAGCTTTATTTCTACAATTTAGATAAGATTATTTCAAATAGACGTCAGTTTCAGTATTGGATTTTCTTTCTTTCTTGGTGTTCTTTTCAGCCAATGATCTATGTGACTGGCATTCGACATAAATTTGCCATATCTGAATTGTATCTTGTGGGTTTATGCCAGGAGCAAAACATTATTTGTGTTTATATCAATAGGTGAACTTTAAAGGTGTGTCTGTTGACTCTTTTGAACATCAACAAACTAAGTGAAGCAATATTCTTTGGGTTAGTTAATAAAATCCCAACAGAACACATGTGATGTGTGCAAAGTATCTTTAGACATACATATGTGTTCATTTCATTTCTACTTTGCTCAAATTTATATGTCGATTTTAAACAATATACTGGACTATCATTTGATGTCAATATACTGACTTAATGTTTAAGTTGCACAAAGATAAATTCTATTTCAATTTAAAGGAAATGTCAAAAATATATTTTTATGTAGACCAAGATTACTTTATATACTATTCATCCCATCACATATATTATCCATCATATATATTATACCTGAAGTAGAAAGTATGCTTGCCATTCAAATACATATTTATAAAAATTAAACTAAAAGAAAAATTTTAAAGCAAAAATTTAAATTTTCAAGGTTTTGCTTGAGATCTTGGCTGGTCAGTAAAGCCCCAAATTATTACCTATTAATAACAAAAGTATTATCTATTAGTAGAACTAAATGTCTATTACAGATTTCAGGACTGAAGCATTTTGGTCACTTCTAGGTTCAATTACAAAGACAAAAATGAACCAGAAGCAATAAATGTAAAATAATGCTCTAAAGATTAAAGGTGGAGGCTACTAATATTCCTAGGCAGAAGATCTGATTTTAAAAAGATATATAAAATGTAAAGTGAAACATAAATGAAAATGTTTACATGTCATAAAGAACCTACAACTTAGTGTTTGAAATTATTTGCTGCCTTAGTTGCTCATGATTTTGTTGAAATTTTATCATGTGTATGTGAATCTGAAATGGTGTACTTGGATATGCATATAACTTTTTTATCTACTACAGTCATGTTTGAAAGCTACAAAACTGTCATCAGAAAATTGGATTCTTATGAAAAGATCTTTCCAAAATCATCTATTTTTAGAAGTTAAAATCAGATAGCCTGGTCACATTACCAGAAGCATCAAGAGATGAAAATTAAGTGGGTTTGGGAAATAATTAAAGAATAAATTAACTTAAGAATCTTTCTACCTATATTCTAGATCCCATCTCAGTTTTTCAGATAACTGAACCATCAGTTATCATCTCCTTCCTCAAATTTCACATTTAAGTAACTAAACAAATAGAAAAAAAGCAGCATTGCACATTCTTATTCTTTTCTATGTACTATCCTGGTTTTCCCTCATAATGGAAGTCTTGTGATCATGGTGTCTCCCCTGCCTGATAGGTATTCTCATATCTAAGTCTTAATAATCTATACCCTTTAACTTTACTCCACTTGTACTTCACTTATCAATCCAGTGCCCACTGACTTCCATACCATCTCTGTGGTGAAAGTTCACTCTTATGTCAAGGTAACCCTCCAAAGCAACAAAGTTAGTGAATGCTGTTCATCCTTAAATTCCTTGGCCTCCAGAGAGCTACTGAAACTCTTATCTAGATTTTCATGTCACTGACACTCGCTCCTTGATTTTCTTCATCTGCAGAGGACTTTTCATTCTTTGTTAATTTTCTCTTCTTACACAATCTATTCTCCTTGGCCAATTTCATTTATATCAGCAATTTTATTTATTATGCATATGCTGTTGACTCCCACTTTCATAATTCCACCCTCATCTTACTTAGGATGACATAATCTTATCAAGCTGAACTCGCTCAAATTTATCATTTGTCCTCAACTCCCTTCAAAGCCCTTTTAACTTCTATCCCTAATCTCTGTCAACAGTTCTCATCTTTGCAATGTACTAAGCCAGAAAATTGTGGGTGATCATTGATTCTTTTCTCTCTCTCAAATTTTTATTTGTTTGATCACTAAAATCCTACTAAATATCATAAATGTAGTCTTGACTTTGTCTAGCCCCATATCACAGAACATGCCATTATTGTTTATTGTAGAGAAAATTGCCACAGCCACTGAACTGTTCCGTTTTCTTCATTTCTTCATATTCCTATCTACCACTACATTAATGGCATTGTTATTTTTCTAGAAAAACAAAAGATGAGCACATCACAGTTCCAGGCTCCCTTGCTACCAAGCCTGTTTATACCACTTTCCCATTCTTTTGCCTGCAGGGGCATAGCCAGTATTTCTGTTTATCATATAAATGCTTTACAATTAAAGCCTCCTTTTCCATCTCTCTGTATTTTCATCCTATTCTTTTACCTTTCTGAAATATTTTTTGTTCTCTAAATTACCATTGGCAGCTCTAGATTTATACTATCCTTAAGCTAGCAGTCTCAGAGTAAAGAAAACTCCCTTTCATATTTTCTCAGTCAGGTCTTGCATAAGTTCTGAGTGGCTCTGCTTGGGTCACTTGACTGATGAAGCACTCCCGGTGGCCCCAGGGATTCAGAGTTCTGATGAGTCAGGTTGGCTCAGGTGTCCACCTTTGTCGGGAGAGGTCTGCTCTAAATTTCATGTACTCTCATTATGAGAAGCCCGGTTTCCAGAACCATGGGAAGAAAATGACTACAAAAGAACTGCTACAAAACAAAAGAAAGAGGTTGGGGAAGCCACATTATGTACTTTTTGGAAGCATGGGATGTACTTTTTGGAAGCGAGGCACCTCCATTTCCCTCTTCAACTCAAGTAAATAGGCATTCAGCCAGATATAGGAAGTGAACTCCAGCCTTAATCATTTTCTTCTTGAAAATCAGCATTTCCAGCTGAGGCATACTGTGGTGAAGGGGACTATATTGTATAATCCCGTCTTTATGTTTCCTTTCAGTCTAATTGTTTCTCATTTCCGTGGAAATGGAGCAAGCTCCTGAACCAGGTAGGAATTCAGTCACAGTTATCTCTGGTCTTCCCTTTTGCTTTCCCTACCCTTTCCCAACTTTCTACCTTCCTCCTTTCTATCACCTCCTTATTCTAATTCCCTAAACAAACAAGTTGGCGAAGAGTTCAATCAGGTGGTATTTATTTATTTATTTATTTTTATTGGTTTTGCCATACAATGACATGATATCGCCATGGGTGTACATATGCTCCCCCTCCAGAACCCCCCTCTCTCCTCCCTCCCAACTCCCTCCCCCTGGGAAATCTCGGTGCACCAGCCCCTAGCAACAATCCTGGGCTGGCGATTGATTTCACATATGATACTTAACATGTTTCAATGCCATTCTCCCAAGTCATCCCACCCCTGCCCTCATCCACAGAGTCCACGAGTCTGTTCTATACGTCTGCGTTCCTTTCGCTGTCTCGCATGCTGGGTTCTCGTTACCATCTTTCTAAATTCCATATATATGCGTTAGTATACTGTATTGTTGTTTATTTAGATTCAGATTCAACAAATGTTATTGAGGACCTAGAATGTACTACATGCAGAGTCTCAGAAATAGGAATTGTGTATTACAATTGTTGTCCAGGTGATATACCAGCTTATCAGAAGCCTAGGGAAAAAAAGAGAGAGAGAGAGTTCTGAGATGTTCTTTGGCAGCTCTGAGGTGACAAAATAGATGTTTATGATATTCAGATAAGTAAAATAAATTTGTATTGGGTTTGTTTAAAATTGGTTTTCCTGTGAACAGCACACAACTCATGTGACTTGTCCGCGTATTTCCCTCGCACTTGGTCTTTCTGTTTCATTTCTTGTTTTTTTTTTTCCTTCTTTCTCAGTTTCATGGGAAAGCAAAAAATATACAGTCTACCCTTGATTTTATTATAATTGTTACATCCTCCTTTCCAACTCATTTTAAAACAGACTGAGTCCTCTTCAATTGTATATAAGGTCCCTTATTTCTTCAATATTTTTGCAGGATGACTTATCTGGAATACAACTCAGCATCAAGGACATCTGTCACAGTGCACTTTTTCCAGTGGGGGAAGCTTGTTTTCTCATCTTTCATGAGAAACAGGACAAGAGGTGTTTCTCCTTCTCCAGATTCCCCATTGCCATCAAAGGGGCATTATCGTATCATCCCCATAAAAAGGTACATAGGGATTAAAATTGAAGGCTTTAGAGCCAGCCTGCCTGAGTTGCAATCCTAACTCTGGCAGGTACCAGCTGTCTAACTTCAAGGAAGCAATAATCAAAATTTATACATCTGTGCTAATGACTCATCTAAACGCCCAGACTAGGCCCAGATCTCTGCGATTTCAATGACCTTTATTTCCATTTATTCCCTAATCCTGAATCTTGTCACCTCTCATTCTCCTCAAAAATTTGAAACTTCAAATACCCAACTTTTTACTTCTTTAAACTCACTACCTGCTCTCATACAATGAAAGACCTTTACAATGAAAGTTCTTTGTTCTTACTATTCTTCTAGCCTTTCAGTCTCTTTCTAGCCTCTTATCCATCTCTACATGGTTGGAAACTTCTGTTTGATTGTGAAAATACTCTTCCACTAGAAAAAGTGATGTCTGGGTAATTTTTAAGAAGATAAGAGTGTCAACCAGAATGTTAATCTTATATTATTTCCATGTATCTATTTTGTCTCCCAACTTGTACTTAATATAAACTTAATATTAAGTGTGTGTGTGTGTGTGTGTGTGTGTTAGTCACTAGTCATGTCCAACTCTTTGTGACCCCATGGACTGTATCCTCCAGGCTCCTTTCTCTGTCCATGGAAATCTCCAGGCAAGAATACTTGAGTGGCTTGCCATTTCCTCTTCCAGGGAATCCTCCCAACCCAGGGATTGAACCCAGGTCTTCTGCATTATGGGCAGATTCTTTATTGCATCAGTTCAGTTCAGTTGCTCAGTCGTGTCCAATTCTTTGTGACTCCATGGATGCCAGAAGTTGCACAGTGGATGTCCATGGACACAGCACACCATGCCTCCCTGTTCATCACCAACTCCCGGAGTATACTCAAACTCATGTCCATTGAGTCAGTGATGCCATCCAACCATCTCATCCTCTGTCATCTCCGTCTTGTCCTGCCTTCAAGATTTCCCAGCATCAGGGTCTTTTCAAATGAGTCAGCTCTTCCCATCAGGTGGCCAAAGTATTAGAGTTTCAGCTACAGCATCAGTCTTGCAATGAATATTCAGGACTGGTCTCCTTTAGGATGGAATGGCTGGATTTCCTTGCAGTCCAAGGGACTCTCAAGAGTCTTCTCCAACACCACAGTTCAAAAGCATCAATTCTTTAGTGCTCAGCTTTCTTTATAGTCCAGCTTTCACATCCATACATGACCATTGGAAAAACCATAGCCTTGACTAGATGGAGCTTTGTTGGCAAAGTAATGTCTCTGCTTTTTAATATGCTGTCTAGGTTGGCCATAACTTTCCTCCCAAGGAGTAAGCGTCTTTTAATTTCATGGCTGCAATCACCATCTGCAGTGATTTTGGAGCCCAGAAAAGTAAAGTCAGGCACTGTTCCCACTGTTTCCCAGTCTATTTCCCATGAAGTGATGGGACCAGATGCCATGATCTTAGTTTTCTGAATGTTGAGCTTTAAGCCAACTTTTTCACTCTCCTCTTTCACTTTCATCAAGAGGCTTTTTAGTTCCTCTTCACTTTCTTCCATAAGGGTGGTGTCATCTGCATATCTGAGGTTATTGATATTTCTCCTGGCAATCTTGATTCCAGCTTGTGCATCATCCAACCCAGTGTTTCTCATATGTACTCTGCATATAAACTAAATAAGCAGGTTGACAATATACAGCCTTGACATACTCCCTTCCCGATTTGGAACCAGTCTGTTGTTCCATGTTGCTTCCTGACCTGCATACAGATTTCTCAAGAGTCATGTCAGATGGTCTGGTATTCCCGTCTCTTTCAGAATTTTCCACAGTTTATTGTGGTCCACACAGTCAAAGGCTTTGGCATAGTCAATAAAGCAGAAGTAGATATTTTTCTGGAACTCTCTTGCTTTTCTGATGATCCAGTGGATGTTGGCAGTTTGATCTCTGGTTCCTCTGCCTTTTCTAAAACCAGCTTCAACATCTGGAAGTTCATGGATCATGTACTGTTGAAGCCTGGCTTGGAGAATTTTGAGCATTTACCAGCATGTGAGATGAGCGCAACTATGCGGTAGTTTGAACATTCTTTGGCATTGCCTTTCTTTGGGATTGGAGTGAAAACTGACTTTTTCCAATTCTGTTGTGTATACTTAATATAAATAGAAAAAATATAATCAAGGCAGTTAAAGGAGTTAGGAATGGCATTTCTAGTGGAAAGGCAGTAAAACTAGGAAAGGAAGTTCTATAGCTCACCAATTAATTATTTATTCAATAAAGAAATATTAAAGCTCCTAGGAACATGTTAGTAAGGAAATAAACTTGGTAAATTAAAAAAAAAATCATGTGTCATTCATAATTGTCACAGGGTATACTTAAAAGTCAGTGAATTATTAACTGGCATCATTAAGTCAATTGTGCCAACATTTGACATCAGAATGTGAGATGGATCATTTTTGGAAAAACAGAAGTTTAATTACCTTTTTATGACTCATCTATTGCATTTGAACTCAATAGTCTCTTCAAAGACATTATACCAAAGTATAATATTACCAAAGTAATATTTCAAGTGATCTTTAAAAAACTAGACATGTAGCTTAAAATAAAAAGAAAAGGTGTGAGTATTTTAGTTAAAAGTGAAAACCTTCAATAAGAAGCTTTTCTTCAAGCTCATGTTTTTCATTAGGATACAAATGATAATCTCTGACCTGAATAGATGAGGCAGAGAGAATTGTTAGGGCCGTGAAAATACTTCGGATGATACTATAATGATGGGTATAAGTCACTATAAGTCCAAGCCCACAGAATGGACAATACCAAGACTGAACCATGGCCTTTGGGTGATTATGCTGTGTAAATATATGTTCATCAATTATAGCAAAATGCACCACTCTGGTGGGGGGATATTGATAACAGGGAGTCTATGCATGTGTGAGGACAGAGGTTTATGAAAAGCTTTGTGTCTTCTGCTGAGTATTACTGTGAGTCTAAAACTGTTCTGAAAATTTCTTTGCTTTGTTTTAAAGGCCAATGGTGAGTTCACCGGAGACTTAAATGTACTGTGATATCACTTTTCTTTTATAAAAGCTGGTTTTCACTAAAAAAAGAAAAGAAAAAAGGAAATGGGCATACCAAAAAAAAAAAAAACCACCAAAGTTATCATAAATCAAAAAACAAACCAAAACAAGTCAACATAAATCTAAAAAACAGACCATGATATCTTCCATAATTGCTATGTCACTAAAATGCATTTAGAAATCTGTGAATGTAGTTCTATAAAAATAGTGGAGACAGCATCAACATTTTTTGGAAAGTTCTTCATTTTAGTTATTTCCATGGTGACTTCTATGTCAGATTTTATGTAATACAAACATAAGTAGATTCTTTTTGTGGTAACCAACTAGTTCATTTTTCACAAAATTGGACATGAAAGTTTCTATGAATTTTCAGTAGCTATGGTTTTCTTCTACCAGGGTTCTGACAACCAACTATAGGATGAAACAACCTTGTTTGTAAGTAATTTGTGACCGATGACATATTTTAGAATATGGGACTAAATCTGTAAAACAACCTGTTTGTTTCCAACCTCTATTGGAATGAAATGACACCAGAAAACCTGGTTTGAACCTGGCTTACCAGTGTCAGACTGTTTCATTTAACTCTGCTTCAAAGTACAGGTCCTAGTCTACTTGTCCCTCTACCTAACTGCACTACTTGTTGCAAATACGTTGGCACAACTGGACTGGGGTCCTTATTGCTAAAGGTCACTTCCAAAGCTTATGGATTACAGTAAACAGATGCCTTCACAGAAAAAAAAAGTTAATAAATATATTGATTAAACAGAAAATTCTTTCAATAATTAGTAGAAACCTGGCTATTTTATAGGTAATAAAACTATACCCTAATTGTACCATTTTCTCTTAAATTCTCATTTTTATAGGTATGAGAGATGTAATCCAGCTCTGGTATATAAACATGGGCCAAAACATTTAGAAATTAAATCTATATAAGAAACAGAAGTTATAGGTCCCAGGGTAGGAGGATGAACACTGATATGAAATAAGCTGTTGAACTTCTCTATGACTGGCTTTTCTATCTAAAAAGCAGAAATTTGTGCCTTCACAGAGGTGCAATTTGAGTAAAAAGAACTAATATTTGCAAATGCAAGTTCTGAGAAAAAAAAATCACAAATTCAAGGTTTGTAATATCATGTAAAATCGCCAATATTGCCCACCTGTTCTAAGTTGTTTATGTGAAATCTAGAAAAACGCCAAAGTTCTCAAACCAAATGTAGAAATTTTGGTTTGAAAATTACATATGTATTAGTGCTGATTTAGAATACAAAGATAATATAAACTATAAATTTAATTGTTTGATTTAAGCTATATATACAAATTCTGGATCAAATAAAATTTCCTGAGATCTAAAAATTTACTATACACAAAATATGGGAACAAGAAGCACCGTTCCTAGCTGTCCTCAGGTAACTTATAGTCTACTAGGATAAATGAGAATACTGAATGCTGGAGAGTGGAAGTCATCTGAGCAACTAAATTCATAAATAAAACAAAAATCCCTAGCGTCAGCTGTCATGACAAGAAAGACAAAGCAATCACAACTGGTACTGGATACAGATTAGAATTATCTTTAAGTATTATATCTTGGAAGCAGAAGGCATATTTTTTTTTAAGTTTCTCTCCCAGTAGCTAAATACAATGCAGAAACATTCAACTGATAGATTCAGATAAGAGATTACATTGCACTTAACATATTTTCAAGTGATATTTGAAATGACCACCCTGCCAATTTGCTGAGTATTAAGGTAACTGAAAACTGTTTATATATGAAGAAAAAAAGAAGTAAATTCTTTATTTACTTATGAAAGTTTAAGACTGGAATAACCATCACACACTGGAACACTGTCATGAAGCACAAATGCTGACAAGTAACTGAGGGTAAAAACACGCACAATGACAGCAAAACAATATTAGAATTCCCTTTTCCATTCATTTGTAATTTGGGCATCTTTGCTTATTTGATTCTTAGAAAACTAAGGCAAGATTTATGAATACCAAACAATCTTCATGGCTTTTACAATTAACCTTAAATTCTGCAATACTCTCTATTTTAATTACTCTCTTAAAATAAAACATATTACAACTATTTTGATTTGAGATCAAAGTTGGGCAGTAGGTAAAAGCATGTGAAGCTCTAGTGCTGAAACAAGTAAATCCTAGTCTTGGCTTTCAAATAGTGTATTTTGAGTAAATGGCAATAACTAGCACAAACCAAATCTTAAAATGGTTTTCTGGTAAAATATTTCATTACATAGTACATAGTTCATCTGTGCTACACCACTTGTTTACCTAAAGAAAGTCACACATGCTAGAGAATAACAATAATATTATCTATTGATATTTTAATCACTTTGCTTATCTTTCCCATCCCCACTTCTCCTCCCTATCTCTAAAGATAGTCCCAGATAATGTTCTAGTCTTTTACAACTAAATAACTCTTGCATATAATTATCAAGAGGGCTGGGTTGTGGTCAAATCATGATAGTCAGTTGACCTAATATTTTTCTTCCTTGATATGTTAGCTTCTCTCTGTTGGAAGCAAAGTGAAAACCTGCTTATATTCTCAGCTCTTTGAAAACTTTCCTGTGAAAGTTTCACAATAACCTAGTTTTAGTTCTGTACATTGTATATAGGAGAACATTTTTAACCCTGATGAAATTTCAGAGATGACTTTATGATCTAACTGTAATAAGAGTGAATATATTTTGAAAATAAAGAAAAAAATCACTTAATTGTAAAGAGATTCCATGTATTTTCTTTAAAGATTCTGATGAGGTCTGGCTTCTTGGTTTCATTAGACGGGAATGGGAATCAAAGGAGCTTGACAGTTGGTTGATGTGTACGCCTAGCTACTAAATCACTGCATTCATGCTAAGACCTCCTATGTGCTCCCATTAAATCCCATTCAGCTCATGAGGTAATAATATATGTACTGTAGCCTGTGTTTTTGTTTTTTTTCCTCCCCAGTTAAATTCTCACAAACTCAGTCCTCTAGGCTTTCCTTTTAAAGTTTTATATTTACTATGGTTAGATCTCAAATCACAAATGTTGAGAAGAAAAGAAAGCTGTAGAAATATATTTACACTGTGATTGTGATGTCATATTATATACATTTTTAAAAATATAAAATTCTATTTTAAAATACACACCAAATTCATGATGAGAGTTGCCTCTGAGAAGATTCAAGGGTAATAGAATGGGAATTGATTGTCAAAGAGGACTTCACTTTCACTGTAAAATGTTATTTTTGTCTTTTGTAAGGCATGTTGTTGTCTTTTGGGAAGGGAGTGAGGTAGTATAGTATCCTTCAAATTTAAACTGCATGACTTGAAATATAATGAATAAACAGTTAGTGACAGAGTAGTGGTTAAGTATACAGGGTCTGTAGAGAGACTG
The DNA here is from genome assembly GCA_007570785.1 of Antilocapra americana. Taxonomy (NCBI): domain Eukaryota; kingdom Metazoa; phylum Chordata; class Mammalia; order Artiodactyla; family Antilocapridae; genus Antilocapra; species Antilocapra americana. The sequence continues at coordinate 243,605 of ML662439.1, forward strand.
CCTGCATTTAAATCTGCCACTTATTACATGACCAGAGAAAGGTCATTAAACCTTCTAGTGCCTCAGTTTTCTAATCAATAAAATGGTGTTTAACAGTAAATAGTACCTACCTTACTGGCTTGTCGTGAGAAGTAAATGAGAATACAGGGAAAGTATTCAGAATGGTTCTTAGAACATAGTAAGCATTTAATAAATCAATTGGCAATTAATTTTTAATATCTTGAATTTTTTCTATAGGCTTATCATTTTTAATTAAAAGAACTTTCATGAAGTAGCTATATTACTGGATAAATATAGAAATAATGTGCATATAAAACAATTATAGACATGCTTAATTATTTAATGAAGCTGCAGAACGGGAACTTCGGTAATGTTTCCATATTTCACTTCAAGTATTAAGAGGCCACTTTCTTCCAATTTGCTCTTCTATTCTTATTCTCTAGGACTCTCAGCAATTCAACTGTCTGATCTTTCCGTCTTTACTTTGCACAGCATCTTTCTTCTTATTTCTGTGACTCCACAGTACAACACAAGTAGTTCTGAACACAAGCACAGCAAGTCTACATTTCTTCTCTTGGCAACAGTAGCTTTACTATTAACTGAAAGGCAGGGTAGATAATGTGACACACGCTTTACTTTCAGCAGACTTGTTAATATCAGCTCTGAATTTTTCATGACGGCTTCGGTAACCTGTAGCCTGGAGCTGAAGCTCTGGGGGTTTCCACCACAAAGAGGTGGATCAGCTGAGCTCTCACTTCCCATCTGGCTCTGGGTGACAGGGACAGTCAGGGGGGCTGCAGGAAACCTGAAGAAGAAGAAAGCTGATGTGGGACACCCATTGTAGTGCATCAAAGGCTAAACATGTGCTGTTGTATGGATGTATCTTTGAGACACTTGTTTATCACTGGCTTCAAAATCTACTTAGCCAATGTGTGTAACTTTGGAGTCACAAGAACAGCTGCCGCTCGTGTAAGTAATACCCTCATACGCAGTGGCATCCTGATTTGCCAAACCAGATTCAGGACCTCTCTCCAGTGAATGTTTTATGTTGTCTGGCATGGTTCTTATTTACCCACACAGACAGGCATACACGTGCAGGCACACACACAGACCCACACGACCACGACTCCGAGCTGAAACTATAAACCATTTTAGCTCCATCCCCAAAGTAACACAATGATCTTAAAGTTCTCACAAAAGCTGGATTTTATGTCTGAAGGTCAAAAACAGAAAGTGTTTTTAAAGGGATACGAGGCTCAAATAGAGTCAAATGTGAACAGTTAATAATAATGGAAAAAAAGTTTTTAAAGATGAAATTTGAACATTTATCTTTCTTGAATCTTGTGGTATTTCTATCATATTTACTGAAATGTATAGTTGCCCTCTAATTTTTGAGAAGTTGGGTCCCTATGTACTTGATTTTATTTTTAATAACTATAACAATTGAGGTTTGCTCTGAACACACCCAATCAACAATTCTTAGAAGGCAGGAGTATTTACAAGCACACAGGGAGGAAGGCCTTCTCTTAATTGCAGTATTTTCTGGTGACACTCTTGTTTCTGCTCTATCAACAAAGAAATTAAATAAATAAATGCCAAGTTTGTACACAGAAAAAAATTTTTGTAGAGCTAAAAATGCTCCAGCCTTGAATGAGAAACATTGAAGAAGAGAAAATATGTATGTTGCTACCATGATTTTTTTGGTAATTTTTTATCAGCAGAAACAGATCAACTTTTTGAACTAATTTTTACTTTTATTTTCTTCTTAAACTATGTTTCATTATTCCAGTCTGCCACTCCAATATTTCTCTAACTTGTACATGCATTTCATTGTTGCTTTTTTGTATGTGAAAGTGTCATTTTTAAAAGTTTATTAACATTTACTAGGGTTCTAACCTTTTCAAGGATCTAACAGAAGGGCGACTTTCAATATTAAAATTATATTAAGATAGTATAATAAGGTGTACATTTATAGATAAGTATTAATAATCAAAAAAGTTATACAGAATTTATTACAACAAGGCACTTAAAATATTAAGCAGTTAACTTTAATTACAATTATGAACTCAATACACTTTGAAGATATTTTCCAACTATAGAGTGGCTTTGTTGCAAAAGAGTCTTTATGTTTATGTGCACAGTCCAGCATGTTCACAATCTTGTAAAGGATTAGGATTTATGATTCAATAATTTGAAGAGCTTTTCACTCTCTTTTTAAAATTATTTCACTACAAAATAATAATAAGTTTAATCACTGAACCCAAACTATGTTTTATATAGCAAATGGAGAACTGAAGAGTATACTTTTAGCTCTTGAATAAAAGTTGGATTCTCTTGGCCATTATCCCTACCTGTTCAGTTAATTTTGCTAAATAAATAATTACACCAAACTTGGCGGTTTAAAACAGTCATTTTATTTTGCTCATGATTTTGTGGATCAAAAATTTTGGAAGAGTTTTCTGGTCAGTTCTCATTTGGGGTCGCCCATGTGGTTGGATCAGAGGTAGGTAGGGCCAAAGCTATCAAGGACCCCTGGGCTGGACATCCAAGATGGCTCACTCTTGGGACTGGCACTTGATACTGGCTGTCAACATGGATCTCAGCTGCCCTGTCAACCTATGCAACACCTATGCAAGGTCTCCTGAGCATGGCCTTAGCTTCTGCACAGCATAGAGGTCTAAGGACAGTTGAGTTTCTTACATGGTAGCTCACAGTTCCAAACACAAGTGTTCCAGTATTGAAGGTAAAAGCTGCCTTGGAATTCACAAAACAGCACTTCCGCTGAACTGTACTGATTATGAGTCTCTAATGCCACACTATCCCCTTAAGAGGAGGGAACAGAGTAGGAAGATAGTAAAAGATTTGTGGATATATTTTAAAACTACCACCCTACCCTCTTTATGCTACAGATCATTTGAAAGACAACATGGATATCCTACATGTTCACTATGAGCTCTATCAAAGGAATCTCATTTTAATCAATGAAGAGCCAAAATGACCTCAAATACCTTGTAACACCTGTGGAAGTTTGCCTGTTCCAAAAATGACCATAACAATATTCCTACTCCCACCTGTTCTTTCAGAATCCTGCCAGCTTCCCATTAGGAGGGAGAATCTTTTTCTACCTTGAAATCAGACAGGCCTTCGTGACAGCTTTGGCAAAGAGATGCAGCAAAAGTGACACTGCATGACTTTCTAAGACTGATTCACAAAGGTGATTCTACTTCTGCCCGAGTTTTTCTCTTGGGAATGCTTACCCTGGGAACCCAGCCACCATATGGGGAGGAAGCCCAAACCAGCTGTGGAGGCACGTCTAGGTGTTGCAGATGAGAGACTCAGCTGAGGTCTTGGAGTCAACTGTGAGCCTTTAGGTGAGCCCAGCCCCAGTTTTTCAGCCAGTCTAGGTGATGCTAAGTGTAACATCGATAAGCTGCTTCTGCCAAGTCTTTCCCCAGTTTAGATTTACGAGCAAATTAATGTTTTGTAGTGATTTGTTATACAGCAATAGATAACTGGAATGATTGACTTCTACTCCGCAAGGCAGTATTGCATTGAAACAACAAAAGTAATATCCAGTTTGCAAATCAATCTTTGCTTGCTCTCAACAATAAGGCAGAAAATTCATTTCATTAAGTATTTCTTGAAGTCAATAGAAATAAAGACAGAATGTGATAGTTATCAATTCATTGATCCCCAGGCTAGTCTTCAGTTACTAAAGAAATCTAGTGTGGTGAATTTAGTAGTTTTCAAGCTCTTTGACACCAACAATAGTTTTGTTTTTAATCAGAAACATGACACTACACACCCAGTTAATCAGAGAGAAAGTTCTTCCCTTTGAGGAATTGTATTGTGTGATGCAGCTACAGATAATCATTTATTGAGTTTTTATTATGCTCCAGGCACTGTTTTATGTGCTGGGAATATAGCAGTAAACAAAACAGTTGTCAGTCTCCTCATGGGATTTACATGATAGGAAATGAGTGGAGATAAACAAATAATGAACAAATATGTAAGTTTTATATATATATATATATATATATATATATATATATATATGTCAGTTGGGGATTCATGGAGGAAAATTCAGACAAAGATGGAAAGCCCAAGGATGGATAGAGAAAGAATCATATGTGGCAATGGATAGGGAGAGCCTCACTGTCATGAGATTTCAACAAAATCCTGAAAGAAATGAGAGGTAGCAAAAGTGATTTCTGGGAAAAAGATGTTCCAGGCAGAGGAAAGAGAAAGGTCAGAGGCCCCAGAGCAACAGCAGGGTGGTAGAGCCTGGGAGAAGCAAGAAGGCCAGCTTGCTGGAGCCTAACCAAAGAAGATCACATGCATGTATACTAAGTCGTGCCCAACTCTTTGTGACCCTATAGTCAGCCAGGCTCCTCTGTCCATGGGATTCTCCAGGCAAGGATACTAGAGTGGGTTGCTATGCCCTCCTCCAGGGGATCTTCCCAACTGAGGGACTGAACCCACACCTCTTATGTCTCCTGCATTGAAGGGCAGGTTCTTTACCACTAGTGCCACCCGGGAAGCCCAAAGAAGACCATAGTGCAAGACAAAGGAAGGAGAGAAGGAATCAGATCATTAGAGCCTCCTAAGAAGTTGTAAGAATTGACTCTGCATGAGAAATTAACCTTTTGGAAAGGCTTATATAATATAATTTAGGTTTAAAAGGAGTCTTCTGGTGGCTGGAATGAGATTATATAGTAAGTTAAAGAGAGGAATAATCAGACAAATGAAAATAGTGGCTTGGGAGAGATAATAATGATGGAGTGATAAAGGGTGATTAAATCAGGATCTATTTTGATGGTGGAAGACCAATAGATTCACTGATGGACTGGATTGGATATGGTTATGAGAGAAGAAAAGAAGTCAGGGATAACACAAGATTTTTTAGAGTGAGCAGCTAGAAGAATGAAGATGCCATTTATTCCAATGGTGGACCCTATGAGAGAAGATGCTTCGGTGGGCAGATCAGAAACTCTCTGGACATGTTAAATTTGAGATGTCCACTAGGCATCCAGTCAGAGGATAGTTAATTACAGTCTGGAGGTTAGTAGAAACATGGAATTGTCAATTGGGGAATTTTCACTGTTTAGGTGGTTCATCAGGCTGGAAAATTCCATCAAGGAGTCTTCAGCTTTTTATGGGAACTGATGTAAACAGGCAACAGATACTAATCCTGATCCGATATTTCACAGATACCTGGAGAAAGAATTCCTTATCCTCAACAGGGATTAAGAGGTAATAACATGACTTATTAGAACTGATTTAGTCTTTGAACGCCACAGCATGGCCTATTTACAAAATGGCATCTGTATCTAGTATTCTCTTTGCCTGAATATAGTCACAGTGTGCTGTGGAAACAGGACCTCACTGCAATTCAGTTGCTGGAATATATAGTTTGTTTCTCTAACTCTCAAATACAGTGTTTCTCTTGGTAAGTGTATCTACAAGTAACATGCCCTGACAGCAAGAAAGAAAGCAGAAATTGCAGCTTCCTGGAGTAAGCCAGTGAATGTGCTTATATAGTTAAATATAACACATTACAATAGGAAATATCACCAGTTTGGCCTGATGCTTAGATCATCCTTAACTTGCACACACAAGTGCAATTGTTGCTACCGGAACCACGTTTCTTTTCTAGACTCAACAGTGCAAATTAAACTAGATGATCTAATATAAATATCTGAGTGCCCAAAGGATAGAAAACCCAAGGTTAAAAGTCCCTTTATGACAGAACGTTATCACAGGAGTTCTCTATCAGCCAGCATTTACAAGAGAGCAACTTAGAAGAAGAAGGTCAGAGGAGTTTAAAAAATGGGAACTGCCAAGGAGATCAGTCTCCTGACTGCTTTCCAATCAGTGGGAAAAAGTGCAAGTTGAAGGATAGTATTTAAAAAACTCTATGGAGCTAGAACATAATTTCTCAAAGAATCTTTGTCACTTATACATCTGTTCTCATAGTTGTCTCTTTGTGTTTGGAAAGTTTTCCAGTGTTGCTAGGGTTGCTAGCCCTCACGATGGGGAGGGTTGGGGGAGAAGTGCACATGGACAAATCAAAGTCATTATTAACATTTAACCCCCTGAGCATAAGACTGAGATTCACCTAGTCACTTTGCCCTCTCCATTTAGCCCTAGTGGAGCTCAAGGGGGCAATGAATTAAATTTATTCCAGGCGACCTGGGGTTTTAGCCACTGTGAGTGACAGAAGCACCTCTGAAAGAGTGTGCCAGTCTGAGCCTATACTTCATCAACACGAGGAAAATGAGTGAAAGCTAAATACACATACATTTAAAGCCAGCAAGTTCATGGTAGAGTGACAGAAAGTTTAAGATACAAAATTGGATACTCTTATCTGAAAGTTTCAAACTCGTGAACGAGCAAAAATATGTGATATTTCATTGTACCCACTTTAGAAGGAATACTTTTGTAAAAAGCAAATATGTATGTGTTTATTTTGTCATGCACAAAGCCATGTTATAATTCTATTTAATTATGGCATGGCTTTGTACAAAAGATGCCAACAGCATTATAATAAAAGCCACCAGATGTCACTATTACGGATTATATTCAGTCATATGCTAATAAGAAATTTTGTTAATTTTCATTACTCAGTTTGCAGAAATTCTGGGTTATAATTTTGCCATCAAAGAAATACTGCACTTGGGCTTTCTTGTAGGGAATTTTTTGCATGGGTCTTAACTTCTCAATAATTCTTTTTGGTTAGGTTTATAGTGGCTCCAGACTCCATTAGGGAATAGGAAAGATTCTCCCACCAGGAAGATTTAGTATACATGAACTGCTGTCAGAGATTTTCTTTTGAAAGACTTTACACTCAAACTGGACAACTTCTTACCGCCTCAAAAAAACTAGAAAAGTGGATTGGTTTGAAGGTGGACCAATCATTTACAGTTCTCTGATTCTTTGATTTCAGCAAGATCAAATATTCAGTAGAGAGATGGGCTTGGAGCTCTTCCTGCTGTTGGCCTCAATTTAGTAAACTAGCTTTTCCTTACAGTGTGTGTGAAGAAGATGACTAGTTTTCCACATAACTTGGTACAGGTTTCCACACTCCAGAACACTCACTGTTACACAGGCTGGATCAAAGACAAATTGATACAATTTGAACAAAATTTTCCCTATTCTATGTATCTTATATATAGGCTATGTTTCCCTTTACACAGTAGTCCTATGTAGACAAGGTTCCTACCTATTTAGTCTGAGTCAATAAAGGATTTAATAATGGGAACTTCAGTCTAGGAAGAACATTAATGAGAGGTTTTGGAGTATATACTAGAGTTTGGGACATCTGGCAATTCACATCCTATAGAGGAGAATTTATACTGTTTATAAATAGAGGCTTATTTAATGACATAATTGTGATATGTTCTAAACCCAGGTTGACTGATTAAAACCAAGATCTTACAGGATCTCAGAAGTAGGACCATTTTAAGGAACTTCCCCCCCCCCTCCTTTTTTTAAAAGAAAGGATCATGCACAATATATGGGAAAAGATTTAATGTCTTTATAAGTACTCGTTAAATCTCACAAAACTTATGTTGCTCTGTTGCCTTAGATCAGCAAAATCTATATAGAAAAGAAAGAAAAAGTCCAGGAAAGTTTTGAGAGGTGAAAATGCCCCTCTCTGACATAGAAACAAGTAGCGACAGCCACAAACCTGTCTGTGTGCTTATGCCATTGTGGAATGTTGCTCAACATATGGAGAGCTTGGCCCTCTCGCTGTCAGCCCAGGGCAAGGGATGAATTATCCAGGTAAAATCAAGTTCCTTCTTCAACAGCAAAATATTTTCCCCATGAGATGTCTAGTAGTTCAGGCAAAAAGCTGTTGTGCAAAGAAACTGGCCTGATGTTGTTATATACGATTTTTAAAATAAGTTTTAATAGCAGTTAAAAAGAAAGCAGGGCAGGTGGGCTTATGATTTTTCTTAGAAACATTATCATGAGGAATGTTAGTAAAAAATCTCCCACTCTAGTCTTCTTTATTTCAAGAAATAAAGGCAGTAAAGAGAAAGAAGAATCCACCAGAGTTTACTCTTTTCTTTGCTTTTCTTTTAAGTCTTCTAATTCTAAGCCAGCTATGCTTAAATTTCCCAAATAATTATTTTCAAAATTCAGTAATCAGGAACTGGGCTAGATATAAAATTGCTGACCTACTTCTATTTCCTTGGGTTTCCATCTTTTCACTGGGGGAGAGAGGAAGCAAGGAGAGCAGTACTGTTCTATCCAAAAAGGGACAAATGTCTCTGATCTCACTTGCATTTCCCAATGTCTTTTTGGTTGTAGCTGTTGTTTTGTTCAGACCTAGTCTCAATGATACTGATTGTGACAAATTAGGAAAAATTTACAAGCCTGGAAATTAAGCTGAAATGCTTCCCAGATTAACATCTGCTTGCTCTTAGGAGATAAATTTCCCTGCAGAGAATAAGTCACTTTATAGCCAACTCCTTTCCATTTTTATGTCTGTTCCTTGGTGGGTGCATGCTCAGTCATGTCCGACTCTTTGCAAACCCATGGACTGTAGCCCACCAGGCTCCTCTGTCCATGGAATTTCCTAGGCAAGAATATTGGAGTGTGTTATCATTTCCTTCTCCAGCGGATCTTCCCAACCCAGGATCGAACATGTGTCTCCTGAATTGGCAGGTGGATTCATTACTACTGAACCACCTAAGAAGCCCCATCTTGCTTGGTATAAAACACAAAATCAAATATGTGCCTAGTCATTAAATTGTAGTTGTTTTATTTTATTATGTCCTCTCAGCTGTCTTTGCTGTGCTTTTCCATTGGTCTCCAAATCATAATAAGGGCTTCCTTGGTAGCTCAGTTGGTAAAGAATCTGTCTGCAGTGCAGGAGACCCAGGTTCAATCCCTGGGTCAGGAAGATCCCCTGAAGAAGGAAATTCTTGCCTGGAAAATCCCATAAGCAGAGGATCCTGGAGGGCTAAAGTCCACGGGGTCACAAGAGGCAGACACGACTTAGCAACTAAACTGAAAACCTAGTTCCACACTCTGCTCATTTCCTTGAAACGCACATCTGCCTTTGAGTTATAAATGCAGATTAACAGAGTGAAGAAAAGGGAAACCCTTTAAAAGATTTCATCCACAGGTGAGAATGGACACTGAGGATACTCTGCTGTGTACATGTCTGCATATATTAGATTCCTGAAAACCGTCTCAGTACAATGGGTAGTTCAAATTAAAATTTTCCACATGATTCCATTTGTAATGGAATTTCAGCAAGTACAAGATTAAAGTATTTTATTAATTATATAATTAATTATCATCCTCTGTTTATTTTCCCAAAACTCTTGATTATAACAAACCTATCCCAAAATATACTGGTAAAACTATTCCTCATCTAAACTCATTGTAAATATCTAGTTTCTTGTGTTTTAAAAACACAGTCTGTTGCCCACTTTGTGAACCAGTTCTTGTTCATAAATCTCTTCAGCTGCTTTGGGAGGCGGTTTCTTTTTTGCCCAGTTGTCTGTTATTAACGTCTTCATTTTGCTTCTAGGATTAGTTTAAACTACAGTGATGCTACAAACTCTAAATAGATGGATACTGCACAGCAATGGGGTTAGGAGTCTCTTGCTACCTATGCTGTTTTATTTCTGGCATCAGTTTGCTGAGGGGAGCTGATGGAGATTACTGGTGGGGAAAGACTACTTGCCCCCTCCCAGATCACTCACTAGATTAATCTTAGAAAAAAGAAGGCTGTGTCCACACTTTCCAGTAAGCAACCTGTTTGTATATCCACCAAATAAAAGGGTGTTAGGTAAGAAAAGAAAGGATGGAAACTAACACGCTGAAAATCACTAGTGCTCCAATTCCAACCTGCTCTAAAAGATTTAAGGCAATCACTAACCGCCCCACCCCTCCCTAAAAGAAAGTTCTAGGATTTGTGATGAAGCAGGAGCAGTTAGATCTAAAATCCCAACTTTTGTTCCTTGCTTTCACCTTTCCGTTGGGAATTCCTAACTAATTTCATCTGCCACCTTTATGATGGCCACTAGTAGAGATGGGGGAAGGTGCTGATCCCCACTAACCTTTGAATTCCTCACAACACATCTGAGGCAAGATGGATCATTCTAGGATATAATTATTCAAGGCTAGAAGAATCTGAAAAGTGGGATAAAATGGCACGATCCAAGGTAGTCTTTAAAACATAAGTTACCTAAATGTAGGTTTGAGGTTTTTATTCAGTTGTGCTGTGTAATATAGTAGCTGTTAGCCACAAGTGACAATTCAGTTTAGCTCAGTCGCTCAGTCATGTCTGACTCTTTGTGATCCCATGGACCACAGCATGCCAGGCCTCCCTGTCCATCACCAACTCTCAGAGTTTACCCAAACTCATGTCCATTGTGGAGAAGGCAATGGCACCCCACTCCAGTACTCTTGCCTGGAAAATCCCATGGACAGAGGGGCCTGGTAGGCTATAGTCCATGGGTTCGCTAAGACTCGGGCATGACTGAGCGACTTCACTTTCACTTTTCACTTTCATGCACTGGAGAAGGAAATGGCAATCCCACTCCAGTGTTCTTGCTTGAAGAATCCCAGGGACGTGGAGCCTGGTGGGCTTCCATCAATGGGGTCATACAGAGTTGGACACGACTGAAGCGACTTAGCAGCAGCAACATGTCCATTGAGTCAGTGATGACATCCAACCATCTCATCCTCTGTCGTCCCCTTCTCCTCCTGCCCTCAATCTTCCCCAGCATCAGGGTCTTTTCAAATGAGTCAGCTTTTTGCATCAGGTGGCCAAAATATTGGAGTTTCAACTTCAACGTCAGTCCTTCCAATGAACACTCAGGGCTGATCTCCTATAATTAAGCACTTGAAATAAACTCAGTCCTAACTGACATGGCTAAAAGTATTTTATACTTTCACTGGATTTCAAAGACTTAATACAAAAAAAGGTAAAATAAATAATTTTTATATTGATTACATATTAAAATAATACTTTGGACACATTAAGTAGGTTAAATAAAATATACTATCAAATCATTTTCATCTGTTACTTTTATTGTAAAGAAAATATAATCACTTTTGTTTATTTAAGAAAATAAATACTTTTCTAACATTTAATCACTAAAAATATCAGTTTTTTTTTAACTGTAAAAAGTGATTACTAGAAAATTTTGCATATATGGTTTATAGTACATTTCTTTTGGACAGTGCTTTAAAGAAATGCTCTAGCAATGTTTTTGTCTTGCTCCCAATCTGCCATCTTTGAAGAAACTTTTAGGAATATATTGGCTTAGGCTGGGAATTTTGAATGTACAGAGACCTGAGTTTATACCCCAGTTCTCTGCTACTGGGCTTTCCAGGTGGTACTCATGGTAAAGAATCCTCCTGCCAATACAGGAGATACAAGAAATGTGGGTTCAGTTTTTAGGTCAGGAAGATTCCCTGGAGAAGAAAAGGGCTACCTACTCTAGTATTCTTACCTGGAGAATCTCATGGACACAGGAGCCTAGTAGGCTACAGCACAACCCAGCATACACACACACTCTCCACTTAATACCTGAGTGACCTTGGACATATTACTGAGACCCTCTGTCTCAACTGCCTCAGCTACAAAATAAGGATAATAATATAGAATTCACCCACATTGTATGATTACTGTGAAGATTACATGAAACTAAATTTATTTGCCTCACACAAAAAATCACTTAGTTATGACTAGTGTTATTTATACTCTTTTTTGAAATTAATTTTTATTGGATTATAGTTGATTTACAGTTGTGTTAGTTTCAGGTGTACAGAAAAGTGAATCAGTTATACATATAAAAATCATCTTATATTGAAGAGAGAGTTTGACAAAACATCATCAACTAAAGAGATGGTTGATGGTCTTGTTTTCATTTTTTAATGGAATTTCTGAAATAGACCAGTATTCAAAATCAGAATCAACAGAAAGAATGCTTATAACAGGAAATATTATTTTACCCTTATAGAAACAAAACAAAGCAAAATGATGGCAGATCTGCATTTGGAACAGTTCATGCAATGTTGTTGCCAAGCCTAAAGCAAGCATAAGAGAGTATTAAACTCATAGCAACTGAAATAATCAAGAAAAGAAAAGTGCTTCTGAATAACTATAGAAAAACCAACCAGCACCAAAGCAGAAAACCTGTGAAGGTGATAATTAAATATTGGAGGTGCAGGCTTGAGTCTGACTAAGGACATCACTTTGCTTACTAAAATCCTAAATCCTAAAACCAGAGCACAACTCTAGAATTGGAAAAAGGCACTTTATTGCATATTAAATATTAATATTAAATGAGGTACTACTTTGTTGGATAAGCTTTCCTCATAGCTCAGTTGGTAAAGAATCCACCTGCAATGCAGGAGACTCCGGTTCAATTCCTGGGTTGGGAAGATCCACTGGAGAAGGGATAGGCTACCCACTCCAGTATTCTTGGGCTTCCCTTGTGGCTCAGCTGGTAAAGAATCCACCTGCAATGTGGGAGACCTGGGTTCAGTCCCTGGGTTGGGAACATCCCTTGGAGAAGGGAAAGGCTACCCACTCCAGTATTCTGGCCCAGAGAATTCCATGGACTCTATAGGCATGGGGTTGCAAAGAGTTGGACATGACTGAGCAACTTCTACTCACTTTATTGGATACATTGCTCCAGGGATATAATACAGAAAATAAAGTTTGGAAAGGAGTTTAAACAAATTGATGGCTGCTTAAGTAGGAGTTTAAAAAGCAGAGTAGAGATGCTTTGGAAATTGTTTAGAAGGTTGCTATGAAAGTGAAAACAGTGTTAGTCACTCGGTAGTGTCCGACTGTGACCCCGTGGGTTGCCAGGCTCCTCTGTCCATGGGATTTTCCAGGCAAGAATACTGGAGCGAGTTGCATTTGCTTCTCCAGGGGATCTTTCTGACCCAGGGATCAAATCTGGGTCTCCTGCATTGCAGGCAGAATCTTTACCATCTGAGCCATGCCTAGAAGGCTGTTACACCCTCCTCCTTACAACATGCTTTTGTGTCATTATTAGTGTTACAAAGACTCATATCTTGGAGTATAGATAGAAGCTTCCTAGTTAACTGTAACAGAAGAGACAGAAGGCAGGTATTTAGACCTTAAAGTAGACTTTTTAGAGAGTTAGCCACTTGGCTGCAGAAATGAAGAAATGCAGCTCAGCAACAGATTGGGGTTGACATGGATGTTGCAAGGGCCACCAGGTGGGATGTTTTAAGTGGTATAACACACTTTTCCCTGCAGGCAGGTAGAGCCCAGGGGCAGAATATCCAGGAGAAGGCTACTAAAACCCAAGTCAGGAGCCAGTGGTGGTTAGATGGGAGCATCGTGACAATGTGCCCGGTGGCCAGGGACTGATGCCAGGTTCTTCACAGAGTGTAAGAGGAAGAGAGTAAGGCTGGTAGGAGTAATGAGGAGGATCAGTCTTAAATGGTTGTTCCTCTAGTCCAGTGGTTCTCAACTGGGAGTGACTTGCCCCCAGGGACTTTTGGCAATATGTGGAGACATTTTACATTGTCACACGTGGGGCTGAGGGATGGGTAAACCTGGCATCTAGTGGGTGGAGACCTAAATGCATTAGACAGCCCCCACTACAAATGGCCATCTGGCCCACATTGTCAACTAGTAGTAGTGCCATCTACTGCTCTAGACAGACTTCGCAGACAAAACTTGGACGGAGAATAACACTGAAGTTCAAACTGGGTTATAAGTTGGCAACAGGGTGCTGGAGCGAAATTGACTAAAAGGAGGTCAGGACCAGACTTGAAAGAGTTATGACTTGATACAACATCCCCAGGTTTTATGCCACAACTCCTATGAGGCAGTGTAGGAAAGAGGGAAAAAGGACACTGACACCCAACTATAAGTCTCCATGGTTCAAAACAAGTTTTGAAAGCTTGACTTCCTTTTGTGTAAAATTTACATAAAAGTTTGAAATCTCAGGGATATCGTGAAGATCCTGTAAGGTAATATAGTGAAAATATCTACCACAGGACTTAGAACATCATGGTGCTAGAACTGCAAGAAAGTTGCTGCACCTAACATGTAATACAGAAATTATACGTTCGCTTGACGAATCAACCAAATAGCTGGTGTCTAAATCTAAACACCTCTTCCAACAACACAAGAGAAGACTCTACATATGGACATCACCAAATGGCCAACACCAAAATCAGATTGATTATATTCTTTGCAGCCAAAGATGGAGAAGCTCTATACAGTCAGCAAAAATAAGACCGGGAGCTGACTGTGGCTCAGATCATGAACTCCTTATTGCCAACTTCAGATTGAAATTGAAGAAAGTTGAGAAAACCACTAGACCATTCAGGTATGACCTAAATAAAATCCCTTATGACTATACAGTGGGAGTGACAAATAGATTTAAAGGACTAGATCTGATAGACAGAGTGTCTGAACAACTATGGATGGAGAATCGTGACATTGTACAGGAGATAGGGATCAAGACCATCCCCAAGAAAAAGAAGTGCAAAAAGCAAAATGGCTGTCTGAGGGGGCCTTACAAATAACTGTGAAAAGAAGGGAAGTGCAAAGCAAAGGAGAAAAGGAAAGATTTACCCATTTGAATGCAGAGTTCTAAAGAATAGCAAGGAGAGACAAGAAAGCCTTCCTTAGTGATCTATGCAAAGAAATAGAGGAAAACAATGGAATAGGAAAGACTAGACAGCTCTTCAAGAAAATTAGAGATATCAAAGGCTCAATAAAGCAAATGTGGGCTCAATAAAGGACAGAAATGGTATGGATCTCACAGAAGCAGAAGATATTAAGAGGAGTTGGCAAGGATACACAGAAGAACTGGACAAAAAAGATCTTCATGACCCAGATAATCACAATGGTGTGATCACTCACCTAGAGCCAGACATCCTGGAGTGAGAAGTCAAGTGGGCCTTAGGAAGCATCACTACAAACAAACTGAGTGGAGGCAATGGAGCTATTTCAAATCTTGAAAGATGATGCTGTGAAAGTGCTGCACTCAATATGCCATCAAACTTGGAAAACCCAGCAGTGGCCACAGGACTGGAAAATGTCAGTTTTCATTCCAATCCCAAAGAAAGGCAATGCCAAAGAATGCTCAAACTACAACACAATTACACTCATCTCACATGCTAGTAAAGTAATGCTTTTAATTCTCCAAGACAGGCTTCAGCAGTACATAAACCGTGAACTTCCAGATGTTCAAGCTGGTTTAGAAAAGGCACAGGAACCAGAGATCAAATTGTCAACATTCACTGGATCATCAAAAAAGCAAGAGAGTTCCTGAAAAACATCTACTTCTGCTTTATTGACTATGCTAAAGCCTTTGACTGTGTGGATCACAACAAACGTGGAAAATTCTGAAAGAAATGGGAATACCAGACCACTTGACCTGCCTCTTGAGAAACCTGTATGCAGGTCAGGAAGCAACAGTTAGAACTGGACATGGAACAACAGACTGGTTCCAAATAGGAAAAAAAGTACATCAAGGCTGTATATTGTCACCCTGCTTATTTAGCTTATATGCAGAGTACATCATGAGAAACACTGGGCTGGAGGAAGCACAAGCTGGAATCAAGATTGCTGGAAGAAATATCAATAACCTCAGATATGCAGACAATACCATGCTTATGGCAGAAAGTGAAGAAAAACTAAAGAGCCTCTTAATGAAAGTGAAAGAGGAGAGTGAAAAAGTTGGCTTAAGGCTCAACATTCAGAAAACTAAGACCATGGCATCCAGTCCCATCACTTCATGGCAAATAGATGGGTAACAGTGGAAACAGTGGCTGACTTTATTTTTCTGGGCACCAAAATCACTGCAGATGGTGATTGCAGCCTTGAAATTAAAAGACACTCCTTGGAAGGAAAGTTATGAGCAACCTAGACAGCATATTAAAAAGCAGAGACAGTACTTTGTCAACAAAGGTCTGTCTAGTCAAGGCTATGGTTTTTTCAATGGTCATGTATGAATGTGAAAGTTGGATTATAAAGAAAGTTGAGCACTGAAGAATTGATGCTTTTGAAGTGTGGTTTGGAGAAGACTCTTGATAGTTCCTTGGACTGCAAGGTGATGCAACCATTCCATCCTAAAGGAGATCAGTCCTGGGTGTTCACTGGAAGGACTGATGTTGAAGCTGAAACTCCAATACTTTGGCCACTCATCTGAAAAGACCCTAATGCTGGGAAAGATTGAGGGTAGTAGAAGGGGATGACAGAGGATGAGATGGTTGGATGGCATCACCAACTCAATGGACATGGGTTTGGGTGAATTCCAGGAGGTGGTGATGGGCACAGAGGCCTGGCGTGCTGCGGTTCATGGGGTCACAAAGAGTCGGACATGACTGAGTGACTGAACTGAACTGAAATCTACGGAACATTTATAAATATTCACATTCATCTTAGCTGGCCGTTCAGCAGTACTTACTATTGCAGTTGCCATGCAGCTGTGCTCTAGTTACTGCTCCCTTATCTGATTTCCCGACTAGACTCACATAAGCTCTGTAGGTGCAAGAATGGCGTCTCTCTCATTTACTTGCAACCTCACTGCCCCTCATATAAATAAACAAAAATGTTTCTGATAAATAAGTGAATAAAACCTAGTTAAATAACCTCTAGCAACCAGAAGTCAGGAGCACTATTGATTATGTATATTGCAGAATTCTTTTATAATGCCTACAATCGTCAGAAAGTTCTAGGTCGATCTCAGTTAATTAATCAATGACTCCATTCCACCTTAATTGTGGAGCTCACTGAGTTAAATATATATGCCCAGGGAATTCTCTAGGAAACAGAACTGTACCCATAGAGACTCTCTGCTTTTCAGATCAATAATTCTAAACACTAGAGAGAGTTGGGGAGATGGATCCTCACTTCTCATTCTCAAAGAAAAACACATGGTCCTATGTGTTTGGATCTATAGTAGTACCCTTATTCAGCCTGATTGTCTTAAATGCTTGACACCATGCCAGGCATGTAGTAGGTACCATAAACATTTATTTCAATAACATTTTCATTTAAAACTCAGAATATATTCAAACTCTTTTTTCATAAAGTTTTAGAGATGTTTCTTATTTTCCTATATTCTTAAGCTAAAATGCACAGAAGACATAGTTTATTATCAAATTTAATATGACATTTCCAAAGCTCCCAGGTATTTTGATAGCAAATTTATTTGAAGTATTGTAAGGATGTCAATTGTGTATGCAAATTTAAGACATTTAATATTTAAATTTATTGCATTAAATTTGTAGTTAAGTAATTGAATATTACTATGCATTATCAGATGTAATCGTTTTTTTTTTCTTGTGAGGTCAGTAAACCTAAGTTTAGACCATAAAAGTTGTCATCAATAAATAGGTACTGATCTATATATATATATAGAAATGACCCCTGAATCCATATTACCTTGGAAGAATGTGTATCCTTGAATAAAGAAATGTTTTAATAAAAAGGGAGTAACAGATATATAAAAGTTACTTCTACATTTAAAGCAGCAGTTTGATTACCATTAAATCATCTTTCTATACAATTAGAAAGTAAAAGATTAGAAACTTTTAGTGAAGTTTTAAGAAAGTTTTTAAAAAATTTTATGAGCACTCATTCATTATATCACTTTTGACATTTAATATGGACATGATTCCTTATTAACTAAAATTGAACCACTCCATTTTTTAAAACATCTTTGTTTTTTGTTTTTAAGGAGAAGTCTATGAGTTGGATAGAGTTAAAATGAGACAAGTTGTGAAATACGGTGCTCAATATTCCAAAGAAATACATAATTAAAGCTGATAAGATTAAAATCATTTTCCATTGTAGCTGTTCATATGCCATATGTTAAGGAGTTCCCTATAGTGGAACACATAATCTAAAAGAAGTTTGTATCTTATTACAACCCTCTTAAAGTTTTCATTTAACATGCAAACAAATCAAATGATATCTGATGCTTGAATTAAAGGTCAATGAGACAGTGAAGGCCCGTGGGTCAAGCACAAAGAAGTCCCAGTGAAGTTGAACTTCACTGGTCTGAGTCTAACTCGCCGTACATAACCATAGTTAGCATACGCTTTCTACACAGTTGGTAGCAATCAGATACATATTTAATGTGGTTTCATTATATCCTATAAATGCTGGCAATAGAATAATCTCCCCAGGGTATTCGGTGGATAATAGAAAAGAGAAAATGATGAGCACGTTTAGCACACGCACCCACAACCTCCTGATGAAAGGCACTGTTTCCCCCGTACAGCACCTGTTGTCATGGCTGCTTTAATTACTTTTCATTGTAGTCAGCAGCCTGAAATATTTATCACGGAGCCTATAATTTCCCAAATCCAAAACTGACATCTACCCAGGCAACTACAGGAACTGAAATTTTACTCACTCCTCCTGCCTCTATGCTTAACTTGCAAGCTCAAAAGTGCTAAACAAAACATTTCTGAGGGAGATTCCAAGCAGTGCAAGATCACAAAACGTTTACACAACATTCAAAAGGCAGCGTATCTTATCACATTTTGATTGAGATAAAGACAGAAATTATTTCATTATTAAATATTAAAGCAGTCAGTGTGCTAAAATGAAAAGCAAACTTCAAGATTTCTGTAAATAGGTATCAACTAAGAACATATTCAGTCAACATTTCTAGGACTTATTCTCCCAATCAGTTTACTATAAAATTAGGCTTGATTTTTGCACCTCTTTCTCCAGTGAATTATTGGTTATAAATCCCATGCTTTGGCTATATTCTTTTGGTTGTGAAATATGTTGTGATCTAGAATAAGGTTTTGTTGTTTCTTTTAATTGTATTTATTTAATAAGATGTCTTTATATTTATATATTACTATAGTATACATCTGTAATGCTAATATGAATGTGAACTCATTTAATCTTAATAACAGTTCTATCAGATAGCAACTATTAGTTTCCTTATGTCACAACTGAAAAAATTGAAGCACAGAAATATGGAGTGATTTGCCCACAGTCACTAACGCCTGTTACTGGCAGGTCAGGGGTTCAAACTCACATAGTTTAGCTCCAGAATCTGTTAACGTCTACACACTAAAAGTCAATTGCATTTCCCAGGAAGGTCTTTGTGAACGGAAAAATAACTTCATATAAACCTCATTAATTCAGTATGTAAGAAGATAATTTCTAACACTTGGATTAGCATAATCCAGAGTCAAAAATATATTTTGCATAGCAACCAAGTAAATATTCATATCCACATACCAACACAAACATAATCAATGCAAAAGTTTTACCAGTTAAGAGTACCCTTACTACATACATACTGTATTTCCTTTTTAAAATGTTGCTTATGACCAAGAAATTTGTTTTCACAATATGCTAGTGGTTATCCTACCAAGTTATTCATTAAAATTGTCTGCAGAGATTTTAAAGCTAAGGAGTGTGTGAGGCCCACTCCAATCAGTTAATTTAGAATCTCTCTTGAAAGTGTCTTAAAAGCTATACAGGTGATGCCAAGAAGCTGCCATGGTTGAAACTTCTGCACTATTGAATCAAATATATTTAATGTGAAACACACTGGAGTAGATGAAACTGACAAGATATAGTGTTATTACCTCCAGTTGAATACAGGTCTTTTGTGTGGCAGGGCTGTTGGATTATTTTACATTAGCATTAGTTTTGTGTCTGTAAAGACCTATTAACTTCTTTAAGAGCTGTTAAAATATTTTCACAAGTAGTTTAATATTCCTTCTTTAATGTTATTTATACTGTTATCACCTAACAACATTTCTTCATTGACAAACTTAAAGATTTAAGCCAGGACACATCTGACTCTTACCAATTAGTGGAGTTTGAATCAACAAGATCTTATTTTAAATGCTCGGTTAAATTGTGGAAAGAAAACAGTGGCCCTTTGACCAAGATTAAGATAAATAATTGTTTAGCTCCACACAAAACATGTTGCCTGGTTAATTCTATATCCATATTTCCCTCCTTTTATTCCCATCCTTTCTCCCCAAAATCTTGTGATTGTCTACAAGTAAAAAATTAATATTACAAACTGAGGTTTAGAGCTTGAGCAATGCACTGCCTTATTGAAAAAGTGCTGCAGCTGCCAAGTGTGATGTGCATATAACAAAGCGGTTCTGAAAAGACGTGACCAGGGTGTGCGGCTACAGTGTGATGGAAACAGACGTCACCTCACCTGGCGCTGAAGTGTGAAGGGAGCCACAGACGCATGGGGAAGATGGCTAAAATGGCACAGAGCGGAACAAGAGTTTGTTTGCCTCAATGGACAGAGGTCCCAGATGTATTGACATGATTTTATTTTTTGTTTTTGATGTCCTGTCACTGGCTCTTTCTTATTGTTGTGGTTTTATGGTTTTGAACCTCAACTGGCAAGACTTAAATTTCTCCAGTCAGCATTCTTCTGTGTTCCCCACCAGTGAATGTTCCAAATTTATAATTCTCATCAACTTTAAACTGACTATATTGACTTCAACTCCCCAGATAAAACAATGGCCATCACTGGCCTCCATTTTCAACCTCTTCCATCTCAAAATTTCACTTTCACTCACTTCCTAGGTCTCCTCCCCCTTAAATTTAAATTCCATTCAATCCATGTTAGGCTCATTTCTCTTTTTCCTAAAATATTCCATAACTTCTGACTTGCCAAGTTCAACATCCTGTTTTCAGTGGTACCTCTCTTTTGCATAATGTAATATGTCTTATTAATTATCAGCTCTTCTAATTTCTAGTTTTTATCAGTTGTCTTTATCTGAGCTAAAAATTTCCTTCACCCCAATCTACAAAGAAAGGGTTTGGTTAGCACTAAAAAATATCACATGTAAGGACATTTTAAACCTACTTAATTACCACAAAGGGGCTTTCCTGGTAGCTCAGCAGGTAAAGAATCTGCCTGCTATGCAGGAGACCCTGGGTTTGATCCCTGGGTTGGGAAGATCCCTGGGAGAAGGAAATGGCAACCCACTCCAGTATTCTTACCTGGAAAATCCTATGAAGAGAGGAGCCTAGAGGGCTACAGTCTACGGGGTCACTACAGTCTATGGGATCGCTACAGTCAGACACAACTTAGCGAATAAGCCACCACCAATTACCACAACTATTTTTATGACTTTAGCACACTTCTTCTGTTTTAAGACGAGGGCTGCTGATAAAGCCTCAGAATACCAAAACAATTTTCTGGAAGGATCTTTCTTTAGAAGTTTTCATTAGCATTATTACAAGTGATGGTAAGTCCTTGAAAGTCAGAGCA
Organism: Antilocapra americana; assembly: GCA_007570785.1. Taxonomy (NCBI): domain Eukaryota; kingdom Metazoa; phylum Chordata; class Mammalia; order Artiodactyla; family Antilocapridae; genus Antilocapra; species Antilocapra americana. Next base: position 264,856 of record ML662439.1, read on the forward strand.
CTACTTTTCTTCTAAGTATTTCTTTATTATGGGCCTTGCGGATAACTAGTCCATGCCAGTGATGTTTACCTGCATTTACAAATATCAAGCTTTTAAATAGAACCATTTGGTATTTAAAGAATTATTCCAAGTAGGAATAAATTTATTTCATGTTTCTTCTCTAACCTACATGGTGAATGATAGAGACATCCTTCAGAGGATCCCCAAATATGTGTGAAATTTTGTGTCAGCTGCCACCCTGAAGAGGAGGGCTACAGCTAATTTTTTTCCTGACGGACAAGTCTAAATCACCTCCCCAAACTTGAATATACTTGGAGAGGGAGAAAAAAAAAAAAAGCGGAAACCACCAGGTGAGCCAAGTTGTTCTGGGTTTTCTTATGTTTGCCAGGTTTGTGAGGATAGGGTGAGGTCCTCTAAAGTCAATAGAGTCTATGTTAAGGCAGCAAGAAGGTACATGTTGTGCTTCCTTCTATTGTGAGTTTACACTCACACAATTCTCTCCTCTAATCCCAGAGTAGCTCGAAGCAAAACTGTAGACATGTGGGACCTCTAGGTGTTATCTAACACCTCTGAAACATCTGGGAACACCTGGCAAGACTGTGGGACACTAAGAGACTCCGGCTTTCTTCCTATCAGCCCCTATGGTTGTGTGTGATTGTGATCACCCAGATCACGATCCTTTAGATCACTGCCTCTATTCACACACATGTTTGGGGATTTTCCTTTGCTAGGAGTAGATTTCTTCATTCACCTCACTTTTGATGACAGAGTTGATAAAGATGTAAAGACTTTAGAGAATATCTGGCAACTGAAGCTCCATTCTGCAAACCAAGACTGGGAATAAACTAGGAGGGGAGAATAACTATAAAAATGATTTCACTTCTTTAACAGATAATGTAATAGACACAGGAAAGCGATACATTCCTTTAGTGGCACACTGACAATAGGAGCAGTATAACTGCAAACTGACAATTAGGTTTATTTTATTTCCCCTACTTTGCAATGGTTTCAGTTATTTTACTTTGGCATTGTTTTGATTTGGATTTTAACCTCAAATTAAGTCACATTAAAAAAGGGAGCTTAAAATAGCATAATCTAAATTAGAGTTCCTCAACACTACTGACATTTTGGACTGAACTGCCAAAAAGTCCCCTGGGGGGGAAACTGCATCTTTTGAGAACCACCAATTTAAGTCATAAAAAAGTCAATACTGTTGAAGAACGATCACTTTCCCTCCATAATCCTTCAAAATCAAAGCTGTTATCGAAAACTACTTAGGAAAGTAATTCAGTAGGTACAGTATTTAGATTATTTTATTTTGCATGAATTACATCACCATTATGAATGAAACTGACCTTTTGTACCTATGTCAGTGTTGACTGCTTGAACAACACCTCTTCCCTCCCCAAAGACAGGAGGCACTTCTGATTTCACTTTGCACAAGTCCCAGGAAAACAGTCTGAGATGGCTCACCTGACGATGATGACCACTGTTGATAATGACGGTTATGATAATATTAGTAAATTCAGGATAGAACAGACTACATCATTATAGCTATAAATATTACCATGCCCATTACTGGGCCTACCATTTTATATTTTGATATTATAACTTCAAAATCAGTTGTGCATAATGTGAGACTAGGTAAATATCAGTTGAGTGGCACTGTGGCTTAATTTTCATGTAACTGTTATTTTGAGCTTCCACAAAGGTGACTTTAGCTCAGAGCTTTGGTTTCAGTGAAGCACTGCAGTACTAGTAACACTAGGTAATTTAACAAATAATGCCCTAAATATTAAGGGACTAAAACACAATAAAAGTTGGTTTATTGTTCATATAAAATCCAAAATGGATATTACTAATTGGTAAGTGATCTCCTTCATGTGATGTCCTTACATTATGTGACTTTGAGATACTTAACATATACCTTCTAAAGTCACTGTGCTGTTTTAAATGAAGCAAGCAGAAGAGGAAAGAACATGGGAAGTCACACAAGTCAGTTTATATGGGCCAGCTGTATAAAATGAAAGAATGGCAGTTGAAGACTCAAATAAGGTGGCAGCTTAAGGAACATATGTTGTAGGACTTGGACTCTGCCCTCCACGATGCATATATGCATTGAACCAAGAGTGGATGAATGATGCTGTGTCCCCAAGAGCTGGAATGTGCAATTCTGGAAAACGAAGATGTAGAATTTAAGACTTACCAGGGTTTCTCTTTGACATTTCCATAGCCATTGACTGCTGCAAGTGGGCAACAGCAGACTCCTTATTCCAGACGACCAGCAAGCAGAGACTGGAGTAACCAAACGCAGTTGTGATGAGGAACTCAGAGAAGCCACTATGGGATCTCTTCATCCTTCCGTGACCAGAGAGCTGTGAGTGGACAGCAGCAGAAACCCAGCCCTTAAGAAACAATAACCAAGGGCTCAAACCACTTGAAGCTGGAAGTCACTCCATGGCAAGCAATCCAGGCAGCTGAAGACTTATCTGAAAAGAGAGGAATCTAGAATAGGTGGCGCAAGAAGTTACTGGGTAATTGTTACAACTCTGGGACAAACTACAGGAGATGAACCATAGCTTCCTTTGTTAATATTCTGGGAAATTGCATCTGGCCACTAGCTTGAAAAATTGGACTTGCATGTTATTCCTCTCAGGGGAGGGCTGGACTGAACTCGTTCTGTCTAATGCCTACTCTAGATTCACATATATGTGTTGTTTTCCTGTCACTGGCGGTAGCAGCAGCTTGGGTGTCGCCGAGCCCATTTGCTGCTACTGCTGTTCCCACTACTTCAGACCGAGATGCAGGGCCACCTCATGGAGAGAGATCGCCATAGCCATGCACTGGGGCTGCTCCGAGTTTCTGTGCCTCTAGTTCCCCTGGGGGCATCTGCAAAAGTCAGTGATGCAACCAGCTGCACATGGTAGTCAGTACCCCATGGGGATGCTTTGCCCCATGGGGCCAGTGGGTAAGAAGGGTTTCTTTCCTTTGTTTGTTTCCCAGAACAGTGCTCAGCCTAGCATTAGTTGTGCATGGCCACTGGACACCGTCCAGTGGGACAGACCATCACTCGGGCTTCCCAGGTGGTGCTAGTGGTAAAGAACCCACCTGCCGATGTAGGAGAAGTAAGAGGCAGTGCTTCAATCTCTTGGTAGGGAAGATGCCCTGGAGAAGCGACTGGCACCCACTCCAGTATTCTTGCTTAAAGAACTGCATGGACAGAGGAGCCTGGTGGGCTACATTCCACAGGATCTCACAGAATTGGACATGACTGGAGTGACTTAGCACAGAGAGAAGTTGTGGCATTCAGCTTCCTATTCTATTTTCTCTTCCTGTTTCTCTTTGTCCTTTTCCACCTCTCAGTCTTCTCCCTTTCTTTCTCATTTCTTCCTCTCCCATCCCCTCTGTTTTCCTGTCTTTTTCTTCCCTTCCTAAACAGTTCAATCCAAAATCAACTATTTAGGGCTGAGGAAGATATGTCCACACTAGGAGATGGGAGGGGGGTAGTAGAATAAGGAGAAGGAAGTAAATTCACAATGGCCCAGATTGGAGTGTGGTACCCAGGCCTGGAGCCCTGGCACCAAGGAAACTGAAAACACCACTGGTGAGGAGGATGCAGAAAGCAGCAGCAAAGTTAAGATTGTCTCCATACAGGGAAATTTCTCACATAACTGTATTTGAGTGCTGGGACCCAGGATTCTCACTGCCAGAGAAGGGAGTCACAAATATATAAAAGGAGACTAGATTAAAACCTGTGGTGTTGGACTGAAATTGGAAATATAGGGATGAAATCATGGTTTTGAAGCTATATAGGTAGATAGATATAGAAATAAATATAGATGTGAACATGTTTATGTATGAGTGTGTGTGTGTGTGAGTGTGTGTGTGTGTGTGAGTGTGTGTGTGTGTGTGTGTGTGTGTGTGCGTGTGTGTATTCTCTAGCTCTGGCCATTGAGAAAGTCTAGGAGTTGAAACACTCAAATAAAAATATATACATTTAGTGGATTAAACACCTAAATGTAAGGCCAGAAACTATGAAACTCTTAGAGGGGAAAAGGCAGGACACTGTTTGACATAAATCACAGCAAGAACCTCTATGACCCACCTTCTAGAATAATGGAAATAAAAATAAACAAATGGGACCTAATTAAACTTGAAAGCTTTCGCATAGCAAAGGAAACTATAAACAAGTAAAAAGACAATCGTCAGAATGAGATAGCAAATGAAATAACTGACAAAGGATTAATTTCCAAAATATACAAGCAGATCAGACAGCTCAATGTCAAAAAAACAGACAACCGAATCAAAAAAATAGGCAGACGGCCACAACAGACATTTCTCCAAAGACGTATAGATGGCTAATAAACACAGGAAAAGATGCTCAATATTGCTCATTATTAGAGAAATGCAAATTAAAACTACAATGAGGTATCGCCTCACACTGGTCAGAATGGCCATCATCAAAAAAATCTATAAATAATAAATGCTGGAGAGGATGGGAAGGAAAGGGAACCCTCTGGCACTGTTGGTGGGAATGTAAATTGATACAGCCAATATGGAGAACAGTATGGAGATTTCTTAAAATACTAGGAATAAAACTACCATATGACCCAACAATCCCACTACTGGGCATAAACCCTGAGAAAACTATAACTGAAAAAGACATGTATCCCAATGTTCACTGTAACCCTATTTACAATAGCTAGGACATGGAAGCAACCTAGGTGTCCATCAACAGATGAATGGATAAATAAGCTGTGGTACATCTACACAATGGAATATTACTCAACCATAAAAAGGAACCATTTGAGTCAGTTCTGATAAGATGGATGAACTGAGAGTCTACTATACAGATGGAAGTAAATCAGAAAAACAAATATCATATATTAATGCAAAATATGGAATCTAGAAAGATGGTACTGATGAACCTATTTGCAGGGAAGCAATGGAGACATAGACATAGAGAACAGATTTGTGGACACAGTACAGGAAGGAGAAAGTGGGATGAACTGAGAGAGTAACATAGAAACATATACATCACCATATGTAAAATAGATAGTTGGAATTTGCTGTATGACTCAGGGAACCCAAACCGGCTTTCTGTGATAATCTAGAGGCGTGGGATGGGGTAGGTGGGAGGGAAGTTAAAGGGGGAGGGACATATGTATACCTATGGCTGATTCATGTTGATGTATAACAGAAACCAATGCAATATTGTAAAGCAATTATCCTCAATTAAAAATAAATAATTTTTTTTAAAAAACACTGCTTTTTAAATATCATTCTTCACTGTAAGGCAGCAGCACTCTTTAGAAGAATGCCTGGTTTTAAGACTGAGGCTGAAAGGAAGTGAGATGAACCTAGAACATCCTATTCTGCCAAAAAGTGAGAAAGTTCTTAAAAGTGGTGATGTTTCACTAAGTCACAGAAGCCAGGGTGAAGGCACACAGCACAGGCCAAATCTGGCACAATTTTAGCAATAAAATAAATAACAGTAATGAATTATAACCCACTGGACAAAACACATTCATGAGTCCATAATGACATAATACATCAATGAAATATTTTCAACTTGATGAGAAACATTATCTCAAAATAACTCACAACAAAACATTTATTAATTGCAGAGTAAAAAGTGGAGAATGTGGTCTACTGGAGAAAGGAATGGCAAACCACTTCAGGATTCTTGCTGAACGTGGTCCACTGGAGAAGGGAATGGCAAAACACTTCAGTATTCTTGCCTTGAGAACCCCATGAACAGTATGAAAAAGCAAAAAGATAGGACACTGAAAGATAAACTCCTCAGGTCAGTAGGTGCCCAATATGCTACTGGAGATCAGTGGAGAAATAATCCCAGGAAGAATGAAGGGATAGAGCCAACGTAAAAATAACACCCAATTATGGATGTGACTGGTGATAGAAACAAGGTCTGTTGCTATAAAGAGCAATATTGCATAGGAACCTGGAAGGTTAGGTCTATGAATCAAGGCAAATTGGAGGCGGTCAAACAGGAGATGGCAAGAGTGAACATCGATATTCTAGGAATCAGCGAAACAAAATGGACTAGAAGGGGTGAATTTAACTGAGATGACCATTATATCTACCATTGTAGGCAGGAATCCCTTAGAAGAAATGGAGTAGCCATCGTGGTCAACAAAGGAGTCCAAAATGCAGTACTTGGATGCAATCTCAAAAATGACAGAGTAATCTCTGTTCGTTTCCAAGGCAAACCATTCAGTATCACAGTAATCCAAGTCGTGCCCCGACCAGAAATGCTGAAGCTGAAGTTGAACAGTTCCATGAAGACCTACAAGACATTTCAGAACTAACACCCAAAAAATATGTCCTTTTCATTATAGGGGACTGGACTGAAAAAGTAGGAAGTCAAGAAACACCTGGAATAATAAGCAAATTTGGCCTTGGAGTACAGAATGAAGTAGGGCAAAGGTTAATAGAGTTTTGCCAGGAGAACGCACAGGTCATAGCAAACATTCTCTTCCAACAGCACAAGAGAAGACTCTACACATGGATATCACCAAATGGTCAACACCAAAATCAGATTGATTGTACTCTTTGCAGCCAGAGATGGAGAAACTATACAATCAGCAAAAATAAGACCGGGAGCTGACTGTGGCTCAGATCATGAACTCCTTATTGCCAAATTTAGACTTAAATTGAAGAAAGTGGTGAAAACTACTAGACCATTCAGGTATGACCTAAATCAAATCCCTTATGATTATGCAGTGGAAGTGAGAAATAGATTTAAGGGACTAAATCTGATAGAGTGCCTGGTGAACTACGGATGGAGGTTTGTGACATTGTACAGGAAACAGGGATCAAGACCATCCCCAAGAAAAAGAAATGCAAAAAGGCAAAATGGCTGTCTGAGGAGGCCTTACAAATAGCTGTGGAAAGAAGGGAAGTGAAAAGCAAAGGAGAAAACGAAAGATATATCCATTTGAATGCAGAGTTCCAAAGAATAGCAAGGAGAGATAAGAAAGCCTTCCTTAGCGGTCCATGCAAAGAAATAGAGGAAAACAATAGAATGGGAAAGATTAGAGATCTCTTCAAGAAAATTAGAGGTAAAAAGGGAACATTTTATGCAAAGATGGGCTCAATAAAAGAAATGGTATGGACCTCACAGAAGCAGAAGATATTAAGAAGAGGTGACAAGAATACACAGAACTGTACAAAAAGATCTTCATGACTCAGATAATCACGTTGGTGTGATCACTCACCTAGAACCAGACATCCTGGAATATGAAGTCAAGTGGGCCTTAGGAAGCATCACTATGAACAAAGCTAGTGGCAGTGATGAAATTCCAGTTGAACCATTTCAAATCCTAAAAGATGATGCTGAGAAAGTGCTGCACTCAATATGTTAGCAAACATGTTGCAAAATGTTGCAAATTTGGAAAACCCAGCAGTGGCCACAGGACTGGAAAAGGTCAGTTTTCGTTTCAATGCCAAAGAAAGCTCAAACTACTGCACAATTGCACTCATCTCAAACGCTAGTAAAGGCAATGGCAACCCACTCCAGTACTCTTGCCTGGAAGCTCCCATGGATGGAGGAGCCTGATGGGCTGCAGTCCATGGAGTCATGAAGAGTCGGACACGACTGAGCGACTTCACTTTCACGCATTGGAGAAGGAAATGGCAACCCACTCCAGTGTTCTTGCCTGGAGAATCCCAGGGATGGAGGAGCCTGGTGGGCTGCTGTCTATGGGGTCACACAGAGTCGGTACGACTGAAGCGACTTAGCAGCAGCAGCAGCACACACTAGTAAAGTGATGCTTAAAATTCCCCAAGCCAGGCTTCAGCAATACATAAACCATGAACTTCCAGATGTTCAAGCTAGTTTAGAAAAGGCAGAGGAACCAGAGATCAAATTGTCAACATCCACTGGATCATTGAAAAAGCAAGAGAGTGCCAGAAAAACATCTATTTATGCTTTATTGACTATGCCAAAGCCTTTGACTGTGTGGATCACAACAAACTGTGGAGAATTCTGAAAGAGATGGGAATACCAGACCACCTGACCTGCCTCTTTTTTTTTTAGATTTTTATTTTTTTTAATTTATTTTTCTTTTTATTATCGTGTTGGTTTTGCCATACATTGACATGAATCTGCCATGGGTACACATGTGCTCCCCTTCCAGAACCCCCCTCCCACCTCCCTCCCGATTCCATCTCTCTGGGTCATACTGGTGTACCCGCCCTGAGCACCCTGTATCAAGCATCAGACCTGGGCTGGAGACTGATTTCACATATGATAATTTACATGTTTCAATGCCATTCTCCCATATCATCCCACCCTTGCCCTCTCCCATAGAGTCTGTAAGGCTGTTCTATACATTTGCGTCTCTTTTGCTGTCTTGTATACAGGGTTATCATTACCATCTTCCTAAATTCCATATATATACATTAGTATACTGTATTGTTGTTTCTCCTTCTGGCTTATTTCACTCTGGATAATAGGTTCCAGTTTCGTCCACCTGAGTAGAACTGATTCAAATGTATTCTTTTTAATGGCTGAGTAATATTCCATTGTGTATATGTACCACAGCTTTCTTTTCCATTTGTCTGCTGATGAACATCTAGGTTGCTTCCATATCCTGGCTATTGTAAACAATGCAGCGATGAACATTGGGATACACGTGTCTCTTTCAATTCTGGTTTCCTCAGTGTGTATGCCCAGCAGTGGGATTGCTGGGTCATATGGCAGTTCTATTTCCAGTTTTTTAAGGAATCTCCACACTGTTCTCCATAGTGGCTGTACAAGTTTGCATTCCCACCAGCAGTGTAAGAGGGTTCCCTTTTCTCCACATCCTCTCCGGCATTTATTGCTTATAGACTTTTGGATGGCAGCCATTTTGACTGGTGTAAAGTGGTACCTCATTGTGGTTTTGATTTGCATTTCTCTGATAATGAGTGATGTTGAGCATCTTTTCATGTGTTTGTTAGCCATTTTTATGTCTTCTTTGGAGAAATGTCTGTTTAAAACTTTGGCCCACTTTTTGATTGGGTCGTTTATTTTTCTGGAATTGAGCTGCAGGAGTTGCTTGTATATTTTTGAGATTAATTGCTTGTCCATTGCTTCATTGGCTATTATTTTCTCCCATTCTGAAGGCTGCCTTTTCACCTTGCTTTTTGTTTCCTTTGTTGTGCAGAAGCTTTTAATTTTAATTAGGTCCCATTTTTTAATTTTTGCTTTTATTTCCAATGTTCTGGGAGGTGAGTCATAGAAGATCCTGCTTTGGGTTATGTCGGAGAGTGTTTTGCCTATGTTTTCTTCTAGGAGTTTTATAATTCCTGTTCTTATGTTTAGGTCTTTGATCCATTTTGAGTTAATTTTTGTGTATGGTGTTAGAAAGTGTTCTAGTTTCATTCTTTTAAAAGTGGCTGTCCAGTTTTCCCAGCACCACTTGTTGGAGAGATTTTCTTTTCTCCATTGTATATTCTTGCCTCCTTTGCCAAAGATAAGGTGTCCATAGGTACGTGGATTTATCTCTGGGCTTTCTATTTTGTTCCATTGATCTATATTTCTGTCTTTGTGCCAGTATCATACTGTCTTGATGACTGTGGCTTTGTAGTATAGCCTAAAGTCAGGCAGGTTGATTCCTCCAGTTCCATTCTTCTTTCTCAAGATTGCTTTGGCTATTTGAGGTTTTTTATATTTCCATACGAATTGTGAAATTATTTGTTCTAGTTCTCTGAAAAAGACCTCTGGTAGCTTGAAAGGAATTGCACTGAATCTATAGATTACTCTGGGTAATGACCTGTCTCTTGAGAAATCTGTATGTAAGTCAGGAAGCAACAGGTAGAACTGGGCATGGAACAACAGACTGGTTTCAAATAGGAAAAGGAGTATGTCAAGGCTGTGTATTGTTACCCTGCTTATTTAATGTATGTGCAGAGTACATCATGAGAAACGCTGGGCTGGAGGAAGCACAAGCTGGAATCAAGATTGCTGGGAGAAATATCAATGACCTCAGACATGCAGATGACACCACCCTTATGGCAGAAAGTGAAGAAGAACTAAAGAGCCTCTTAATGAAAGTGAAAAGGAGAGTGCAAAAGTTGGCTTAAAGTTCAACATTCAGAAAATGAAGATCATGGCATCTGGTCCCATCACTTCATGGCAGATACATGGGGAAACAGTGGAAATAGTGGCTGATTTTATTTTTCTGGGCTCCAAAATCAGGGCAGATGGTGATTTCAGCCATGAAATCAAAAGATGCTTACTCCTTGGAAGGAAAGTTATGACTAACCTAGATAGCATATTGAAAAGCAGAAACATTACTTTGCCAACAAAGGTCTGTCTAGTCAAGGCTATGGTTTTTCCAGTGGTCATGTATGGATGTGAGAGTTGGACTATAAAGAAAGTTGAGAGCCAAAGAATTGATGCTTTTGAAGTGTAGTGTTGGAAAAGATTCTTGAGAGTCCCTTGGACTGCAAGGAGATCCAAGAAGTCCATCCTAAGGGAGGTCAGTCCTGGGTGTTCACTGGAAGGACTGATGTTGAAGCTGAAACTCCAATACTTTGGCCACCTGATGCAAAGAGCTGACTTATTTGAAAAGACCTTGATGCTGGGAAAGATTGAGGGCAGGAGGAGAAGGAGATGACAGAGGATGAGATGGTTTGATGGCATCACCGACTCAATGGACATGGATTTGGGTAGACTCTGGGATTAGGTCATGGACAGGGAGGCCTGGCAATGCTGCAGTTCTTGGGGTCGCAAAGAGTTGGACACGACTGAGCAACTGAACTGAACTGATCAGGAAAAGATAAGGATGCTTGCTCTCATCACTTCTATTCAACTTTTTACTGGAGGTTCTGTACAAAGCTAGGCAAGAAAAACAAATACAAATCATCCAGATTGAAAAAGAGAGTGAAAATTCTGGCTTAAAACTAAACATTCAAAAAACTATGATCATGATATCCAGTTCTATCACTTCATGGCAAAGGAAGGGGGTGGAAATAGAAAGAGTGACAGAGTATTTTCTTAGGCTGCAAAATCACTGTGGACAGTGACTGCAGCCATGAAATTAAAAGACATTTTCTCCTTGAAAGAAAAGTTATAACAAACCTAGACAGCATATTAAGAAACAGAGACATCACTTTGCTGGCAAAGCTTCATATAGTAAAAGCTATAGTTTTCAAGTAGTCATGTACGGATTAGGAGATTTGGACCATAAAGAAGGCTGAGTGCTGAAGAACTCATGCTTTCAAACTGTAGTGCTAGAGAAGACTCTTGAGAGTCCCTTGGACTGCAAGGAGATCAAACCAGTCACTCTTAAAGCAAATCAACCCTGAATATTCATTGGAAGGATTGATGCTGAAGCTGAAGCTGAAGCTCCAATATTGGGCCACCTGAGGTGAAGAGGTGACTCACAGGAAAAGACTCTGATGCTGGGAAAGATTGAGGACAGGAGAAGTAGGGGGCAACAGAGGATGTAATGGTTGGATGGCATCATCAACTCAAGGGACCTGAATTTGAGCAAACTCTAGGAGTTAGTGAAGGACATGGAAGTCTGGTGTGCTGCAATCCATGCGGTTGCAAAGAGTTGGACATGACTGAGTGACTGAACAACAACAAAAATTGAAAAGGAAGAAGCAAAACTATATCTGCTTGCAAATGACATCATTCTGTATATAGAAAATTCTACAAGGGTCATTAAAAATAAACCGACAAAACTCTCTGAATCATTAGATGAGCTCAGCAAGGTCATTTTGACATGTGTTGTTGAAACACCTAGGTAGCTACATGCAAAAGAACAAAATTGTAGCTTTACCTCATATTCAGAAATTAACTAAAATAAATCAAAGACCCAAATGTAGGAGCTAAAACTCTTAGAAAAAAACACAGGTGTAACACTTCATGACCTGGAATTTGGCAAAGAATTCTTAGATATGACTGAACAATTTATGTTTTGATAAATGTTACCTAATTTCCCTTCATATTGTTCCTGGTAATTTACATATCCAACCACCCACCTATTTCCCTGTCTCTTGCAAAATCTAGATACAATCTTTAAATTTTTGCCAGTCTGGTGGACAAAGGACAGAGACAGAATTCATATTGTTTCCACTGCACGTTTTTACTCTTTAGTGAGGTAGTATATATTTCCCTGTGCCTATTTTCTTAGTTGTAGAAGAACTATTCATGTTGTTCATCCACTTTTCTATTAGAATTATTTGTCCAAATATTTTTAGCTACAAGGAACAAAAATCCTCCTGGGCCCCAGATTAAGTATGGGAATGAGTTTATAGAAAGGACTCACAGGCCCTGAAGGCCAGGAAAGGCATTCTGGTCTCTTGTATCTTGAACAAGTGTCTCCATCTGTATTTGATACCCACCTTCTTTCCCCTGGGGGGGAAAAAAAGTAATACTAATTGCCTGGTATCATATATATTTTCTTCTCTTACTCAAAGATCATTGAGTAAGGATGATCAAATAGCGAACTATTATAAAAGTAGTCCTGTAATCTGGGAAGAAACCTGCTGAGGCCAGCATAATTAGGTGTATTTAGATTATAATGTTTCTTTATGGCAGACTCTTCACCTAACACAGCTTTACTTCTCCTATCCCAACTCCCTCTCTTAGTGAGACACAAATACAAAATAGAAAGTACAGAGAATTATAAAAGTTGGGTGGAGTTTTAAAGATCATGTAGGCAGATACAAATATAGAATATGTAAATAGAATTATTAAATTGTAGAGCTGGACGGAATTTAAAGATCATATTTTCATGATAAAGTTGGGTTTAAAGAGGGCAAATAACTGACTCAAGCTTTCGTTTCAAGTAAATGAGCATATCTGAGCCCTCAGTTCCTCTGCTAAGTCCTGTAGATGCATGCATGCTCAGTTGCTATGTTGTGTCCAGCTCTTTGTGATCCCATGGACTCTAGACCACCAAGCTCCTCAGTCCACGGTATTTCCCAGGCAAGAATACTGTAGTGGGTTGCCATTTCTTTCTCCAGGGCATCTTCCTGACCAAGGGATCAGACCCACATCTCCTGCTTGGCAGGCAGATTCTTTACTGCTGAACCACTAAAGAAGGCCTCTAAGTCCTGTGCTCTTTCCCAAATTCCAAGGATTTCTGATTATATGTATATCTATTTATTCTGATTTCTTATTTAAAGGTTGTAGTCAATAAAACTGGCACAAAGTATTTGAACATATATAATTCCTCATTACACAGAGTTGTATGCTAATCTCACTTACTATTTATATTACCCAATATATACCAGTATAACTAGGAGCTACCCATCCTTCTCCTGGCTCAGTGGTAAAGAATCTGCCTGCCAATGCAGGAAACACAGGAGATGGAGGTTTCATCTCTGAGCTGGGAATATTCCCTGGAAGAGGAAATGGCATTGTCTGGAAAATTCAATGGAGAGGAGCCTCATAAGCTACAGTCCATGGGGTCACAAAAGGTTGGACACAACTGACTGAGCACGCATGAGTACCCACACACCTATATAACAATGAAAATTAGAGCTCATTTACTAGCCTAAGATCTAAAAAAAGAAAAAAAAACCTCTATAAGACTGTAAATTTTCATGTTTCTTGATCTAACTTCAAAATTACAACTGTTCAATAATTTATACAGCTGGAACTAAAATCTACCATACAATTATTTAATTGAAATAATACAATAAAATCCTTTGGTGAGTTATCATACTTAAATAGATTGTCCCAATTATTCAGTTTTACTTCATCTCATAGTTTTTTGCATGTACTTGTTAGTAGTTGAATTAGCCATATGGAATGCCTAGAACTTTGCTGCAGGGGACAACACGGAGAGCATCTGTAGTTTGGTGGAATGAGACGTACCAAGTGATTTGAGTCCTTAAATTTCAGCAGTTAAATCTCACAACAAAAATAATTTTCTTCTGAAAAAAGTTCCATACTCTAATAATATTTAGTTTGGTGACATGGATAGTTAGATACAACAGCAAGTGTCTTCAATTTGGGGAAAACCACTCTCATTAGGGTAAGATTATATCATTTTTATTAAAGAAATATACTGATATCTCACAAAATATTTCTTAAAATACAAGCTCACATTATAATGCATTTAAGTTGCTTCTTTGGATGAAAAAAATGAGTACTTCAGATTTCCATAGGCCATATTTTTTCCAGTAAATTTTGTGGTCATCATAGAAAAATTGTCAAAATTGTCCCATATGCTATAAAATTTGACAAAGATTTACACTGAACACTCTTACTGTTGTGTATAAATTACCTTTCCATAGTATATTCCAGCAGGCAAGTAATCACTGAGGTTTATGAAGACCCTTGTTTACATTTTGCATTATGTATATTTCCTATCACCCAAATAAAAGTTATGTTTTCATAAAATATGACTTGCTTATAATTTATAAGTTTTTACTGCAGGTTCTCTGCAGAAGCTGCTTGAATGCCAGTTAGAGCCTCTTAAATACAAACTTGGGATATATGTAGGCATTTTTTTAAAAAGCCACTAGGAAATTAAGCTTCTAGATTCTTTCACAAAAATAGGTCTTGTTGGGCTCCCCTGAGAGTATGTTGATTTTCCAGCTATCTAAACTTGGACTTGTTCCCAATAAGTTCCTAGGTCTTTACTTGATGGTCTTGGGATATCTAAATTGGTTTAGTTGCTCATGAATGACTGTCAAACACCTGTAGAGGGTTATATCCTTGGTAGGTCAGTGTAATGATCTGCCATTATGGAATTTCTCTGACCTCCTTCATGACAATAGTCCAGTCCTACATGTAGTTTCCCTTAATGTGTATGTTTGTAACAGATGGATCACTAAGCTTTTGATTTCTGAGGGTTAAGCTGAGGCACAGAGGCTCAAGACTGTTCACTGTTATAGTGCACTGGTATCTTTAGTGGATTGGCTGAGTGACACTATGCCACGGCTCACAAAATGTATCCTAAGTTAGTGAGGATATTCACATATCCCACATTCACAGTAGACCACAAACAAATTAAAACATAATTTCGATAACGTTATTTGTCTTTCTCTTCATTGAGCATGTGTGCAAACCTATAATTGAAAAGGATTTTATTACAACAGCTCCACAAATTCACAATCCAGAAAAATATTTACAGACTTCCCTGATGATCCAGTGGTTAAGACTTTGCCATCCAATGCCACGCAGTGGGTGTGGGTTTCATCCCTGGTGGGGAGCTAAGATCCCACATACCTCAGGCCCCAAAACTCAAACATAAAACAGAAGCAATATTGTAAGAAATTCAATAAAGAGTAAAAAAGGTCCACATCAAAAAATGTTTTTTAAAAAAGAAAAATATTTAAATGCCTGTTTTAAAAGTGTGAAAATAATACCTAGTCAGATGTCCTTATCATTTCTAGTTATTTGAGGACCATGCATATGGGAAATGAAGTAGTAGCCATAAAATAGACTTTGCCAAGAGAGGAATTGAAATCTACATTTCCAAAATACATTTTTTTCATGAATCAGGATACAATAATTTAGTTTTTGACTACTAAAAAATTTTTTTCCTAACTGCTAACTATGCTTTTATCATTGGAGATTTAAATTTAACCATAGTTTTTTTCCCACACAAACACTCCTTTTAGGGCAAAGAATATGTAGGATTATTTATAATCAGAAGATGAAATAAGTAGTGTATGCTCTCTGATATAATATTGGACATAGTATTTATATTAATAAAGTAAATTTCTAGAAATTTACTGGTTTGGACACTTATTTCAAATAGTTGCAAAATATATGGAAGACAAGAGTGCTATACAAATGTTTGTGTGGATGTTTCAGGCCCTGTCACATCTTAAGGAAGAAGGAGAGTTTTTGGGAAAGGGTGTTCGCCTTGTACAGGTAAAAACCACTAATATACATTATGACTCACTCATTAGGAAATTGTTAGCAATTTATTCACAGAAATTTCCAGGCAAAGAATCATGTAGAATTGCCCAGGAGATTCCTAGAGGAAATAATAACCATTATTTCCATATTTATTTATAAGATGGACTTAGTGAACTCCAGGCAAGAAGAGTATTTGTCTCTTGTAGTAACCATTCCAATATAACAATTTACTGTTGTGACCTCTTTCCACTGTGTAATTAATGGCCTAAAGCAACAAAGAAAAGAAGTGTATAACATACAGAGACTGATTTTTCTACGCTAGTTTGTATATTGTTGTTCAGTCACTCAGTCATGTCTGACTCTTTGCAACCCCATGGACTGCAGCATGCCAGGCTTCTCTGTCCTTCACTATCTCTCAGAGCTTGCTGAAACTCATATCCATTGAGTCGATGATGCCATCCAACCATCCCATCCTCTGTTGCTCCCTTTTCCTCCTGCCCTCAATCCTTCCCAGCATCAGGGTCTTTTTCAATGAGTTGGCTCTTCACATCAGGTGGCCAAATACTGTAGCTTCAGCTTCAGCATCAGTCCTTCCAATGGATATTAAGGCTGATTTGCTTTAAGAGTGACTGATTTGATCACCTTGCAGCCCAAAGAACTCTCAAGAGTCATCTCCAGCACCACAGTTGGAAAGCATCAATTGTTCAGTGCTCAGCCTTCTTTATGGTCCAACTCTCACATCCATACATGACTAAGAGAAAAACCATAGATTAGATGGAGCTTTGTCAGCAAAGTGATGTCGGTTTTTAAATATGCTGTTTAGGTTTGTCATTGCTTTTCTCCCAAGAAACAAGCCTCTTTTAATTTCATGGCTGCAGTCACTGTCCACAGTGATTTTGGAGCCCAAGAAAATAAAATCTGTCATTGTTTCACTTTCTCCCCATCTATTTGCCATGAAGTGATGGGACTAGATGCCATGATCTTAGTTTTTTGAATGTTGAGTTTTAAGCCTGCTTTTTCACTCTCCTCTTTCACCTTCATCAAGAGGCTCTTTCGTTTCTCTTTGCTTTCTGCCATTAGGGTGGTATCATCAGCATTTCTGAGGTTATTGATATTTCTCCTCCAGATTGTGCTTCATTCAGCTTACCATTTTCCATGATGCATAGACGTTAAATGAGCAGGGTGACAATACAGCCTTGTCATATTCTTTTTCCAATTTTGAACCAGTCCGTTGTTCCATGTCCAGATCTAACTGTTGTTTTTTGACCTACATACAGGTTTATCAGGAGACGGTAAAGTAGTCTGGTATTCTCATCTCTTGAAGAACTTTCCACAGTTTGTTGTGATCTACACAGTCAAAGACTTTAGCACAGTCAACGAAGCAGATGTTTTTCTGGAATTCCTTTGCTTTTTTTCTATGATCCAATATACGTAAGCAATTTGATCATTTGTTCTTCTGCCTTTTCTAAATCCAGCATGCAAGTTCTTGGCTCACATACTAGATCTTTAGTTTTTTCCCATTCTATTGTTTTCCTCTATTTCTTTGCATTGTTCACTTAAGAAGGTTATATTAAAATGATTCATATTCTTATGTTATTGCAAAGTCCTAAACTGCAATCAGCTACTTCTCCATTGCCAATTTCCATCACTCTGAAGGCTTTTATTTCTTAATTAAAAAAAAAACTTTTATTGGAGTCAGAACATCTGTTTTTTATCTATTTATGTATTACCCTCTATTCTAGGTATCCTTCTAAATGCTTTACAAATACTAATCCAATTAATCCTTAGAAAAACTCTAAGGTAAACTCTGCTTTTATCCCCATTTTACAGATGGAGATGGAGGAGAGCGTGGCAACCCACTCTAGTATTCTTGCCTGGAGAATCCCATGGACAAGAGCCTTGGCAGGCTACTGTCCATGGGTTGCAAAGAGTAAGACACAACTGAGTGACTAATACTACAGATGGAGAAACTGAGGCACAACAAGGTGAAGTAACTTCCTCAAGATATCTAGATATTAATGGCAGACCCTGCTGCTACTCAGGTCATCTGGCTTCAGATTCTGCTCTGAACCTTCCATGTGACTGCTCAGGTTCTCTTCCTTCCCTCTTCTGCTCCTCCCTGCACTTGAGAACACCAAATTCATTTATGAACAAGTGAGAATTTCCTTGTCAGACAATGAAAGAAAATGGGGGAAGGGGAGGGCACAAGAGTGAAAGTCTGATTGAATGAGGCACTCGTGCAAGGATTTTTCTTTATCATTGAAAGCTAAAAATGAAATCTCACTTGGGACACTTTCAATCACAGCTTAATGCTAATGTTTACTGGAGGTAATAAATATGTGATATAACTTCACACATAGAAGAAGTGAGAAAATCAGCATACCTACAAGGATAAGCGTGTTCATGGGATGGTACTGTTGCCAAATATGGGACAAAGTGCTTGGTTTATATCACAGGAATGTGGGAAAGCTGCAGACTCTTTTACCAGGACACACATTGCCATAAACTGGAGACCAGAGATAAGCATAAAATAGATTAAATGCAGTAACCATAAAATTAAGATAACAATACCAACCTATATTTGAAAGATATTGTCACAGTAACCAATAAAATGACTATAAGCAAGGGAAAAATGTTCTATTAAATTGAAAAACAGATGTCTCCTGATAATAATAAAAAAACAAAATTAATGCCTTCTCATTTGAAGGGGGCAAAACAAAAAAAATTAATATACAGCTGTCACTTTATTGGCTTTTTCTCTATATGCATTTCAAATGACATGAAGACTATTTATAAATGGACTAAAGTTACACTAATACAACCATCTATTCATGAACTGGGAAGAGTAAAGTTTGTGATTAAAGCAAATTGATCTTTGAACCTTAATCCAAAAGAAGGAATTCTTGGTAAAACTTACGATAGTCGCTGGTCTAAGTGGGCCCTAGAGACCTGAAAAAGTCTGTGCATCTCCAGAAATACTTACTGCAAAAAGAGGTGTGAATGATGGTCTGAAGTTCACTGAATGTCTTCCAGTACCTACGACAATTGATTTAAAACCCTTCCTCCTTATCAGAGGGAACCCAGAGTTTACTACTATGGAGATCCATTAAACCTTAGAAAGCCAAACATGGCATTCAGGTGCTTGTATAAAACATCCCAATTGATAGGCAACAAGACAATAGGGAAGGTGTCATTTGCAACTGACCCCATGGAAGCTCTTTCATGAGAGAGAAGCCTCTCTAAATTTTTACTTAAATTGTAAAGCCAACTAGGACTTTATTCCAACAGTTATTACTCTTTCATGGATCAGAATTATTTCTAACTTCCAAAATCTAGTAGCGTTGATTTTGTAAATAAATAATTTAATCTGCAGTTCAGTTCAGTCACTCAGTCATGTCTGACCCTTTGCAATCCTGTAGATTGCAGCACCCCAGGCCTCCCTGCCCATCACCAACTCCCGGAACTTACAAAAACTCATGTCCATTAAGTAAGTGATGTGATCCAACTATCTCGTCCTCTGTGGTCCCCTTCTCCTCCCATCTGAAATCTTTCGCAGCATCAGGGTCTTTTCAAATGAGTCAGTTCATCACATCAGGTGGCCAAAGTTTTGGAGTTTCAGCTTCAACATCAGTCCTTCCCACGAATAGTCAGGACTCATTTCCTTTAGGATGGACTGGTTGGATCTCCTGGCAGTCCAAGGGACTCTCAAGAGTTTTCTTCAACACCACAGTTCAAATGCATCAATTCTTTGGCACTCAGTTTTCTTTATAGTCCAACTCTCACATCCATACATGACTACTGGAAAACCACAGCCTTGACTAGATGGATCTTTGTTGGCAAAGTAATGACTCTGCTTTTTAATATGCTGTCTAGGTTGGTCATAACTTTCCTTCCAAGGAGTAAGTTTCTTTTAATTTCATGACTGCAGTCACCATCTGCAGTGATTTAGGAGCCCAAGAAAATTAAGTCTGTCACTGTTTCCATTGTTTCCCAATATATTTGCTATGAAGTGATGGGACCGGATGCCATGATCTTCATTTTCTGAATGCTGAGGCTTAAGCCAACTTTTCACTCTCCTCTTTCACTTTCATCAAGAAGCTCTTTACTTCTTCTTCGCTTTCTGCCATAAGGGTGGTGTCATCTGCATATCTGAGGTTATTGATATTTCTCCTGGCAATCTTGATTCCAGCTTCTGCTTCCTCCAGCCCAGTGTTTCTCATGATGTACTCTGCATATAAGTTAAATAAGCAGGTGACAATACACAGCCATGACGTACTCCTTTTCCTATTTGGAACCAATATTTTTCCATGTTCAGGTCTAACTGTTGCTTCCTGACCTGCATACAGGTTTCTCAAGAGGCAGGCCAGGTGGTCTGGTATTCCCATCTCTTTCAGAGTTTTCTACAGTTTATTGTGATCCACACAGACAAAGGCTTTAGCATAGTCAGTAAAGCAGAAATAGATGGTTTTCTGGAACTCTCTTGCTTTTTCGATGATCCAGGGGATGTTTGCAATTCAATATCTGGTTCCTCTGCCTTTTCTAAATCCAGCTTAAACATCTGGAAGTTTAGGCTCAAGTATTGTTGAAGCCCAGCTTTGAGAATTTTGAGCATTACTTTACTAGCGTGTGAGATGAGTGAAACTGTGCAGTAGTTTGAGCATTCTTTGTCATGGCCTTTGTTTGGGACTGGAATGAAAATTGACCTTTACCTGGCCTGTGGCCACTGCTGAGTTTTCCAGATTTGCTGGCATATTGAGTGCAGCACTTTCACAGGATTATCTTTTAGGATTTGAAATAGCTCAACTGAAATTCTATCACCTCCACTAGCTTTGTTCATAGTGATGCTTCCTAAGGCCCACTTGACTTCACATGCCAGGATGTCTGGCTCTAGGTGAGTGATCACACCATTGTGATTATCTGGGTCATGAAGATCTTTTTTGTACAGTTCTTCTGTGTATTCTTGTCACCTCTTCTTAATATCTTCTGCTTCTGTGAGGTCCATATCATTTCTGTCCTTAATTGAGCCCATCTTTGCATGAAATGTTCCCCTGGTATCTCTAATTTTCTTGAAGAGGTCTTTAGTCTTTCCTATTCTATTGTTTTCCTCTATTTCTTTGCACTGATCACTAAGGAAGGCTTTCTTATCTCTCCTTGCTATTCTTTGGAACTCTGCATTCAAATGGGTATATCTTTCCTTTTCTCCTTTGCTTTTCGCTTCTCTCCCTTTCACAGCTATTTGTAAGGCCTCCTCAGACAGCCATTTTGATTTTTGCATTTCTTTTTCTTGGGGATGGTCTTGATCCCTGTCTCCTGTACAGTGTCACAAACCTCCATCCATAGTTTATCAGGCACTCTATCTATCAAATCTAGTCCCTTAATCTATTTCTCACTTCCACTGTATAATCGTAATGGATTTGATTTAGGTCATACCTAAATCAGATCTAGTGGTTTTCCCCACTTTCTTCAATTTAAGTCTGAATTTGACAATAAAGAGCTCATGATCTGAGCCACAGTCAGCTCCTAGTCTTGTTTTTGCTAACTGTATAGAGCTTGTCCTTCTTTGGCTGCAAAGGATATGATCAATCCGATTTTGGTGTTGATCATCTGGTGATGTCCATGTGTAGTCTTCTCTTGTGTTGTTGGAAGAGAGTATTTGCTATGACCAGTGTGTTTTCTTGGCAAAACTCTATTAGCCTTTAAATTTGCAAATTTTATATATATAGTTATGTGAACTGAAGTTGATGATAGCAAAAGAAAACCCATTCTTTACCTATTCTGTTTGTTTTTTTTAATTTCAGTTCAGTTCTGTTGCTCAGTCGTGTCTGACTCTTTGCGACCCCACGAACCGCAGCACACCAGGCCTCCCTGTCCATCACCAACTCCCAGAGTCCACCCAAACCTATGGTCATCGAGTCAATGATGCCATCCAGCCGTCTCATCCTCTGTTGTCCCCTTCTCCTCCTACTCTCAAGTCTTTCCCAGAGTTCTCTTTATTTATTTATTTAGGCCACATTGCAAGGCATGTGGGATCTTAATTCCTCAATCAGGGATGCAACTCACGCCCCCCATATTAGAAGGCAGAGTCTTAACCACTGGACCACTGGGGAGGTCCCTAGGGTTCCTTTTTTGAGAATGACATCTTCCACCTTTTTCTTACCTTTTATTCTTAGCTTAAATAAAGGAGAAAGGATTTTATATGGTGCATTTCAGACTTCCTCCAATGAGATGCCTGCTTTAAGCATTCTTATCAAGAGATTTTAAAAATCAGAACAGTCTTGACAGATTTAATTATTCAATTTAAGTGTTTGCTAATAACATAATTAATGATGCACAGGTGCTATGGGGGGTTTATTGAGAAAATAGAATACTTTTGTGAGATTTTAAATTTAATGAGAGATAAAATCTAAGCAAAAGCTAAGTAATAGTATAGCATGTATAGATTAAAATACCCCTGGACCAGACTAAGAGATCCAACTGCAAGTGGTTCTTCTGTGCATTAAAATGTTTGAGAATCTCTTTTCTGAGAAACCGAGATATCATGAATGATACTTTCAGACTATAGCAGATCATTGATGTAGTTTGCTGATAGTTAAAACATTTTCTCAAAATGAGTAAGGATTTATTGCCATTAAAAAAGTTCCCCTCTTCCTTGGTAAAATTTTTTCCAAGGTAGAATTTCTAATAGGCTTAATGGGAACACAAGTCAGAGTAGAACTCAGTATTATCCATAGATAACCTTCATGCCAGCAGTATCTGACTCAGTGTCAGATAAATGGTTCCACAAGAATTTAGTGAAGAAAGATAACTGCATGATTCTGAGATAGGGAAGGCATCATGATAGATATGTTCCATATAGTCTGATTTGGTCCAAAGGAAAAGAGAGGCCACTGCAGGTGGTAAAGAGCATGGGCAAAAACTTGAAGTTGAAACTGCCCAGGGGATATAAGCAGAAGTGTGCCACTGGATGAGGATGGGGGCAGGGAAGGATTAAGAATTAGAATTCACATCTGAGGAGCAGGATGACATTTACAATACGTCTATACACAAGCATACACACACACACACACACACACACACACATATATTTAAGTATATAATGTATTCATTTATTTATATCTGTGATGAAGAAACAAGACTAAACTATTGATTTGCCAGTACATTACGAATAAGTAGGATGCCTGTTAAAATGATGGATTTCTAGACCCTAACTTGTAAGTGATAACTGCAGGGAATAGGGCTTGGGATCTTCAGTTTTATGAATTTCTTTCTGATTCTGTAGTTCTAGCATATTTGGAAACTGTTGGAACTTAATGAACTCTTCCAGCTTTAATATTTTAAGATTCTGTGTTAAATCTTAAAATAGGAGTTAAAAGAAGAATTTTGGAACTGAGCATTTAACATAATTTTGATGAGATTAAAAAAGAACATTGAGGCAAGTTTATAAAAAAACAAGCTAAAGAGGTTATATACATTCTGGGTACTACAGTAAGCCAAAGTCTTTGAAATTTTATTGTTCTTAACATACATTTTTAATATAAATATTAAATATTTTTATATTTAAAATATAGATCCAAGTGAACTACTTTTTAAGATATGGAAAGGCAGAATGTACTCTAAAGGTATGTTTTTGCTTATTTTGGATATTATTGAAATAAATTAATTATATTATTTGTCCAACCTGCATATATATATATATATATATATGTATATATACATATATAGATGTGTGTGCATATGTACATATGAAAGTGAAAGTGAAGTTGCTCAGTCATGTCCAACTCTTTGCAACCCCATGGACTCTAGCCCACCAGGCTCCTCCATCCATGGGATTCTCCAGGTAAGAATACTGGAGTGGGTTGCCATCTCCTTCTCCAGGGGATCTTCCCAACCCAGGGGTCTAACCCAGGTCTCCCACATTGCAGGCAGACGCTTTAACCTCTTAGCCACCAGGGAAGATCCATATATATATATATACATATTTTGTGTATCCACAAATATATATATATAAATGCTGGTTGGACAAATAATATTAATTAATTAATTATATATATACATATGTAGATATGTATATATATATATATGAACCAATGATGCTTTGTTATCTGCCATCTGAATTTTTTAAATTATATGTCAATACATTGGGTGGTAAGTCTTGTTGAAACCACTCAGCATGTATCTTCTACATAATGCTGTATATGTATGCTTCCTAAAGACTTTTTAAGAAAAAAACATACATAACAATGATATTGAGGGCATCTTAAACCATATTTTCCAGAGCTAGACATGATTCTGTCAGTGAAAATATCATTTAATTGAGTGCTGCCTTCAAATGGAATTCCCCACTGGATGTCATGGAGATATGCAAATGAAGTTAAAGACATTGTCCACATTCTCAGAGAATTTACAATATAATAGGGGAACAAAATGCAGATGAAAAGATATAACAACACAGGCAAAGATGACATGAAAACAGGTACAAATTAATGTAACACAAAACACAAGCGCTAAGAGAAATGGAATAATGAAATGATCGGTGTGGAGCAGAACTATTCAAGTGGCCTTGATGAAAATTAATTTTAGATGGATATTTGATAGAGGCACAAATATAAATTAAGGGACAAATAATGGAGAGGATATTCTAATCAGAAAGCATGGCAAGACCTCTGGGGAAGAAATGGTTAGAAGAAAGATACAGTTGCTAAAAGATATAAAATGTGTGCCCAAATATAAATATTCTTCTTTGATTCTGTTTAGAGTGAAACTGTCTTGATCAAATCACATATTTTCAAGTTTCAATGCCATTCTCCCATATCATCCATGGCGGTTTCATGTCATTGTATGGCAAAACCAACACAATAAAGTAAAGAAAATTTAAAAAATAATCACATATTTTCCATTTTATGGGGTATAGGGAGACCTATTATCAAGAATTCTGTGGAACTTTAGGGTTTCAACATTAACTGAAAACCAGTGGCTAAAGAATACTGAAATATTGGTAAAGTTATTTAAAAAAAACAAGTGATGGGGTTTGAACTAAGATGAACATTTTTAAAATTTACCTACACCTTAAAAATATAACTGCATCAACTCCTGCTCTTAAGAAAGAGTCTTACAGTTGGATTAACATTGAAATGATCAGTTCTAAAAGCACAGACAGAAGTTTTAAGTTTAAAAGATTATTCTAAGAAAATTTCTGGAAATCTAATGCAAAGTATCTATTGGTTAACCACTTCCAATTTATCTTGATTTATGGACTTAACATTCCAAGTAAACTGGACAAGAATGGGCGAATTTAATTCAAATGACCATTATTTCTACTACTGTGGGCAAGAATCACTTAGAAGAAATGAAGTAGCCATCATAGTCAAC
Organism: Antilocapra americana; assembly: GCA_007570785.1. Lineage (NCBI taxonomy): Eukaryota > Metazoa > Chordata > Mammalia > Artiodactyla > Antilocapridae > Antilocapra > Antilocapra americana. The sequence goes on from ML662439.1 coordinate 290,063, forward strand.
AAAAGAGTATGAAATGGAGTACTTGAGTGCAATCTCAAAAATGACAAAATTATCTTGGTTCATTTCTAAGGCAAACTATTCAACATTACAGTAATCTAAGTCTATGCCCCAACCACTAATACTGAAGAAGATGAAGTTGAACAGTTCTGTGAAGACCTATAAGACCTTCTAGAACTAACACTCAAAAAAGACGTCCTTCTTATCATAGGGGACTGGAATGCAAAAGTAGGAAGTTAAGAGATACCTGGAGTAACAGGCAAGATTGGCCTTGAGTACAAAATGAAACAGAGCAAAGGCTAACAGTTTTCCCAAGAGAACGTGCTGGTCATAGCAAACACCCTCTTCCAACAACACAAGAGAAGACTCTATACATGGACATCACCAGATGGTCAACACCAAAATCAGATTGATTATATTCTTTGCAGCCAAAGATGGAGAAGCTTTATACAGTCAGCAAAAACAAGACCGGGAGCTGACTGTGGCTCAGATCATGAACTCCTTATTGCCAAACTCAGACTTAAATTGAAGAAGGTAAGAAAAACCAGCAGACCATTCAGGTATGACCTAAATCAAATCCCTTATGATTATACATTGGAAGTGACAAATAGATCCAAGGGATTAGAAATGATAGATTGCCTGATAAATTATGGATGGAGGTTCGCAACATTGTACAGGAGGGGTTAATCAAAACTACCTCCAAGAAAAAGAAATGTAAAAAGGCAAAATGGTTGTCGGAGGAGGCCTTACAAATGCCTGAGAAAAGAAGAGAAGCAAAAGGCAAAGGAGAAAAAGATATTCTCATCTGAAGACAGAGTTCCAAAGAATAGCAAAGAGAGATAAGAAAGCTTTTTTAAGTGAAAAATACAAAGAAATAGAGGGAAACAATAGAATGGGATAGACTAGAGATGTCTTCAAGAAAATTAGAGATACCAAGGGAACATTTCATGCTAACATGAGCACAAAAAGGGATGGAAATGGTATGGCTCTAATAGAGGCAGAAGATGTTAAGAAGAAGTGGCAAGAATACACAGAAGAACTACACAAAATAAGATCTTCATGACCTGGATAACCATGACTGTGTGATCACTCACCTAAAGCCAGACATCCTGGAGTATGAAGTCAAGCGGGCCTTAGGAAGTATTACTACAAACACAGATAGCAGAGGTGATGGAATTCCAGCTGAGTTATTTCAAATCCTAAGAGATGATGCCATTAAAGTGCTACATTCAATATGCCAGGAAATTTGGAAAACCTACCAGTGGCCACAGGATAACTGAAAAAGGCCACTGTTTCCCAATCTATTTGCCATGAAGTGATGGGACCAGATGCCATTATCTTAATTTTCTGAATGTTGAGTTTCAAGCCAACTTTCTCACTCTCCTCTTTCATTTTCATCAAGAGGCTTTTTAGTTCCTCTTCACTTTCTGCCATAAGGGTGGTGTCATCTGTTCATCTGAGGTTACTGATATTTCCCCTGGCAATCTTGATTCCAGCTTCTGCTTCTTCCAGCCCAGCGTTTCTAATGATGTACTCTGCATAGAAGTTAAACGAGCAGGGTGACAATACACAGCCTTGATGTACTCCTTTTCCTATTTGGAACCAATCTGTTGTTCAATGTCCAGTTCTAACTGTTGCTTCCTGTCCTGCACACAGGTTTCTCAAGAGACAGGTCAGGTGATCTGGTATTCCCATCTCTCTCAGAATTTTCCACAGTTTATTGTGATCCACATAGTCAAAGGCTTTGGCATAGTCAGTAAAGCAGAAATAGATGATTTTCTGGAATTCTCTTGCTTTTTTGATGATCCAGTGGATGTTGGCAATTTGATCTCTGGTTCCAATGCCTTTTCTAAAACCAGCTGGAATATCTGGAACTTCACGGTTCACGTATTGCTGAAGCTGGGCTTGGAGAATTTTGAGCATTATTTTACTAGCGTGTGAGATGAGTGCAATTGTGCAGTAGTTTGAACATTCTTTGGCATTGCCTTTGTTTCGCATTGGAATGAAAACTGACCTTTTCCGGTCTTGTGGCCACTGCTGAGTTTTCCAAATTTGCTAACATATTGAGTGCAGCACTTTCCCAGCATCATCTTTCAGGATTTGATAGCTCAACTGGAATTCCATCACCTCCACTAGCTTTGTTCATAGTGATGCTTTCTAAGGCCCACTTGACTTCACATTCCAGGATTCCTGGTTCTAGGTGAGTGATCACACCATCATGATTTCTCAGTCATGAAGATCTTTTTTGTACAGTTCTTCTGTGTATTCTTGCCACCTCTTCTTAATATCTTCTGCTTCTGTGAGGTCCATACAATTTCTGTCCTTTATTGAGCCCATCTTTGCATGAAATGTTCCCTTGGTATCTCTAATTTTCTTGAAGAGATCTCTAGTCTTTCCTATTCTATTGTTTGCCTCTATTTCTTTGCATTGATTGCTGAGGAAGGCTTTCTTATCTCTCCTTGCTATTCTTTGGAACTCTGCATTAAGATGGGTATGTCTTTCCTTTTCTCCTTTGCTTTTCACTTCTCTTCTTTTCACAGCTATTTGTAAGGCCTCCTCAGACAGCCATTTTGCTTTTCTGCATTTCTTTCCTGTGGGGATGGTCTTGATCTCTGTCTCCTGTACAATGTGACAAACCTCTGTCCATAGTTCATCAGGCACTCTGTCTATCAGATCTAGTCCCTAGAATATATTTCTCACTTCCAAGGTACAATCATAAGGGATTTGATTTCGGTCATACATGAATGGTCTAGTGGTTTTCCTCACTTTCTTCAAGTTAAGTCTGAATTTGGCAATAAGGAGTTCATGATCTGAGCCATAGTCAGCTCCAGTCTTATTTTTGCTGACTGTATAGAGCTTCTCTGTCTTTGGCTGCAAAGAATACACTCAATCTTATTTCGGTGTTGACATTTTAATGATGTCTTTGTGTAGCGTCTTCTCTTGTGTTGTTGGAAGAGGGTGTTTGCTGTGACCAGTGCGTTCTCTTGGCAAAACTCTCTTAGCCTTTGCCCTGCTTCATTCTGTACTCCAAGGCCAAATTTGCCTGTTATCCAGGTGTTTCCTGACTTCCTACCTTTGCATTCCAGTCCCCTATAATGAAAAGGACATCTGTTTTGGGTGTTTGTTCTAAAAGCTCTTGTGGGTCTTCATAGAACTGTTCGACTTCAGCTTCTTCAGCGTTATGGGTTAGGGCATAGGCTTGGCTCACTGTGATAGTAAATGGTTTTCCTTGGAAATGAACAGAGATCATTCTGTTGTTTTTGAGATTGCATCCAAGTACTGCATTTCAGACTTTTTTGTTGACCATGATGGCTACTCCATTTCTTCTAAGGCATTCCTGCCCACAGTAGTAGATATAATGGTCATCTGAGTTAAATTCATCCATTCCAGTCCATCTTAGTTTGCTGACTCCTAGAATGTCAATGTTCACTCTTGCCATCTCTTGTTTGACCACTTCCAATTTGCTTTGATTCATGGACCTAACACTCCAGGTTCCTATGCAATATTGCTCTTTACAGCATCGGACCTTGCTTCTATCACCAGTCACACCCACAACTAGGTATTGTTTTTGCTTTGGCTCCATCCCTTCATTCTTTCTGGAAATATTTCTCCACTGATCTCCAGTAGCATATTGGGCACCTACTGGCTGGGGAGTTCATCTTTCAATGTCCTATCTTTTTGCCTTTTCATACTGTTCATGGGGTTCTCAAGGCAAGAATACTGAAGTGGTTTGCCATTCCCTTCTCCAGTGGACCACAATCTGTCGGACTTCTCCACCACGATCTGACCATCTTGGGTGGCCCCACATGGCGTGGCTTAGTTTCACTGAGTTAGACAAGGCTGTGGTCCACGTGATCAGATTGGCTAGTGTTCTGTGATTATGCTTTCAGTGTGTCTGCCCTCTGATTCCCTCTCGCAACACCTACCATCTTACTTGGGTTTTTCTTACCTTGGAGGAGGGGTATCTCCTCATGGCTGTCGCCCCTGACCTCGGGCATGGGGTAGCTCCTCTTGGCTTCACTTCTGCAAGGTCGGTCACAGCTACCGTGCTTCTGCACAGTCCCTTGTTGTAGCAGGACAATTCATTTGTTTGTTTACTTAGTGACTTACCAAAACTAACCAGTAGAATTGATTGCTAGGGTGCAGTAGGGGAATTTGTATAAGGAGGCTTCAGCTTCCTGGGAGAAAAAATAAAAGGAAATTCAAACCTCTACTGTTGTGACAGAGTATGAGATGGTTGTCCAATCAATGGACATGAGTTTGAGCAAACTCTGGGAGATGGTGAAAGATGGGAAGCCTGTTGTGATGTAGTACATGGGTTTGCACAGTCAGACACAATTTAGTGACTGAACAACAACAACCTCTACCATTCCTATTTCTCAAGGTTCAGAGTTGAGGAGTATTGTTGGCATAGAGCAAAACAGAGGGGTACAGAATAAGGCCTAGCTATAGGATAGATGAAAGAAGAAAGTAAAAGAAAATTTTCCTGAGAAAAGTAGGATTTGGGGCCAAACACTAGAGTTTCACAAAATGCCCAAAAATATTTTTTCAAGGAAAACATCTTCTGGATGATAACAGAAGCTCTGCTGGGCATACTCAGTCTAGCATGTTTCTGGGCACTGGGAAGCAATGGCTGAGTGCAGAAATGTGAAACAGCTGTAATGTTGGAGCTCAGTGCGACAACCTGTGGCCCAAATAAGATCTGGATCAGCAGTGGACCAACATCTGCTGGAATACATCTTTAACAATGACTACTCCATGGCCAGGGGAAGTAAAAGCAAGAGGACACTGATTAGTCCTGTTTTTCTCTTTCCACAGTGTTTGGATGAAAAGTGACTCTGATTGACTGAGAAAGGCCTTGGAGTTCTTAAGCAATTCAAGAGTTGAGGGAGTTTCAAGAGAAACTCACAGGCAGATTAGTTATTAACATTTAAAAATAAGAATTTTCTATCAGCACTGTTGTCTATATCATCTTCCTATAAAGTTTTAGTAGAATAGACTATTGGCTTTTTCTGATTTGTTTGAAGTTACCTATAGTAGATTAAATGTCTGTTACATGAAGTAGTTTGAACTTTTTCTATGGCATTTGACTTGTACCTATTACAGGACCAGTGAGTAGAAATTAGTCACTTAGATTTTTAGTACACTTAAGGGTAATATGCCTAATAGCTCAACTGGTAAAGAATAAGCCTGCAATGCAGGAGACCCCGGTTCAGTTTCTGGGTTGGGAAGATCTGCTGGAGAAGGGAAAGGCTACCCACTCTAGTATTCTTCGGCTTCCCTTGTGGCTCAGTTAGTAAAGAATCTGCCTGCAATGCAGGACACCTGGATTCCATCCCTGGGTAGGGAAGATCCCCTGGAGAAGGGAAAGACTACCTACTCCAGTATTCTGGTCTAGAGAATTCCACAGACTGCATAGTCCATGGGGTTGAAAACAGTTGGACATGACTGAGCAACTTTCACTTCACTTCACTTCGGCAGACCATCTAGCATCTAGATGTATTTAACTGATGCATATTTTATGGAGAAAATTTAATGTTATAATTATTTTTTGAATGCAAATCTCATAAAAATCTTAAAAGCTAAAATAAAAATAAGAATTTTTACAGAAAGTTCTTTTGGGGAAAAAAGTTCTCTTGTAAAAAAACATCTGAGAATCTTGCAACACTGGACTCAAATTCTGATTGTAAATGGTATTTAGCTCCAAGTGGAGCTAAATACCAACTACCCGCTTTAGATGTGATATTCGTCCTCCAGTTCACCACACCCCATTTCATTACTGACTGAGTCAGATGATACTTGCCATTTGTTTCACTCCTTGTGTTTTTATCATGACACAAGTCCTAGATTTAGTACCAATTCCAGTTATTCACATTACTTATCTGGTACTGAAATTCATAAATTCTCTCCTAGACTCTGTCTTTCAGATGGTGTTTGTAATCTCAGTTCCTTAGTATATTTCTAGTCCGCATCAGCAGAATGTCCTGCTGAGTTAAGTCCACCTGTTTTTTTTCCTCTACTCCTCCACTCTTCTTCTACCCTTGTTAACAATTGTTGCAACTTGTCAACTATAAAGTTGTCCACACATTTTGAATGTTCCCCTCAAAATTCTGCAAGAATTAAATCCAAACAACACAAAGCAGTTATTAGAGAAGCCCAGGTTGTAGGAAAGAGAGTGGTAGGTCTTCTTCCCAATTAAATATAGACTCTTACTTCCTTTTCTCGGCTGTGCTCTGAAAATGGGGAAGGATGCAGAAATAGCAATACTACTATTAATAATTGAAATTTTAACTTTTAACATATTTTTCTGATGAAAGTAAAAATTTCCTCTTTTTAAGAGGCTGTCACTTCATACTGGAGGCTAAGGAGACGTGAGAAATAAACACAATGTGAGGTCCTGGAATAGATATTGGGACAGAGAAAGGATATTCATGAAAAAAAAAAAAAATTTGAGTAAGACTTTTAGTTTAGTTAGCTCTGTTGTAGTAATGTTACTTTCCTGGTCTATATCATTGTACTGTAGTTATATAAGAAGATACTATGAGGGGAAACTGCGCAAAGATGATATAGGAACTCTGCTATTTTCACAACTTTGTGTAAAATTATTTCAAAGAAAATGTTTTCACAATTTAAAATAAATTGTATATTTTTCTTTATGGGCTTCCCAGGTGGCACTAATGGTGAAGAACCTGCCTGCCAATGCAGGAGACATAAAGAGATATGGGTGAAAATCTCTAGGTTGGGAAGATCCACTGGAGGAGGACATCGCAACCCACTCCAGTATTCTTGCCTGGAGAATCCCATGGACAGAGGAGCCTGGTGGGCTATGGTCCATAGGGTTGCAAAGATCAGACACGACTGAAACAACTTAGCCCACAAGTACACAAACATTTTTCTTTAAATGCATCTGTTAAAACACATATCTGTGATGTCAAAAAGAAAGACTATGTCCAATACTAATCTCTAAACAGTACTGAAATATTTAGAAAAAGATATCTGTACATTTGTGTAGAAATCCTTCTGTGATATATATATATATATACACACATTCTCATGGCACACACTGTTAATAGTTGTTAGATTATCCATGGTCTGGCAATCTCCCTGGTTGTATTGCTCTATTTTAGTCTCTTGCTATCAGCTTTGCCTGGACTAGGTCCACAGATAGCCAGTTTTCTTGAACATTATGTGTTGTGTGTTCTATTGTAACACGTGCAGTGGGTCAGTTGCCCAAGCACTTCTGTTACCCTAAGGGGAGGATCTGAGTCTGGCCAGTTTTATATGTATGATACTCGAAGGGCCTCTGTGCTGTGCTTAGTTGCTCAGTCATGTCCAAATCTTTGCGACCCCATGGACTGTGGCCTGCCGAGCTCCTCTATCCATGGGGATTCTCCAGGCAAGAATACTGGAGTGGGCTGCCATGCCCTCCTCCAGGAGATCTTTCCAACCCAGGGATCAAGTCCAGGTTTCCCACAATCCTGCAGGCAGATTCTTTACAGTCTGAGGCACCAGGGAAGCCCCTAAGGGGACAATACCATCTCCCTTCGATTCTCTACACCATTATGAGTCAAATCTCTTTTCATCAACATTGGTATTTGCTACCCTTATGCCTTAATTCACTCAATAAATATTTATTGAGCATTTGTAATATGTAATAGGCTGGACTAAGCCATGAAAGCCGACTCATTGGAAAAGACCCTGATGCTGGGAAAGATTAAAGGCAAAAGGAGAAGGGGCAGCGGAGGATAAGACTGTGAGATGCATGACTGACTCAATGGACATGAATCTGAGCAAACTCTGGTAGACAGTGGAAGACAGAGGAGCTTGGCATGCTGCAATCCATGGGTTCACAAAGAACGGACACAAATTAGCTACTGAACAACAAAAACAACAAAGCAATGAGACTACAGAAAGAAAACGTTGGATATTAATCTTATCTTTATGGAACTAGACATATACTTGGTGTGTGTACTTAATGAATGAATAATTGGCTATTTTCTTCCTTCTTCTCTTCCACGTCCTTCTTTTTTTTTTTTTTCTTTTCTTCCATTTCAGGTCTTGAATGATAACTTCTCTCTGGCTCCTAAAAATATTTTTTAAAATCTATTTCTTTCTTATTTATTTATTTATTTATTTTTTATTTTCTTTACATTATAGTGTTGGTTTTGCCATACATTGACATGAATCTGCCATGGGTATACATATGTTCCCCTTCCAGAAACCTCCTCCCACCTGGGCTGGCGATTGATTTCACATATGATAATTCATGTGTTTCTATTTCATCTTACCAATTTATTGTATAAAAGAATCTTGATTATATACAATTAGCTCAATTCTTCTATATTAGCATCTATAACTTCTGTTTTTGAAAAATACTGCATGGTCAACAGGTTTCATTGTATATGGTTTGTCATTCAATCTAAAATTTATATATTTGTGAGCATAGGTATAAACATGCAAAGACGTGGAGGCTTTGGTCTTGCTCTTTTCAACAGCCTGCTTCCATGGCAACAGAATCTATTAGAAGAAACCTTGTCACCACAACTTTAGGTTCAAATAATTTCACAGAAAGATAAAAAGGTATGTGGCAACTCTATCTTGCTCCATCTTTTACATAAAGTAATTTCTTAGAAATATGATCAGCATTTGAGACAACCGTGATTAAAAATTAAAAGGCCCTGAGAGAGAGAAAAAGACTATCCATAACAGAGATTTTGAAAACTTAATGAAAGGTAGAGAAAACATGGCAGGACTGCTGTCTTTAACATTTTCTGAAAAGCGAACAATTGATCCAAAGTTTAAAATGTGAAGCTTTAGATCATCACTGGGAGACTAAAATGTTTATCCTTAAGAGTTATACCTAGACGCTCATGAAGAGCAAAAAAATTTTTATCCATTAAAGTTGAATAAATCCTCAATTTATAGTGTCACTTATTACTGGGATCAGAAAATTAAACATGAGTGCAAATATATCATTATGTCCTTTGAATGTCAGAGGACTTTTTCCAAACCCATTGTACAACAAAGGCAGAGGGGCCCTATGTGTGTGTGTGTGTGTGTGGGTGTGTGTGCTCAGTCATGTCCAAACCATGATCTGTAGCCCCCCAAGCTCCTCTGTTCATTGGATTTTCCAAGCCAGAACACTGGAGTGGGTTTTCATTTCCTCCTCCAGGGGATATTCCTGACCTAGGGATCAAACCCACATCTCTTGCATCTTCTGGAATGGCAGACAGATTCTTTACAATTGTACAAACTAGAAAGCCCTAAGAGGGGCCCTATTACGACAGAGAATTGTCAGCCCAACATTTTTTGTTATTGGTTCACTGGCTTTTTATATCACTGTGCTCTAAAACAAAGGTCTCGGTCATAGAATTATTTCCTGGGTATATTATGTTTTATGCTTAATATAAATAAAATCCTACCTACTACTGTGGGCAGGAATCCCTTAGAGGAAATGGAGTAGCCATAATGGTCAATAAAAGACTCCAAAATGCAGTACCTGAATGCAATGTCAAAAACAACAGAATGATCTCTGTTCATTTCCAAGGAAAACCATTCAATATCACAGTAATCCAAGACTATGCCCCAACCAGTAACGCTGAGGAAACTGAAGTTGAATGGTTCTATGAGACTTACAAGACCTTTTAGAACTGACACCCAAAAAAGATGTCCCTTTCATTATAGGGGACTGGAATTCATAAGTAGGAAGTCAGGAAACACCTGGATAACAGGCAAATTTGGCCTTGGAGTACAGAATGAAGCAGGGCAAAGGCTAAGAGAGTTTTGCCAAGAGAATGCACTGGTCATAGCACACATCCTCCTCCAATAACACAAGAGAAAATTCTACACATGGACATCACCAAATGACCAACACTGAAATCAGATTGATTATATTCTTTGCAGTCAAAGATGGAGAAGCTCTATACAGTCAGCAAAATCAAGACGGGGAGCTGACTGTGGCTCAGATCATGTACTCCTTATTGCCAAATTCAGACTTAAATTGAAGAAAGTGGGGAAAACCACTAGACCATTCATGTATGACCTAAATCAAATCTCTTATGATTATACAGTGGAAGTGAGAAATAGAATCGAGGGACTAGATCTGATAGAGTGCCTGATGAACTATGGACAGAAGTGCATGACATTGTATAGGAGACGAGGATCAAGACCATCCTCAAGAAAAAGAAATGCAAAGAAGCAAAATGGCTGTCTGAGGAGGCCTTACAAATAGCTGTGAAAAGAAGAGAAGTGAAAAGCAAAGGAGAAAAGGAAAGACATACCCATCTTAATGCAGAGTTTCAAAGAATAGCAAGAAGAGATAAGAAAGCCTTTCTCAGTGATCAATGCAAAGAAATAGAAAAAAAAAAACAATAGAATGGGAAAGAATAGAGATCTCAAGAAAATTAGAGATACCAAGGGAACATTTCATGCAAAGATGGGCTCAATAAAGAAAAGAAATTGTATGGACCTAACAGAAGCAGAAGATATTAAGAAGAGGTGGCAAGAATACACAGAAGAACTGTACAAAAAAGATCTTCATGACCCAGATAATCACAATGGTGTGATCACTCACCTAGAGCCAGACATCCTGGAATGTGAAGTCAAGTGGGCCTTAGAAAGCATCACTATGAACAAAGCTAGTGGAGGTGATGGAATTCCAGTTGAGCTATTTCAAATCCTAAAATATGATGCTGGGAAAGTACTGCACAATATGTCTGCAAATTTGGAAAACTGAGCAGTGGCCACAGGACTGGAAAAGGTCAGTTTTCATTCCAATGCGAAACAAAGGCAATGCCAAAGAATGTTCAAACTACTGCACAATTGCACTCATCTCACATGCTAGTAAAGTAATGCTCAAACTTCTCCAAGCCAGGCTTCAACAATACATGAACAATGAACTTCCAGATGTTCAAGCTGGTTTTAGAAAAGGCAGAGGAACCAGAGAAATCAAATTGCCAACATCCACTGGATCATCAAAAAAGCAAGAGAATTCCAGAAAAACATCTATTTCTGCTTTATTAACTATGCCAAAGCCTTTGACTATGTGGATCACAATAAACTGTGGAAAATTCTGAGAGAGATGGGAATACCAGATCACCTGACCTGTCTCTTGAGAAACCTGTATGCAGGTCAGGAATCAACAGTTAGAACTGGACATTGAACAACAAATTGGTTCCAAATAGGAAAAGGAGTACATCAAGGCTGTGTATTGTCAGTCTGCTTATTTAACTTCTATGCAGAGTACCTCATGAGAAACACTGGGCTGGGGGAAGCACAAGCTGGAATCAAGATTTTGGGAGAAATATCAATAACCTCAGGTATACAGATGACACCACCCTTACGGAAGAAAATGAAGAGGAACTAAAGAGACTCTTGATGAAAGTGAAAGAGGAGAGTGCAAAAGTTGGCTGAAAGCTCAACATTCAAAAAACTAAGATAATGGCATCTGGTCCCATCACTTCATGGCAAATAGATGGGGAAACAGTGGAAACAGTGAGAGACTTTGTGTTTTTGTCCTCCAAAATCACTGCAGATGGTGACTGCAGCCATGAAATTAGAATATGCTTACTCCTTGGAAGGAAAGTTATGGCCAACCTAGACAGCATATTAAAAAGCAGAGACATTACTTTGCCAACAAACGTCCATCTAGTCAAGGCTATGGTTTTTCCAGTAGCCATGTATGGATATAAGTTTTGGACTATAAAGAAAACTAAGGGCCAAAGAATTGATGCTTTAGAAATGGGGTGTTGGAGAAGACTCTTGAGAGTCCCTTGGACTGCAAGGAGATCCAACCAATCTGTCCTAAAGGAGATCAGTCCTGGGCGTTCATTGGAAGGTCTGATGTTGAAGCTGAAAGTCCAATACTTTAGTCACCTCATGCGAAGAGCTGACTCATTTGAAAAGACCCTGATGCTGGGTACAATTGAGGGCAAGAGGAGAAAGGGATGATAGAGGATGAAATGGCTGGATGACATCACCGACTCAATGGACATGAATTTGGTGGGCTCCGGGAGTTAGAGTTGGACAAGGAGGCCTGCTGTGCTGCACTTCTTGGGGTCGCAAAGAGTTGGACATGACTGGGTGACTGAACTGAACTGATATTTTTATGGTCACAGAAAGCACCAAAATTTCCACTAATCATAAGAAAGGCCTGGCCAGCCAACACAGCTAAAAACTTCATCTTCAAAACTCTTTACTGAAGTTATTATAATGATTAAATATAATCAAGTATTTATTACCCATTTGTATTTAGTTTTATTAGGAGATTCAGCTCAGGTTGTGATTGTTTGGTCAATGTAGCCCCTTCAGAGATAAGGACAGAGTAATTCCAGTGAAGAACAATAGACACAGTTTGTATACTTGATATGCAATTTAAAAATTTACTTATAACTTAGATAAATGTAACATGAATATATATGTAATCAGCATCTAATATTGTCTGATGTCCATAGCAATGTACATCACATAAGCCAATTTGTCAATATGGAAATTTTAAATTCAGGATTTAAAGTTATAATATTAGGGACTTAAATTTATAAAATTAGAATCAAAGTTATGGTGCTTTTAAATTCTGCACCAGCCGAGTTCATGGAAAAGAGTCTGGCAAAAAAAAAATCTACTTGCATTCTTGGTAAGGTCTAGGGTGTTATATTCCATGGAGTCACACAAAAGTTGGACACAACTTAGTGACTGAAAAATAACAACAAAAGTATTTTTTTAATAAATATCTTTCCCCACCAGAATACAAACTCCAAGAGCCCAGAGACTGTTTACATTGAACCCAGCATAATCACCAGCAGGCAGTAAACCAATTATAGACTAGTTGAAGAGAGCAAGTTAAGTTCAAAAGCTACTTTTTGTTAAATTTCTTTTAATTTTTAAGCTTAGAAGTTCCAAAAATTTAATTTTGAGATAATACTATATTTACAAAAAGTTGCAGAAATACAGAAATACTATAAAGAATTCTTATACACCTTCCATTCAGATTCTATAAATATCATCTTACATGGCTCATATGGTAAGCAATCTGCCTGCAATGTGGGAGGCCCAGGTTCAATCCCTGGGTTGGGAAGATGGCTGGAGAAGTGAATGGCAACCCACTCCAGTATTCTTGCCTGGAGACTCCCATGGACAGAAGAGCCTGGAGGGCAACAGTCCATGGGGTCAAAGAGTCAGACACGACTGAGTGATTAACACTTTCACCTTCTATATAACCATGGTGAGTGCTAGAGTTGTAGTCACTCAGTCATGTCCAGCTCTTTGCAACCCCATGGATTGCAGCCCACCAGGCTTCTTCTGTCCATGGGATTTCCTAGGCAAGAACACTGGAGTGGATAGCCATTCCCTTCTCCAGGGGATCTTCCCAACCCAGGAATCAAACCCAAGTCTTCCAAACTGCAGGCAGATTCTTTACTGTCTGAGTCACCTGGGAAGTTCCATATAACCACAGTACTATCATTAAAATCAAGAAATTAATATTAAAATCAATCTTAACATTAAGTAACACTATTATCTAATTTACAGACTTTCTTCAAATTTACCAGTTTACCCACTAATATTCTTTATCTGTTTCAAGATCTAACCTACTATCATGTGATGCATGTAGTTATCCTGTCACTTTACTCTCCTATAAGCTGAAGTAGTTACTCAGCCTTTCTTTGTCTTTCATGACCTTGACACTTTAAAGAATGCTAGCCAGTTATTTTGTAAAATGCTGCTCAATTGGAATTTATCTGATGTGTCCTCATGATTAAATTCAGATTATTCATTGTTGGTAAGAATACCACAGTAGTGATGCTGTGTCCTTCTCAGTGCATCATATCAGGAGGCACATGGTATCAATTTGTCCCATCATAGGTAGCATTAACTTTGATCACATGACAAAGGTAAAAACACCTGGTGGAGAACAGTATTTTGTTACAGCAGCCCAAATAGATGAAAATAAACAGATCTACGACATACAAAAATTAATTAAGACACTCTATTAAAAAAAATCAGGCATGAAATAAAAAGAAGAAAAAACACTACTTTTATAATCAACCAATAAATCTATAACAATATAGGACTCTTCTGAATTTCTGTTTTATCTTGTGTCAGTTTTGGTAAGTTGTATTTTTCAAATAACTCATCTATTTCACCTAAGTTGTTAAATATATGAGCATAAAGTTGTTAATATATTCTCTTATTGGGCTCCTCTTGTGGCTCAGCTAGTAAAGACTCCTTAAAGTCCCTTGAACAGCAAAGAGATCAAACCAGTCAAGGGAAATCAGACCTGAATACTCATTTGAAGGACTAATGCTGAAGCTGAAGTTCCAGTAATTTGGTACCTGATGCGAATGACTGACTCATTGGAAAAGTCCTTGATTCTGGGAAAACCTGAGGAGGGCAGGAGAAGAGGGCATCAGAGGATGAGATAGCTGGATGCATCAGTGGATGCAATGGACATGAACTTGGGCAAACTTTGGGAGACAGTGAAGGATAGGGAGGCCTGGCACGCTACAGTCCATGGGGTTACCAAAGAGTTGGACACAACTAGGGGATTGAACGACAACAACATTCCCATCTCTGTCTCCATCTTCATAAGGTAACGTCCCCTCTTGTGTGTGTCTGTGTCAAAATTTTCCTATTCTTATATAAAAATACTGTCATTGTATTAGCACCCACTCTAATTCAATATGATTTTGCCTCAATTAGATCTGCAAAGTTTCTATTTCCAAATAAGGTCATATTCACAGATTCTGGATGGACATGAATTTTGAGGGAACATTATTCAACCCAGTACTCTCCATTACTTCCCAGTGCCCTGCTACGGTGCCCTCAAACTCTGTTGCCTAATTCTTCAAGCCATTAAGACTACAGATTTCTATACAAGTATTAGTGTTGGCTCAGACGGTAAATAATTTTCCGCAATGCAGAAGACCTGGGTTTGGTCCTTGGGTTGGAAAGATCCCCTGGAGAAGGGAATGGCAAGCCACTCCAGTATTCTTGGCTGGAGAATCCCATGGACAGAGGAGCCTGGCAGGCTACAGTCCATGTGGTTGCAAAGAGTTGGACTTGACCGGGAAACTAACACATTCACTTTCTATGTCACTGAGTGGGCCTGGACTCAGGTAAAAAGCTACCACAAAAAGAAACTCATAAGGTATATTCTCTTCTTCCAAAAATCATATCCCTTCCAGATTTTGCCTGCTTTTATTTACTCTATAGTACCTTTGGTAACTGGGGCTTCCTAGGTGGCACAATGCAGGAAATGTGAGATGCGGGTTCCATCCCTAGATTGGGAAAATCCCCTAAAGGAGGAAATGGCAACCCACTCCAGTATTCATGCCTGGGAAATCCCATGGACAGAGGAGCCCGGCAGGCTACAGTCCATGGGGTCTGAAAGAGCCAGACATGACTGAGCACATATGTATGTACTTCTGGTAATTACCTTTTTAAATCTTTTCTGTGGTTTATAGTTACTCTCAATGGGAAGGTAAATCTTATAGAAACTACTCAATCACAACTAGAGTAGACTCACCTGTTTTTCTAACAAGTTTAATAGAAAAAAAATAAGAATTAACATTTAGTTACATGTTAAATAATGTATATGAATTATTTTTTTTTACTGCTATTTAATATCTTAAATATTTCTACTTTATCACAGTGAAGCTGTTTTTCTCCATCAGGAAGCATGCACAGTGTCCAATGAATAAAACATTAACAATAATAGCATTTACTACTTAATATTTCAATTACTCTTCTAAATGCCTTACATATATGTTATCTCAGTAAATCTTCACATCAACATACAACTTAGGCAGTAGTTTTACAGAAGAATAATTCCCATTTTACAAACAAGGAAACTGAGGTCCCAGCTGTACCTGTTCCACGGGTAGTATATGATGAATTGTAAGAGTTCATGCCTATAACCATTATGCAGTACTGCCTCCTAAAAGCACAAATTGTTATCTCTGGCACTAGTTTGGATCATTATTAACCCCAAAACTTTGTTATTTATAAGGCTTTATTTGTCTAATTTTGCCTAATTTCTAATGTAATGTGTGAAGTAAATAGGAAGTAAAGAGTAAATAAACATTGTAGATATATGATTTTATGAAATAGAATAGTTTAATATCAGCATCAATTTATTTCATTGTTTTTAATTTTTCTAGTTTGTATGAGTGATATATCAGAAATTCTTTAAGCACTAAAGCAAGCTTCAGAATTCTCAAATTTACATATTTTTAAAATTTATCTACCAAGTAAGAGATATAAGGAAAATTAGATTTAACCTAATTAGTGCATAATCTGCAAATAGTTGAATGATATTTTATATTATAATGTTAACTTTTGTTTAATAAAAATCCCTGTCTCTCTCTTTTTTCCTCTCTCCTCTCTCTATTTCTCCCTCCCTCCCTCTCTTTCTCTGTCTCAGCTCTTTGCTCTTATCATAAACATGACAAGCTGTAAGACACGAACAAGTGTGTACTTAAGCAAAATAGTTATTTCCTTAACGTGACTCAGCAAGGCACCCTAGAGATTAATACTGTTACTGATTTCACAGGTCTCCTGTGCATGTGAATTTCCATGAGAGTCTATTCAACTGGTGTGACTAGAAGAAAGAACAATGTTCCTCTATACAAGGTGGGTTTCGCATTGTCCCACACATAGCCTGCTGATGGCCGTGGGATGGCAAAGTCATCTTCATTAGACGGAATTTAATAGTGAATCAAAGTTCTTGTGGAGAATAGACTGATCTAAACTTTAGCCTCCCTTGGGTCCTGCTGAAAGATTAGAGGGAAAGAGTAGGGCCTTAGTAAGTTGAATGTATCAGATTGTTTTTCACTAATAGTTCTCTTGTAAAACTCTGAAAACCACCCAGTTTAACCCTTAAAAAAAAAAAAGGAGAAAGAAAGAGGAGTGGGATGGGGGGAGGGGAAAAAACTCAAATAGTTTACCACAGGCATTGATTTCATTGATTTCTGAGGCATGCTGTTATTCCTGTAGCAAGTCTCCCAGTTTGGATTATGTGCACATGACCAAAATGTGTCCATCAAAAGTAAACCAGTTTTCTTGCTCCATTTAATAGTCCATGCCAAACGCAGCAAAGCTGACTTTAATAGCTTATAACATTTAATCGCCTTTAAGTTTTGTTCTCTGTTTGGAAATTCTAAGGCAACCTAAAAGTGCAGCCCTTCGATAAAATCTTTTCAAAAATGTTCTGAATCCGAAAAGAGTTAATGGTGGAAGAAAGAGGAGGAGTGACACGGGTGAAATGTATCAACCACACCTGTAGAGCAGGCTGGGACACAGTTAACGAGAAAAAAGGAAGGAGAAACAAACCTGTTAGATGATCTTCAGTCTAAAGAAATCTCTGTTGGGCAACGGGGCATTTTGCTCCTTGCCTTTTATTCCAACTTCCTTTCAAACAATTTGTTAAGTGAAAAGAGAGATGATGGCAGCTCAGTATATCAAAGCTCAGTTATCAGTTGGCGTATTCTAGTATCTTTGGTCTTTTGTGGATGCCTTATGATGTGTTGTGTGGTAACACTGGAAAGTCAATCTTATACCAGTGATTGCCACATAAATGTTAAGGAGTCTGAAAAAAAAATCGCAAAATAGAAATCTCAGGTATAAAGTGGCACTGATAAGAATTAATGTATCCAAAAAGATTTGGGTAGGTTTCTTTTTCCTTTTGTCGGGGGAGGATGGGGTGTGTGAAGAGGGACTGACTGACTTATTTTTCAGTAGGGTGAGAAGGAATGTAAGGCATAATGGAAACTCTTTCATTATCAACTCTTTTAGAATTGGCTATGAGCATGCTGTCCCAGTTAATGACAAAACTGAATAAAAAAGCTCACTGCCATGACAAAAAAATCTTTTTCCTCTCATGTAATATTTTTATTTTTAAAATTCAGAGGGACTCTTAAAAAATAAACTGAACTTTAAAGTCACAGTACACCTTTTGGGGGACAAACGTACTTTTGCTAAATCTATAATAGGAAGTCTTGTAAAACCCTGGAAGGATAGTGTACTGTCAGCAGGAGACACCTTCATAGGGATAGTGAAGAAAACTGAAAGAAGGTATGATTTCAGAGCTCTGTGTAGGAGTATGGGAACCAGTAACAGATGGTGAGTCCGCCAGGGACAAGTCCCAGGAACCCATCACCAGTGGAAGGGTACTGGGCAAGTGGAAGAAGCAGCGTTTCTAGACCAAGTGAGAGCTCAGCCACATGAGAGGGACACAGCCACTGAGCCAAAGCCAGAGAGAGGGAAGAAATACCTTGACCTCTTTCCTCCTCCTGTCCACTTATCTCCTGCTGCGCTTCCAGGAGCCAAGCCCCTCCAGAAGCCTGAATGGACTAAGTGCTGCTGTCTTCAGGACTAGACCTCTTTCACTAGCCCAGGGCACAGCTCAGAGCAGAGAGAGGAAGAAAACTGACAGTGGGGTTTACAGATGCATGACCAATGGAGATATTGAAAGAGAAATCACTTGTTATCAAGAGCCAAGAGAGCCTGAATCATAGTCCTGGAAGCATGAGGAGTCAATTTCCTGTGACTAAGACTGTATGTCCGACTATAGCCTCAGTAATGATCTCTTAACCGTGATGGATCACAGGTTTAATGCAATCTTCTTTCAGAAAAATAAAAATGTTTTTAAAAGATAAGGTAAAAAGGAAAAGGAAAAAGGTACATGAGATTTTCTTTATGGACAACTTTATCCATAAAAATGACAAGTGTAATCTGTTTTATTCTGGTTAACTCATTTTTATTTTTATTTTTGTATGACTATCTGAGTTAGTGTCTTTATTTTTTTATAGCCATATGAAACAGCATGGCATATTTTCTTCAAAATCATTTTCATCTAGTCTTTAGAATGTTTTAACACTGGGTAGCATAGTATATTGACTTTAGTCTGCAAACCTCTAAAAGAGAAGAAAACTGCAACAAAACCAGTGTTTAGATGAAGTGCTTCCTTAGGAGATCAAAAATACATCATGTATCATAACACTTCAGAGTTGAAAGGGACTTTAAAAATCAGGTATAAACCTTTTATTTTACCAGTGAGGACAAAAATCTAGAGGTGATTGTAGTTTTCCTACTATAATACAGTTTCAGCAACTAGGATCAGGACCCAGACTTCCTGACTCCTTATCTGGTTTTCCCATTTCATGGATCTCATGTGTGCTGTGTCGCTTCAGTCATATCTGACTCTTTGCAACCCTATGGACTGTAGCCCTCCAGGCTCCTCTATCCGTATGATTCTCCAGGAAAGAATACTGGAGTGGTTGCCATTCTCCCCTCCAAGGGATCTTCCAGACCCAGGGATCAAACCTGCATCTCATGTCTCCTGCATTGGCAGGTTGGTTCTTTACCACTAGTGCCACCTGGGAAGCCCCTCCCATGGTACAGTTCTCATTTATGTTCTTATTACATAGTAGGATCAATTTTATTTCAAGGAAACAATACATTCCTTCCTAAAACTAGCTGTACAAAAGTGCACCAAGAAGATGTACCTATCACGTTAATATTTCTCAACCAAGATTTGAAGAGACCATGCAGAGTAGAAATGATATCCTTGTGGATTGCCAGAAGCTCTGAGAACTGCCTGTGCTCCTCATCTCCCCGAGGACCTCAGATTTATCATAAGCCCACTGGCCAATTGTGTACGCAAAGGTTCAAGCTCCTTTGGCCTCACATTTTCTCCAGCAAACCCAGTTCATTACTTTGCAAGGCCTATAAATGAAAGAATTTTATCTTGTGTGTTTTAACTCCATGGAAAAAAAAAAATTATCAGGGCTCAAAAGGAGTCTCCTAGATAAAAATCAATTCATTTAACTTTTGGCTCTGTCTTATCTTTTCACTTTCACACTCCTATTGCTTAATCTGATCATTTACTATTCCTGTTTCCTCTTTAATGTCTGAAATTTTTAACTATGTTGCCTTGCTTTATTATACTTCCCTGCAGTGAGCAATGGCATATAAAAAGAGGAGCCAGCCTTTCAGGCAGGTGTGTGCTTGCTGTGTGCTAATAGACAGGTCACTGAAAGTCCATGCAAATTAGAGCCCCTCACAGGGAGGCAAAACTTCATCTGGAGTAGCAGGTGTGCTGCAGAAGAGAGCTGTAAATGCCTCAGTTTGAATGATGGCTGTGGCTGTGTGTCTATGCTTGATTCTTGCAGTTCACCTAATGGGTCAGGTTATTGACATCTGAACTCTACAGAAATGATCATGGTAAGCTCTTCTGTCTAGTGTCCCAAGGGGCATTGATCTTAGGACAAGAAAATCACCAAGTGTTCTGCCTCCATTCCTCTCAAAATAAAGATTTGCAAATTTCAGCAATAAAATAATTGTTCAAGGAAGATAGGAATATAAGTTGTTTATTTGGCCTCTGGGAATAAAAGCTTTAAAAAGTCTTAGCCTTCTACTATGAGATTATAAAAGTAAAACAAATTAATTTGTATTAAAGCAGGTGGTATTTGGAATTTGTTTTTCAAAAAAAGTTTCCACAATCAGAACAGCATTACACTAAAACGACCCATCATAAAGATTTTAAGGAGTGAAATAGACTTACATCTTTCTAGAAATATCTTAAACTCTTGCTTTTTCATAAAGTAGGTTGGAAAATCTGTTGTTCTCAAATGTTTATTTTTGGACTAAGGCCAGCCTGTGGCAAAGATTTAACCAGTCTATACTGAAAAGAGAAAAATAATATTAAGGGCAGGAAAGAGAAAGAAAAAATTCTAAAATGCCAAGTTTTATTTCCTGAGGGAAGACCCTAGTTTCCTCTAGGATTTTGCCATTCTTTTCTTGGAGAGTTAATAATATGATGATAAATGATGGCAATTTTTTTAATGTCCTTACTTAGCAAAAAGCATTTGGCAAACCCATGTCAATATTCTTCACTTTTTTCTTAATTTAAAATTGTTACTGATCTGTGAAATGCACATGTCTAAGAAGATTATTATAAACCCTATGATGCCAAACCTGATTCTACTGAAGAGCTGGACAAGCAAAATGTAGCTGAACTATTCTATTTATGAATTATAGTAACTGTTGTTATCAATTCCAAACTCTGCAGACAGTGAGAAGGTATCTATCCCTACCAACTGAAAGTGAACTGAAAATTTTAATCTTGTTAAAAAATACCCACAACTAGTTGGATTTTCCTCATTGTTCTCACTACCTCTATTAACTTTCTCCTTATACTTCAACATGCCCAGTCAGCTGTCTTTTCTATCAAATTGACCCTGGAATTTTCCGGATGACTCCATATCACTACACGCTGTTTACATTTATATTACCCAACAGGCCAATCCTTAAAACCTGAAAAATTATCTCCAAATCTCCTGCATTGGAAAATTGAAAGCACCGGCAAAAAGTTAACAATAACAATTCAAAGAAGCAGGTGATATGAGATAAGAAAGTGGCTTTTCTATTAGGGAAAAAAATGAATTCTTTATCGCCAAATTCAGACTTAAACTGAAGAAAGTAGGAAAAACCAGTAGATCATTCAAGGTATGACCTAAATCAAATCCCTTATGATTATACAGGGGAAGTGACAAATAGATTCAAGGGATTAGATCTGATAGAGTGCCTGAAGAATTATGGGTGGAGGTTCATAACATTGTACAGGAGGGGGTGATCAAAACTACCCTCAAGAAAAAATTGATGTTTTTGAACTGTGGTGTTGGAGAAGACTCTTGAGAGTCCCTTGGACTGCAAGGAGAGCCAACCAGTCCATTCTAAAGGACATCAGTCCTGGGTGTTTATTGGAAGGACTGATGCCGAAGCTGAAACTCCAATACTTTGACCATCTGATGTGAAGAACTGACTCATTTGAAAAGACCCTGATGCTAGGAAAGATTGAAGGCAGGAGGAAAATGAAACAACAGAGGATGAGATGGTTGGATTGCATCAAAATCTCAATGGACATGAGTTTGAGTAAACTCCAGGAGCTGGCAATAGACGGGGAGGCCTGGCATGCTACAGTCCATGGGGTTACAAAGCATCGGACACGACTGAGCAACTGAACTGAACTGAAGGAAAAGAAATGCAAAAAGGCAAAATGGTTGTCTGAGGAGGCCTTACAAATACCTGAGAAAAGAAGAGACGTGAAAGGCAAAGGAGAAAAGGAAAGATACTCCTATCTGAATGCAGAGTTCCAAAGAATAGCAAGGAGAGATAAGAAAGCCTTCCTCAGTGATCAATGCAAAGAATAGAGGAAAACAATAGAATGGGAAAGACTAGAGATCTCTTCAAGATAATTAGAGATACCAAGGAACATTTCATGCAAAGATGGTCTCAATAAAGGAAAGAAATGGTATGGACCTAACAGAAGCAGAAGATATTAAAAAGTGGCAACAATACACTGAAGAATGAAACAGAAAAGATCTTAATGACCAAGATAACCACAATAGTGTGATCACTCACCTAGAGCCAGACATCTTGGAGTGAGAAGTCAAATGGGCCTTAGGAAGCATCACTACGAACAAAGTTTGTGGAGATGATAGAACTCCAGCTGAGCTATTTCAAATCCTAAAAGGTGATGCTGTTAAAAGTGCTGCACTCAATATGCCAGCAAATTTGGAAAACTCAGCAGTAGCCACAGGACTGGAAAAAGGTCAATTTTCATTCCAGTCCCAAAGAAAGGCAATGCCAAACAATGTTCAAACTACTGCACAATTGTACTCATCTCACTTGCTAGCAAAATAATGCTCAAAATTCTCCACACCAAGCTTCAACAGTGCATTGAGTACAGTTTCTCATCTTCTTCATCACCATGACCTTCTCCTTTACCTATTCTTCTACATGCCCTCAAAGACCTGCTCAAATAGTACATTCTCAGGGAAGCCTTCTCAGAATCCCAACTAGATTAGACTCTCCTGTCCTGTACTTTCTAGCATCTCTGCTGCCCATTCAGAGCTCAGTGCCAGTTTTGAAAGTATATGTTTGACCATGTTATTTGACTATTATCTTTTAGAGACAAATAAATCTGTTTTGCTCTTTTCTTTATTCTTAGCATCTACAAGGTACCTGGCATATTCTATTCAGCAGATTTTTTGTGTGTGTAATTAAATGACTAATGACTAAATAAATGAATGAATGAGTAGATTAGAATTGAGTTGAACTGAGTAAAATATGTGAATGAGTGTTGTTGCTAAGGCTTATATCTGCCTAAATTTGAAGTATATATAGTTATTAATGTAATTTAAAATTTCTGAAGAATTAAAAAACTTTCTTCATTATTTTATAGCCTATTATATGTTTTATCATTTAAAAATTATGCTTTACTTTATCATCTAAATCACTTTATATTTGTTTTTTATTTTAAACTATAACCATCTTAACCACGAGTTTCTTTACAATTCATCTAAGGCTTCCTTGAAGTTCAGAGGCCAGAGTCTTACATATAATAGAATTTACTATATACAGCATTAACTTGCTTCTCTAAATTCTGGTGTTTTGTTCTGCCTAATGAAACTTAAACATTTGTCTGATTTATTTTCACTGAGCGATATAACATAGCTAACTTGACTTTTACTTTTATTTTGAGATTTATTTTCATCAGAAGACTCTTATAAAGAATGTATTCACTTCTGATCTTTTCTTTTTGCTTGGTTTTTCTTAGCTATCATGCCTTGATTTCTTTTTGTATTTATTTTTTTTTCAGGATTTAATTATAATCAAGCTTAAGGACTTAAATGTACATTTTCTATGAGTGCTTCAGGAAGTTTTTTAAACATGGTGGAGTGGAGCACTATTTAAAGGAAAGTATACTATTTTGATCAGCTTTCCATATTTAATTTACATTTCTCTTTGAAGTTGGCTTTTTTTTAAAACAGTTTACATGTTAAATCAAAATATGTAATTATAAATATAATTGGCATCTTAGAAATTTTGCCTTTGAAATGAAAGTGTTCTGATCTTATTATTCTTGGGTTTTCCCTCAAGTTTAATGCTAAAATTATTGTTTCTTTTTTTAATGCTAAAATTATTGTTTCTTTTTTTAATGCTAAAATTATTGTTTCTTTTAACTTATTTTCTCCTTTAATTTAGTCCAGCATTTGTCAATACTTTTGTTCTCAGGACCTCTTTACATTCTTAAAAAGTATTGATGAGGGAGGGGGGTTCTGGAGGGGGAGCATATGTACACCCATGGCGATATCATGTCATTGTATGGCAAAACCAATTAAAAAAAAAAAGTATTGATGATCCCAAAAATCTTATGTTTCTGTGGGTTATATCTATCCATATTTAAAATATTAGAAATTAAAACAGAAATACTAAAATATCTATTCAGTCACTTGAAGTAATAATAACCTCTTCATATGCTAACATAAACAATTTAATAAAATAAGTCTTATTTTGCAAAACAGAAAAAAATAGTGATAAGAGTAGCACTGTTTTACATATTTGCAAATCTCTTAATAGAAAAGACCTGTTTCAAGAAACTAGCCTGGTGGTTGGTTAACAGGAGTGAAAGGGTGAGACTGACTGGAGATATTAATCTAGGATTAATATCTAGAATATTATAATCTTCCATTTATAAGATCAGTAAGTTCTGGGGAATCTAATATATAGCATAGTGCTCATACTTAATAACACTGAATTACATACTTGAAAATTGCTAAGAGAATAGATCTTAAATATTCTCACCACAAAAATGAAATGGTAATTATGTGACATGATGCAGGCATTAGCTAATCTTATGGTAATAATCATTTTGCAATATATAAGTGTACCAAATCAACATGCTGTACACCTTAAATTTACCCAATGTTATATATCCATATCATCTCAATAAAGCTGTAACTTTTTAAAACTTTTAAGTAAGTAATGTATAAATCTAAAAAGAGAACAGCTCTTTGAAGTCATACTGAAAGGTCAAGTAAAATTAGGAGTAAGCACTGATCACTGGACTTAGCAATGTGATCCTGGATCACACTGGTGACTCCCCACTGCTTCACTCATCTGAGAAATTAAATTTTTAGTTATACATCTCAAAAACACAAGACAGTTTCTATTCTAACATAATCCACACACCATATTGCCCTCATTGCTGTTATTGCTCAGTTGCTCAGTCGTGTCCGACTCTTTGTGGCTCCATGGACTGCAGCACGCCAGACTTCCCTGTCCCTCACGATCTCCAGGAGTTTGCCCAAGTTCATGCTCATTGCACTGGTGATGCTGTCCAGTCATCTTGTCCTCTGATGCCCTCTTCTCCTTCTGCCCTCACTCTTTCCCAGCATCAGGGACTTTTCCAATGAGTCATCTGTTCACATCAGATGACCAAAATACTGGAGCTTCAGCTTCAGCATCAATCCTTCCAGTGACTATTCAGGGGTTGATCTCCCTTAAGATTGACTGGTTTCATCTTGCTGTCCAACAGACTTTCAGGAGTCTTTTCTAGCACCACAGTTTGAAGGCATTAATTCTTTGGCATTCTGCCTTCTTTATGGTCCAGCTCTCACAACCATACCATGACCACTGGGAAGATCATAGCCTTGACTTATACGGACCTTTGTTGGCAGAGTAATGCCTCTGCTTTTCAGTACACTGTCTAGGTTTGTCACAGCTTTCCTACGAAGAAGCAATCGTCTTCTGATTTCATGGCTGCAGTCACCATCCGCAGTGATTTTAGAGCCCAAGAAGAGGAAATCTGTCACACTTCCCCCTTCTCCCCTTCTATTTGCCATGCAGTAATGGGGCAGGATGCCATGCTCTTAGTTTTTTTAACATTTAGTCTTAAGCTGACTCTTTCACTCTCCTCCTTCACTCTCATCAAGAGGCTTTTTAATTCCTCTTTGCTTTCTACCATTAGAGTGGTATCATCCACTAAGCAGTCTGTCCTTACTTATCTCTTATTTCACATAAAAACACTAAGTCAGAAAATTAAAATATGATTACCAAATATCCAGATGTTCCTATCTTTTTAATAATGTTATTCCTATTCTTATGCAACTCTCCTAGTGAGTTTATTCTTATAATCTTGTTTCCTTTTCTCCTACATGTAAATAATAGTACAACTCTATTTTTCTTTAAGGTTGAAGATGAATGGACTTTTGATTTATGACTTTCAGGTTATTTGAACTTATGAAAGATTTTTTTACAGTTAATCATAAAATAGAATTAGAGATTACATTAAACACATTTGTTGAAGTGTAGAATATCTCCATAAATAATTTTTTAAGTACTGAACTGATACATTTTTTAAAATAAACAAAAATTAGAGAAATTTTAAAGCAACTTTCATTATCATGTATACACTATCAAGAAAACTTTTTCAATAGTTCACCAATAAGGTGAATTTACCTTATTTACCTTATTAATTTACCAATACACTGAAATATTCTAAAGCAAATCAAGGTCATAAAATATATTTTTATGCAATTATTTTCCATTAATATATTATTTCTTGATTATTTTATTTATAAAATTATTTATACTCCCTATATATTTACCTAAAAAGATGTCCACAATATGTATGCATGTGTGCTTAGTCGCTCAGCTGTGTCTGACTCTGCGATCCCATGAACTATAGCCCACCAGGCTCCTCTGTGGCTTGCCATGCCCTCCTTCAGGGGACCTTCCGAACCCAGGTATCAAACCCAGGTCTCCCACATTGCAGGAGGATTCTTTACCATTTGAGCCATCAGGGAATCCCACGAATACTGCAGCAGGTAGCATATCCCTTCTCCAGGGGAACTTCCTGATCCAGCTGAGCAAAAAAAAAGTAGTTTATATAATATTGTGATTAGTATTATTTCATTCAGGATTTTTAGAAATCTACATAAATTACATTATGTTTTCAAATATATGAGAAGAAACTGGGAAAATATATGTCAAATTATTGACATTATTTATCGTCCTAGTAAAGGGTTAGAAGAAAGGATTGTGTTTTATATACTTTCATATTGTTTGGGATTTGCCACTAATAAATACTATCTTCTATCTCTCTAAAATATATTGGATTGTCAGAAAGAAAGTTTCTTATTTCACTGTGGCAAAATGTTTATATTAGTATATATACATGTCTCTAAATTAGATTACATATACTTCTTATATTTAAAATATGTATTAATAAGTATTCCTGTTTTAGTAACAAGAGGGTATTTTAACAAATTAGTATCAGAATTTTAGGACTTCCATTATCTAGATTTTTAAATAATCACAGTTGCATATGTGTTAAATCTACAAGACAGCAAATCAAGAATGACTGCTAGAGATAGTGTGCATATTTCTCTTAATATAAAATTCTATTATGAAATAATGTTTTGTGGTTCTCTGAAAATTGAAAAAATCTAGTTGCAATTATTTAAGTTTTATAATTTTTTTTAGGCCATTACATTTTCTAGATATCTTCTTGAATTGAGGTAAACCAAGATTTAATTCTGCTGGCTTTAGTTCTATGTGCCTATTTTCTAATATGCTGCCATATGGATAAAGAAGAAAGAAAGAGACTTTACATCTAGTTTCAATTTGTTCTAAAAATGAGCCCAGTTTTGACAAATATACACAAAGTACATTAAATTACCAACAACTCACCAAACATCCAAATACATTTATTGCATATTATCAGTAATAATACAACTCTCATCTTTACTATCCTATATAAGATGGACAAGGAGGCCTGGCATGCTGCAGTCCACGGGGTTGCAAAGAGTCGGACATGACTGAGCGACTGAACTGAACTGATAAGAGACTATTTTCTCAACTCTTTTGGTTTACCTTGAAAAAACTGTGTAAAAAGCAAAGTGAAATGGCTAGCAGATCATGTTCACCAAGACAAAGCAGCATCTCACAGAAATATGTTAACATGCAAAACATCAGTTTGCATCCCTTCACTTGTGAGAAGAATCCAAGTGTCTGATGCAAGGAATCTAGCAGGCAACAAGAACCCAGCACAATTAGAAATATAGCAGAGAAAAAAGCATGTAATTGGCTGAAACAAACCACCTTTTCAGGGAAAAATTTCTCTGAATTCCAACCAAGACAGCTCTGTCTTATAGACTGGGGGCGACTTTGAGGTATGGGCTCATGGGAGTATTACTAATCCTCTAACTCACAATAGCAAACCTCAGTGGTCTAGCTTTCATATTATCTGGCTCTGACTCAGACATGATAAATTTACTTATTGTGCTTTGGCTAATCAAAATAATTTTGTGGTAGCAATTTTACTGAAAGTCTAGCTAACTGAAAGCAAAAGGAAATCGTAATTTGCAATTTTCCTTATCTACTGAGTAGGAACCAATGCCAATTCTAGATTTGTCAGAGTGCTCAGTACACTCTGATTTGATTATGCTTCACAAAGCCAAATAAAAAGACATCTTTTAAACTATTTCACATAAGTAATATTGTTGACACACACCAGATTTCACTGAAAAAGAGTAAGGTAATTTTCCTTTTTCATTCATATTTAAATCAGTAAGTATTTACTAAATATCTATGATATACAGAACATTCTGCTCACCATTCAGTTTAAGCTAAGGATAGGAAGTATTTATTCTTTTCCATTGTACCTTTAAAATATTTTTATTATAAGTATTTTTATCATCTATACCTACCCTCGATTGCTTTTTCCAAAACATTACTCTTCTTACAAATAGTCTTGTATAAAAAATATATGCTTTTCTTATAAATGATCCAAAGAAAACCTATGATATCTTTACCTTTCTCCTAGGGTAAAGATAGGAGTAGGGGGCACGGCGATTTATTTTCCTTTTATGGGGAAGATACACTCCTCCTATTCTGGAGACATTCATTCACACTATTTTCTAGTTGGTAAAAATCTGATTTTAAATATTTGACCATGTCAAAGTCAGAAACAAATTTGCTAAATGGCAGCTTGCTGTTTGTTTCCTTATCAAAGTGTGTCAGCAAGAGTTCCATCAAGAAAACAGCTAGGAAAGCAGAAACTGCTCTAGATACTTCAGTCAGGAAACAGATAATTCTTAGAAAAATCGCCCAGAGGCAACTGTAAAATCTCACATCTAGAGAAGTCCACTTCCTGCGGCTGCCAGAGGCGGGGCACTGTGGCACTGACTTTTCTCCCACCTTGCAGACCTGATCCACATGCCTCTCTTGGCAGAATCTCAGAACTGGGCTGTCAGGGATTCTGGGGATGCAACTGCTAAGTGTCCTGCTGTCCCCATACAAGGGAGAAGGAGAACAAAGCAGAGGGAAGTGACGCTAAATTGCCAACCCATAACATGTAGGCAGGAGATAGGATTGAGGCAACTTCTCTTCCAGTGGTGACATCCAAAGTTTAAGCTGTGATTTAACAACCCATTTTGCAATTACTGAGGTGAATAATAGTTATAATCTACCCTCAATTATTCATTTAGGGAATTTTGCTCTTTGACCCTCCAGTTTTTATTTCCTTGGCCACTTGGATAGGAAATTTAAATCTCCTAAATAACTTTCTAAATATTAATTTCAATGATCTAACAGATAAAAACCATAAATTCCCATATATCTGCATCTACATTACTACACATCTATTGAGAATGTACTGGGTGCAAGGAATGTGCTAGAAGTCACTCTTTCAGATGCAGAGATGGCTCTTGCCCTTCAAGTGTTCACAATTAGTGGGAAGCAAAAGAAAAACCCAATCAATATAACTCAAGGCAGATTGTGTGCAACTAACAAGGGGCAGAGGAAGAATTAGAACAGGAGAGATTCTTATGAAGTGATAATGAGGAACTGAAGAAAGCTGTGGGGAACAAATGCTTTTGAGGTGTAAGTACTCTGACAGGGAATTGGAGAGAAACACACCCCAAAACAAGAAGCCAGAGTGAGCAAAGTGAAGAGGCTGCAGAACTTGCTAACATGAAACTAGCAACAGATACCGCAAACTCAGATGCCCAGAGGAGCCAGCAGTAACGGAAATGAAGCAGCCCGTGTGGAGGCTGTGGCCAGAAACGCACGCACAAGACACCTAAAGGAGGAGTCCCTGGTGAGAATGTCGGCCCAGTGTTATCAGAGTTTTCAGGTGTACAACTGAAGTGAAAACTCATAGTCTAAAGTAAAACTCCAATTTTAAAATGTTAACACCTAATTAAAACAAAAACAAAAAAACTAAAGCCTTGTGCAAGTCAAATATGACACATCTACAGCCCATCTATGGCCCTATGGCTTCCATTTTCAACTTCCCAGTCAGAAGCCCTCCACAACCCCATCCAAGGAATTCTTGTTTCAGTCGTGAACTTCATTCTCATTGAAAAACATATGTTCATCTTTGAAAATTATGCACATTAAGCATTACCTCAGAAATGTCCTTTCTATAAATTATGTGTCTTTACTTTTCTTCACAAATCACTGTAGAGCTGTTAAGACTTTCATTTGCAAGGGCCCTAGAGTGATGTGTAGAAGTGACAAGAAAGGGAAAATAGAAAGAAGATAATTAGAAATGCAGATACTATAGAGATTTACCAGTGTAACTAATATTTATCAATCTCTGAGGATAAAAGACTTATGATTTTATTTTCACTAGTTAGCTAGTGTTAGTTAGCTAACTAACTAACTAACTTACTCTTTGAGACCCCCATGGACTGTAGCTGGCCAGGTTCCTCTGTCCATGGGATTCTCCAGGGAATCTTCCTGACCTACGGATCAAACCCACGTCTCTTATGTCTCCTTCATTGGCAGGTGGATTCTTTACCACTTGTGCCACACACACAGGGGAAATTGCATTTATCTGAGTTTCAAGGTAGGATGGAACTCCTCAGGAAAACTTCTTTTAATACTGTCATTACGCATTCTGAAAACATTTCAAACTAGAAACTTGGATAGATATTTGAATTGAGCTTTTCCCAACAGTGGTGCTTTTTCAATAACACAGTAGAGTACCTAATGGAACATAATGAAAAAGATCAACAATAAAATCACCAATTTCAGAAAAAGAAAAAAAAACACCTGACAATGTTCTCTTTTCTTATGAGTTATCGCTTCAAGGAACAAGCACTATAGAGTGTAGGTAAGCATACATACTTCCAGCTTCAGAGCAAAGAATAAAAATCTAAAAAGGTAAAAATGAAAATGTGTGCTGTTCTGCTGCAATGTGGCCGAGAGTTATAAAGGTCCTATGAACAATATTGAGTTTGTGATGGCACAATCACATCACAAAAGATTTACCTTCACTCTGCAAACTCAATATAGGCAATAACAGTCTATTACAAGCAGAGCAATACAACATCAAAGGAATGTTTAAAAGAACCAGACAGAACCTTTAAATCAACACAATTGAGTTATCTTCCCCCAAAGGAAGTACCATGGGAGAGTGCATAGCATGGTTTTTCAAGAGGTATTACTAATTTACTATAAGTTATATTTAATACACTTTTTAAATGTGGTTTGTAATCTTTCTCCACTTTTTAGAACACAGAGCAATAAATTAAAAAAGAAACAGTCCCCAAAGAGCAAGAGACTTGGAGGAAAAAAATGACAATAATTTTATTCTTTGGGATTTAGCATTTCAAATAATTTTTCCACAGCTGAAAAGGCTGTATTTGATCTTTTCTTTCTCAATTTTAGTAAGATTCTTTAACAATGGATCTAGAGGAATAATAGCAAACGTTTACAATTTATATTTATAAAATTAATTAATATTCAAATTCTGTTTAAAATAGCAACATTCATCATAACATTTTAAAAAATAATAAGACATTCTCTTTAACATCACCAATAAAGAAGTAAGCAATTGTATTTTTCCTTCTTATAACTGAGATGAATATTAGAGAGGCTGTGTTTCTTACCCAAGTCATATCAAAAACGGTAGTAGAATTTATTGTAAAGTAGTACTGTTCATTGTCAGTTCTTATGTATTTTTTCAGCATTTTACTATTTCCAATGCATTTCTTAACTTATATAACAGTGTGTTTCATGTAATATTAAAAAGTATTGACATGAAATATTACTTTTCTATGTATAAAAAGATTTTACTTTTCTACAAGCATAGCACAGGTTTTGTTGTTATAAAGTTTAGTCTAAATCCATATATTCGTGTTTCCCATAAAGATAAAGGGAATACTTGAGTATTACCAAAACTTCTCATCATGCATTAATATTGGATATTTGCACAAATAAAGTCATAAATTCCTATATGATGCTAATAGAACTGTTTCTCCAATTCTTTCAAAAGTTTTTTGCCTTTTGTTTAATATTTTTGTTTTGGCTTAAGTTATCCTGATTAATACCAGAGACATATATGTAAAAAGGCTTTAAATTCTAGATAATTTGTATCTATAATGGCTTTTCAGTAAATGAATTTTTAGTACTAAAAACACACCCACAGCAGGTGCACGAAACTGCCTGTAACACATGGCATATGGGAACGTACAAGGGTTTGTCCCTTTTGATATAGAATGGTTTTATTGGCATCATACTGTAAGAGTTTATAATAAATCAGATAGTATATGGATTTATACTTAAGTGTCTGGTGTTTGAAAATATTTCATTCATGTTTATAATGCTTTTAATTTTATAACCAGCTTCCTAAATTTTTCAATTGAGCTTTATGTCAAAACCATTTCATTTGAAATTGCCTATTACTAGATAATCTTTTTCAGATATTTGAGTTGTATTGCTCTTTTTCTTTTTTGAAGCATGTTCTTTTTTAAAGTCCATTCAACTTTTTCATACCAATATTGTGAATTCAGACGCAAAATTCTGAGCCATACTTGTCACATTCTTGCCTGGGCCATGGCAAGTAATTTCAGCAGTTATTACATACCCTTGGTGAGTCTTTTTTGGTAAGGTTTTTTGTTTTTTGATTACTATTATTTGAAACAATTGCTGTGAATGTAATAGAATTTTCATATTTTATATTGATGTGATGGGGATAAGTGTTCCCAACACGTGTTGGTACGTTTAGCTTGTTAGCTTGTTTACAATTATCAGACCTGCTCCATTCAACTCATAACTAGGAAGTCACATTTTCTCCCACCCATTCAACCAATTCTCTTACTAAGATCCAATGTCCAACAAGAAGCATCATGTCATATGCAGTTGCTATGCCGTAAAGACAACCACACAGACATTTGTTCACTGTCTGACATAAGCACAGTGGTTAAAAGAGGAGTCACACCTGACTTTGAAATTCTGCTCAACTACTTAATAGCTATGTGACTGTGCCTCATTTCTCTTCTATAATCAGAGATAACAATAATATTTATAGGTTTCTATAATGATTAAATCGGTTTTTGTTTATAAGATGCCTAGCATTATGGCATATATTAATAGTATGCCCTCATGAGATGTTAGCTATTCTTATTGAAAAAGTATGTTCAGAAAAGCTCTGACACCTTTCAATTCATGTTATGAGTCTCATAAAGTTTACCCAACCATGGAGCCTACTAGCTGTGATAAAACAAAATAAGAATGTTGACTCTTGTGCAGAGATTATAGAACCAACACCTGTTGCCTAACAGTAGTGGGACTCATACCAAATATCAATGAATGAGTAACCACCCTAAACAGCTATCGCAGTCAAAGGCAGTTGGTTCTATAGTCTAGACCTGTTTAAGAATTGAACCAAGTCACCTGCTGACTATAACAGCCATTCAGAGAAGTGATATAAAATTTAATGTTAGCGATTATCTCTTATGATATAACATCATGTATATATTGCCTTCCAAGTCTTGCTTAAAGGACATTTTAGAATTGATACTTGTGAGTGTTTCAGTAATAGGAGTGAAGCACCATCCTTTTTTTTTTTTTCTAAATCATGGCCTATAAAAAAACTGCAATGCAATAACATCTAACTCATCACCATTTTTAATTAAGGTAGAGAGGAGAATATGACTATTGTCAGAAACAGACAATTCATAGCTATTGGCTTAACAGAAATTTTCTAAAAATAGACCATATTTTTTACCAGTGAAGCTTGAAATGAAAATTTACAAAAGATGTTTTATTAAAGTTTATTAATTTTCTTCCAACATTGGTTATTAATTAACCAACTTTATGCTTGGATTTTATCTGGGAATATTTCTTTTGCTGGACTGGTGTGTCCCTTTTTGTCCTTGACTACCTTTTATAAAGTAGCAAAAGTAGCTCATCCTTTCACTATTCCTTGCTTGACTGCCATAACTATGTTAGAAAACACTCTTCTTTCTTTCCTGAGATAATTCCATGAGCGCCACTGAAATAGTTAAAGTTAACACTATTTTGGTAGGTACATTCATAGTTAATTTAATATATATTCATTTCTTTTCATTTGTGATGATATGTATTTATTTGAGATTACTCTGTGTCTAGTATTTTCCTTTGAATTCCCTATAGGCAGAATTTATATTTTCTACTTTTTTTTCTCCAATTTCCTCTGTACTTGGTATAGTGCTCTTCAAAAGCACTTAACCATGGCATATAGTATGTACACAAGAACATAACAAAGGGTAGGTTTGTTTAGGATCCACTCAAAGATCAAGATGTCTTTAACGATCTGAATGGTTCAAAGTCTTACATTTTATTATT
This sequence comes from Antilocapra americana, assembly GCA_007570785.1. Classification (NCBI taxonomy): domain Eukaryota; kingdom Metazoa; phylum Chordata; class Mammalia; order Artiodactyla; family Antilocapridae; genus Antilocapra; species Antilocapra americana. Next base: position 324,518 of record ML662439.1, read on the forward strand.
TTTTTTTAATTTTAATAGGTATCAAAATCTTTAAAGAACTGATATGACTGGCATATTTTCAGATATTGCACAGCAAATATGAATAAGTAAATCAATGAATGAATGCATGAGGAGAGATAGGAGAGTTCCAGGGTCTTTACATAAATCACAGCCAATTAATGCAAACTAAGAATTTCTAGTCATTAGAATTGTTCTTTGTGGCCTTTTCAGATACAAACCAAAATGTAAGTATTATATTGCTTTATATCACAATGGTAACTGATACGCAGGGTGAGTTCCCACGTATACCTAGTCTAGTTATTAAAGGGGATTTACTAAGTTTTTCAAATTAAAAACCTTTGATATCTTAGTCATATTTCTTCTAAAACTTATGCAATTTTGAGTTATTTCTTAGATATATATTTCTCATTAATGGTTAATGCACTGTACAGTTTTTAGTTAAGATTATTCTTGATTCGTGGGCTAATTCGAGAAGGTTCACCAAATAAATCCTAACAGGAACAAAAGGCCAAGCACATGTCACCTCATCTTCTAGACCCTTTTGATGATATAGTATATTATGTGCTCTGATTTTTTTTTTTTCCCAGTGGTGTATAGTCCACTGGATAACTCAACTACTGATTATGGAAACAGAAAACCTGTTCCCATAGTAGAAGGCTAAATAATTGTATGGGAGGGTAATAATGGATATGAATATTCAGTTATGGTTTTGTGAATGTATGTCTGTGGTATTTTAATTTAAATCATCAACTTTGCATTATGATTGTAGAGTACGTTTCTCATTGTTCTTTGTACTCCATCCATGCTACAGTGTTTATAAAATAACGCTTTACATTAAAATCAATGTCTATGTGGTTTTAGTAATTCAAGGTGGCATTTATAATTTTGTTGCAATATGAATTAGTATCAGCTTATTTAAATAGTCAGTAGTATTAACACAATTCAAGGCATTGCCGTAACTCAGGTATAGAAACTCCAGTTTATTACCCAAGATTGAAAGGCCCTTTATTTAAAATTCTCCTTAATAAAAACTTCAAGTTGAATATAAGCCAATTACCCTTTGAAAGCTACTGAAATATCCTTTCAAAGAAAATCGACTACTGAAGCAGCCTTTTTGAGAATCAAATTAAGAAATTTGGCCAGAAAAAAAGGCACTGTGTATTTGAAAGTCAAACTGGACCTAAGGAGTTGGTGAAATAATGCTGAAAGAACCCTATTTACCCTCTGTGCATTTGCAACACTGTAAGATGGGCTCCAGGAGTCCTGCCTTGCTGATAAACCACTCCTGTGACCCATACAAGGGAGAGAAGCCTGTGACAAGGGTGTCATCACTTCTAAATGTGGTCATGTTTCTGTATGCTAGCCATTAATGGGTATTACCATAAACCAAATCAATTAAGTTCACAATATTATTTGAAAACCAAGCTTCTTGGTAGTGGTTATACCATACCAATAAAATAAACCTAGGATGTTAGAGCTTAATGGGCTTCCCTGGTAGCTCAGCTGGTAAAGAATCTGCCTGCAATGCAGGAGACCCCAGTTCAATTCCTGGGGTCGGGAAGATCCCCTGGGAGAAGGGATAGGACCCACTCCAGTATTCTTGGGCTTCCCTGGTGGCTCAGACGGTAAAGAATCTGCCTGCAATGTGAGAGACCTGCGTTTGATCCCTGGATCAGGAAGATCCCCTAGAGGAAGGCATGGCAACCTAGTTCAGTATTCTTGCTTGCAGAATCTCCATGGACAGAGGAGTCTGGCAGACTACAGTCCATGTGGTTGTAAAGAGTCAGGCACAACTGAGAGACTAAGCACAGCACATACAGCACAGAGCTGAATACTTCCTCTTATATTGCTTTATGATATTTTAAACAAAATAAGCAAAAAACATTCTAGATAAGGTGTACATTTATTTGTTTCAATATATATAAATTTAAGCTTTATGTCTTTTCTGAACATGCAAAATTCAACTTGAAATAATTTAATGATATCACAGCTCAACTAGGTAAAATCTCAAGGTATCTTTCATCTTATGATTCTATTAAAAATAGCCCTCTATCCTGTAATATGGAAAAGGATATGAAAAATATTTGTATATTTGTACTTGCATGTGTGTGTATCAGTCAGTTCATTTAGTCGCTCAGTCATGTCTGACTCTTTGCGACCCCATGAAGTGCAGCATGCAGGCCTCTGTGTCCATCACCAACTCCCAGAGTCTACCCAAACCCATGTCCATCGAGTCGGTGATGCCATCCAGCCATCTCATCCTCTTGTCCCCTTCTCCTCCTGCCTCCAACCCTTCCCAGCATCAGGGTCTTTTCCAATGTGTCAACTCTTCGCATCAGGTGGTCAAAGTATTGGAGTTTCAGTTTCAACATCAGTCCTTCCAATGAACACCCAGGACTGATCTCCTTTAGGATGGACTAGTTGGATCTCCTTGCAGTCCAAGGGACCCTCAAGAGTCTTCTCCAACACCACAGTCCAAAAGCATGTGTGTATATATATCTCAGTCACGTTGCTGTACACCAGAAACTAATACAATGTTGTAAGGCAACCATACTTAAAACAAAATATCCCTCTTGGTACACCCAGTACCTAGATCTTGGTCTCTAATACCATTTTGCACTAAAAGGAATCAAGATTTCTTAGAGAAATGGATGAGTTCAGAGCTGGTGCAGGATATACAAGATGAGCTAGAACATCTTGCTAGGCCAGAAGTAAGGAAGTGCTAAAAATAAATAAATAATGGAGTACGTTACAAAGACTAGGAAGATTGCTTGAAGGTATTCCACTGGTCAAATCAAGAACAATTTGAACACAAAATAATTAAGTACTCATAAGCAATTAAAAAAATTTGAAATCAAGATTGATATCAATTATAAATAGATAAATAAGCAAGGAGGGGTGAGGGGGAGTATTCTAGATTATATTAAAATGTTAAATGCCAACTGGCAAATAAGGGAGTGCAAGAGATAGAAAATCAGCATTATGTAATCATCATAGTGAAGACTAAATCAGGCAAGAATCATCAACGAACAATATATCTGGGGAAAAATTCTGATGAATGGCATGTTATTTGCACTATCTTAAAGAGTCTTTGGAGAATTGCATGGCAACCCACTCCAGTATTCTTGCCTGGAGATTCCTTTGGACAGAGGAGCCTGGTGGGCTGCAGTCCATTAGGTTGCAAAGCATCTGACACAACTAAAGCGACTTAGCGTGCATGCACAAAGGGTCTTTAGCATAGATCGCTTATTAGTTCCAATGGGAAAATGACAATTATACAGTGGAGAAATTAGACAATACATTGATTGGGTTATGAAAATTAACATCACCAATGAGGAGTATGTAAGCATCACATGTCTTCAGATGAGGTACCCTGAGAAGGCCATAAAGTCACCTAGGTAGCATTCTGGCAAAGAGACTTAGAAAATAGAAGCAGCCTAAGAGTAGATAAATTCCAAATGAGGAATAAACACTCTTTAAAAATAAGTGTTTTGTTTTTTTTTTAATGGGAGATTGCGGTCTTCAAAATGTCAATAGCATAAAATCACAAAGTAAGGTAATGGAAATGTTCCGGATTTTAAAAGACTACAAAGACTACAAATCAAAACTACAGTGAGATACCACCTCACACCAGTCAGAATGGCCATCACCAAAAAATTTTTACAAATAATAAATGCTTGAAAGGATGTGGAGAAAAGGGAACCCTCCTACACTGTTGGTGGGAAGGTAAATTGGTATCACCACTATGGAGAAGAATTAGAGTTTTCTTAAAAAAACTAAAAACAGAGCTACCATCTGATCCAGCAATCCCATTTCTGGGCATATGTCCAAAGAAAAACATGGTTCAAAAGGATACATGCACCCCAATGTTTACTGCAGTGTTGTTTACAATAGCCAAGATGTGGACACAAACTAAGTGTTCACTGACAGATGAATGGATTAAGATGTGGTACATATATACAGTGGAATATTACAGGGAATATTACAGGTTACTGCAAAATATTGAGCAGAATTCCCTGTGCTATACAATAGGTTTTCATTGGTTATCTATTTAAAATATAGCAGCATGTATACGTCAGTCCCAAATTCCCAATCTATCCACCCCTGCCCTGACCCTTCCTCCCTGGCAACCATGTTCATTTCTGTTTTATAAATAAGCTCATTTGTATCATTTCTTTTAGATTCCACATATAAGCAGTATAATATGATATCTGTCTTTCTCTGACTTACTTCACTTTATGTGATAATCTCCAGGTCCATCCATGTTGTTACAAAGGGCATTATTTCATTCTTTTTAATGGGTGAGTCACATCCCAAGGCAAGGCCCCTCCTGGTATTTTTCTTGGGAGGTTCTGTTTATGCTCATCTCTTTATGTTTTAGCTCATCTCAGATCAGTCCCAGTTAGGAAAAATTCATCCTGAGATAATTCCCTCAGACCTTATTTCTCTCAGAGGATCCGGAAAGGCAGATTCCCTTTCCGGAGGACTAAGGAGGAATAAGGGACATTTAAATAGATTACTATACCTCCTACTAGTTACTGGGGAGTTTACCAAGAGTTCTCTGGGGGTCATGGCAAAGCCACCACCAGAAGGGCTCGTACTTGGGTCACCTTTCCACACCCCACTCCCCCGACCACTCCACGGAAGAGGCTCCCTTCCTTGAAAAAACCAGACTGGAATGCGACTTAGGAATGCTCATAACTGTGGCCAGCATAGTTGGAGACACTGATTGCTTTAGGGTAGTGTAGACATAGGAATTCCTTTTAGTAGTTGTGAGGTTAATAGGGTTTCATTGTTAAAGCAGTGCTGCTAGACTGTCTCTTTGTCTTCTTTTCTCTTTCCTTGTAAAAACCAAAATAGGTTAATAGAATAAAACAATTTCAAGCTTAAGCTCCTCTCTCTAGCTTCTACATAGTTGCACCTAATAAGAGAAATGTAACCTTTCTATTTAGATTGATGTACTTATCCGAAGTATGCTGGAGACATTCAAATGGTAAACATACTATTGTTAAGTCTAATTATGCAAAAATCCGACCTTTTGCAAGGAAAATGAGCTTAATGTTAAAGTTGTTGATGGCAGGCAGAAAACAAAAGATTGCATAGAATAGTTGTGATGTAATGGGGATGTTTTTTGGCTATAAAACTGTAAACTAACAAAAAAAAAAAAAGTGAGAGATTTCTCCATCACCTCACAAAACTAACAGCAATAAAGAGAGACTACTTCATCACCAAAAAAAAAAAAAAGAAAGCTGAACGCTGAAGAATTGATGCTTTTGAACTGTGGTGTTGGAGAAGACTGTTGAGAGAGTCCCTTGGACTGCAAGGAGATCCAACCAGTCCATCCTAAAGGAAATGAGTCCTGAATATTCATTGGAAGGACTGATGTTAAAGCTGAAGCTCCAATACTTTGGCCACCTGATGGGAAGGACTGACTCATTGGAAAAGACTCTGATGCTGGGAAAGATTGAAGGCAGGACAAGAAGGAGACAAAACAGGATGAGGTGGTTGGATGGCATCACCAACTCAATGGACATGAGTTTGAACAAGCTCCAGGAGTTGGTGATAGACACAGAAGCCTGGCATGCTGCAGACCATGGGGTCACAAAGAGTAGGACATGACTGCGTGACTGAACTGAACATGCAGAAACAAGGTGAGAGAGAACTTGAACTAGTGATTAATCAAATGAGGTCAAATAACTGTAATAAATGTATCTTTGTAACAAAGTATCAGGATGTTACTTGAACTATACTTTTTCTTGAATTTTTTGAAAGATTGAAATTATTTCCAAATAGAAAGTTAAAAATAAAAAATCAGCTCTGCTGAAGTAGCATATACAAGAAGAAAGACACTGTGGTTTCCCACTGGCAAATTTATTCCAGCATGTAATGAAGTATGCTTAAAGCTATTATGCAGAAAACTAGAAATTAGTGTGTGCCCATATCACAGGTGAACTTGATTCCGATTAATGTAGTAGGCAGTCTTGGTAGTTAACTAAACTGCCTTCAAATCAAAGGCAGTGTAGTGCAGGTCATAGGATTGGGTTAACTGTAAAAAGCCTTGTTCTTAAGTCCCTGGGTGATACCTGACACACTCAAGCACTAACTCTGCAGGCTTGGGTACAGAAGATAAGCAAAAAGTCACACAGTGGTTCCTTTGCATTTGTCCTAGCAGCCAAGTTTAAAAGGACAAACAGGCTGTACTGCAAGGAAGGTTAGATGCTTAAATGTCAGAGAAGCCTTGTTAGGACCTATCTGTATGCACAGAAACTATCATGTGTTCCAAAAAGAAGAGAGTACATTTCATGAAGGAAAATGAGAATAAAAGACTGTATCCTGTTTTACCGTTCCCAGAAGACACAGAAAAAAATCTTTTAACAATTTAGATGTTGTCGACTTTACTGACCTATGTATTGTGTCAGTCTCAAAACCAAGGGAAAACATACAAAATATTTACATATTTTTCATCTGAGGGCACAACAGGGAAGCCAAATGGCATTAGTCTTCACTTTCAAAGGTAGCATCTACTTTCAAGTATTAATAGATTTCAGAACATCATTAAGATGTAAATCATGACTGATTCTTTGCCTTGTTTGCTCTCTACTACAGGCTCTTCTTATGAAAGGCTAGTGAAAGCTTTATTCCTTTCAAAAACACATTAGCTAAATAAAGCCTTCCCTTGTTTTTACTTGCTGAGAGATAATTTTTTATTTTTCCTTTTATTTCATCTTCTTAAAGTATATTTCCTATACAAATGGAATTACTTAGCTGAAATTACTTGTAAAATAAATTATTTATTGTAAATGACAAATAGTTAATTTTTAGTCCTTTTCTCAATAAATTGAGATTCTTTGGATAAGATTGATAAGCTGTTCAAACTCAGGTGGAATTTTACAGGGAGAAGTTTTAAATAACTGAGACTTGAAGTTGTCAGCAAGGGGGATGAGGAATACTGACACTGCAAGGAGGGTGTTCCCTAACTGGCTTGGGCTGGGTGGCTCAGCACTGCCACACAATCTTAGGTACCCCTCTGCACCAATTCTGTATCAGTTTTGAAGTATTTCTCACTTTATAAAGCTCTTTGTTCAAAACAGAAGGCTTCTTTCTGTGTGTCATATTCTGTTCTTTATTAATGAGAGAGAAGATGGCAGTTCGGTTCATTGAAGAAGCAAATACAAATGGAAAGAAAAGTTAGGGTCTTAAATTACAATCCTCTGTGTTAAAAATGGGCTTCCCTGGTGGGTCAGACGGTAAAGAATCTGCCTCCAATGCGGAAGACCCAGGTTCAATGCCTGGGTTAGGATGATCCTTCGGAGAAGGAATGCAACCCACTCCAGTACTCTTGCCTGGAAAATCCCATGGACAGAGGAGCCTGGCGGGCTACTGTCCATAGGGTTGCAAAGAGTTGGACACAACTGAGCAACTAACACTTGCCTGTGGCTCAGCTGGTAAAGAATCCACCTGCAATGCTGGAGACCTGGCTTTGATCCCTGAGTTGGGAAGATCCCCTAGAAAAGGGAAAGGCTACCTCCACTTCAGTATTCTGGCCTGGAGAATTTCATGGACTGCACAGTCCATGGGGTTGCAAAGAGTTGGGCTCAACTGAGCAACTTTCACCAAAGACTAAAAGAGCAAGTAACAAGTATTAAAAATAGGTGGGGGGATTTTACCCCAGGGCAAGTCATTACATTTCCTTAGGTTTATTCTTATTTAAAACTTGTGAAACAAAAGGAATTAAATTGGTGAAAGAGATTAAAACTATTTACATGAGTTTCACTTAAATAATAAGCAAATTCTAAGGAATAAGATGGATCCTTGAGCCAGAACTCCCACCTTTGTTTCCCTGAGTGAGTTACTTTTCTTCATTAAGTCCCAGTTTCTTAGTTTGTAAAGTGGCAATAAAACAAGGACTTGTCTCATAAGCTTCTCAGAAGACTAATTGAGATAATTAACAGGCCCTGATAAATAGTAAGTGAAAACAGATACTAGTTATTGGTGCTTTCAATACAATTACATTAAGAGCATTTTGTTGACCCTACAAAAGTCGTGGTATTGGATCCAATCACAACACTTGAACTGTCTTTTCAAGACCCCCTATCCAATCACTATGTCCTTACTTTACCAAGGTACGATTCTAGAGTCATTAATACCTTTGAGGATTATAAATTTACATGTCTGGTTCTTCCTACTGGGATAACAAACTCCTTCAGTGCAGAGATGATGTTTGTATTGATTCTGGACCTTAGAACAAAGCCCAGCCTGCACTCAACTCAGAACCTGTTAATGTTTATTACACACTAATCACTGCTTTTTTTTTTGTATAGTTCTTCTGTGTATTCTTGCCACCTCTTCTTAATATCTTCTGCTTCTGTTAGATCCATACCATTTCTGTCCTTTATGTGCTCATCTTTGCATGAAATGTTCCCTTGGTATCTCTAATTTTCTTGAAGAGATCTTTAGTCTTTCCCATTCTATTGTTTTCCTCTATTTCTTTCCACTGATCATTGAGGAAGGCTTTCTAATCTCTCCTTGCTATTCTTTGGAATTCTGCATTCAAATGGGTATATCTTTTCTTTTCTCCTTTGCCTTTATTTTATTTTTTATTTTTTAATTAATTAATTTACTTTTTCCTTTACATTATCATGTTGGTTTTGCCATACATTGATACGAATTCGCCATGGATATACATGTGTATCCCTTCCAGAACCCCCCCTCCCACCTCCCTCCTGATCCCTCTGGGTCATCCCAGTGCACCAGCCCTGAGCACCCTGTCTCATGCATCAAACCTGGTCTGGTGATTGATTTCACATATGATAATTTACATGTTTCAATGCCATTCTCCCATATCATCCCACCCTCACCCTCTCCCATAGAGACTAAAAGACTGTTCTATAGATCTGTGTCTCTTTTCCTGTCTCTCATACAGGGTTATCGTTACCATCTTTCTAAATTCCATATATATACATTAGTATACTGTATTATTGTTTTAGCTTCTCTTCTCAGCTCTCATCATGCAAAATGCTGGGTGAAGCACAAGCTGGAATCAAGATTGCTGGGAGAAATATCAATAACCTCAGATACGCAGATGACACCACCCTATGGCAGAAAGCAAAGAAGAACTAAAGAGCCTCTTCATGAAAGTGAACGAGAAGAGTGAAAACGTTGATTTAAAACTCAACTTTCAAAAAACTAAGATCATGGCATCTGTTCCCATCAGTTCAGTTCAGTTGCTCAGTTGTGTCTGACTCTTTGCGACTCCATGAGCCACAGCATGCCAGGCCTCCTTGTTCATCACCAATTCCTGAAGTCCACCCAAACCCATGTCCATCAAATCGGTGATGCCATCCAGCCATCTCATCCTCTGTCTTCCCCTTCTCATCCTGCCCCAATCCTTCACATCATCAGGGTCTTCTCCAATGAGTCAACTCTTCGCATCAGATGGCCAAGGTATTGGAGTTTCAGCTTCAACATTAGTCCTTCCAATGAACATCCAGATTGATCTCCTTTAGGATGGACTTGTTGGATCTCCTTGCTGTCCAAGGGACTCTCAAGAGTCTTCTCTAATACCACATCACTGTTCCCATCATTTCATGACAAATAGATGGGAAAACAATGGAAACAGCAAGAGACTTTATTTTGGGGGGCTCCAAAATCACTGCAGATGGTGACTGCAGCCATGAAATTAAAAAATGCTTGCTGCTTGGAAGAAAAGCTATGACCAACCTAGACAGTATATTAAAAATCAGAGTCATTACTTTACCAACAAAGGTCCATGTAGTCAAAGCTATGGTTTTTCCAGTAGTTATGTGTGGATGTGAGAGTTAGACTATAAAGAAAGCTGAGGGCCAAAGAATTGATACTTTTGAACTGTGGTGTTGGAGAAGATTCTTGAGAATCCCTTGGACTGCAAGGAGATCCAACCTGTCAATCCTAGAAGAAATCAGTCGTGAATATTCATTGGATGGACTGATGCTGAAGGTGAAATTCTGATACTTTGTTCACTTGATGCAAAGAACCAACTCATTGGAAAAGATCCAGATGCAGGGAAAGATTGAAGGCAGGAGGAGAAGGGGACGACAGAAAATGAGAAGGTTTGATGGCATCACAGACAGGATGGACATGAGTTTGAGTAGGTTCCAGGAGTTGGTGATGGACAGGGAAGCCTGGCGTGCTGCATTCCATGGGCTCGCAAAGAGTCGGACATGGCTAAGTGACTGAACTGAACTGTACTGAATCAGTGCTAGGCCCTGCTGTAAGCGTCTAACCTGTTATCTCAAACTTCAATATTATCTCATTCTACCTCTAGGAGGTAGAGAGTATTACAGTACAATCTTAATTTACAGATGAGAAGACTGAGGTACTGAGAAGCTGAAAATTTGATGAAGGTCACACAGCAGAAGATGAATCTGGTGCTTTGATGCCAGCTGTCTTCCCAGAGAGCCTGCATGGTTATCCATCTTGCATATTGCCTCATGGGGAATGTGTAATATGTATAAACACTCGGACATACCTCTACTCTTCTTAAACAAATGATAAGATCTTAGCCAAATGGTGTGACCTACTAACCAGGTGAAAATAGCTGGGCCATGTCTGTACTTTGTTCTAAGTAGAATAAGACTAAAGAGTGTTCTTCCCATTTGGTTAAGTAGAGTGTATTTCTTAATGCTAAATGGGAAAATCACATCCCAAGATTTTATAAAATTGAATCTCTCACTTGATTTGAGCTAACCATCCTCAGTTCAGGGGTTCTCAAACTTTAACAAGCATCAGATTTACACAAAAGACTTGTTAATGCACAGATATGGAGAGCACATGCCCAGAGTTCTTTATCCAGTATATCTGGAATAATTGAATCTCTAGTAGGTTTCTTATAATGCTGACCCGGAAATCACACTGAAAAGCACTGTCCTAAAACAGAGTTCAACCTATAGTTCTATGTACTGTGCCTTTACAATTCCTTGACTCTTTACCTGAAGTCTCATGAAAAGTGAAAGTGAAGTCCCTCAGCTGTGTCCGACTCTTTTCGATCCCATGGACTGTAGCCTGCTATGCTACTCCACCCATGGAATTTTCCAGGCAAGAGTACTGGAGTGGGTTGCCATTTCCTTCTCCAAGGGATATTCCCGACCCAGGGATCGAACCCTCGCCCTCCACACCACAGGCATACTCATTACTGTCTGAGTCACCCGGGAAGCAACATTTATTAAAAAAAAAATTTATGCACAATCATGCAGCTGAACATCACAGATACCTGACCATGATTTCTATTTAAAAATTTTGGAAATGGCATTTCAGGGAATGATGTCAGCATCATTGTGGAATTAGACACTCCTCTGTCTCACCCATTCAGTCAACTACTAGTAAAACAACCAAAACGCAACATAGGTTTCTCTGCCCAACACACCAGAACACCAGAGAGATCCACACACCTGTATATCAGAAATGGGGTGGGGGGTGGGGCTGGAACACAGAGAAGAAGTGGAAATGAGGGACCAGGCTAAGTGGTGCCTGTGATCCCACACCCCTTCTGTGATGGATGAGCCTGCAGCCCCAGAGAACCCAGTAGCAGCAGAAAAGGGCACATGTGACTCCAGTCTCGCTGTCACAGCATCACCTATGGCCACAGGGAACCAGGCAGCAGTGGTGGCAGGGTTCATCCCTCCAGTCACAGCAGTGCCCACACTCCAGCCCTGCCCCTAACCTGTAGTCCATGAAGGCGACAACTCCAGACATGGCAGAGGTTCCCCACACTGTCCTCCACCACCCTCCACCACAGAGGCAGTGCCCAGGACCCAGGCAGCCACAGACGTCACAGAGGCACCCACCATCCCAGTGCCACAGGTGGCCGCATTAGCAGCAGAAAGGCCCATGCAATCTTGGAGGCACAAGCAGCAACAAGGGCACCTGCAACTTCCAGCAGAGGTGGTGGTGGGTGGGAAGTGCCAATCTTCAAATATTGCCAGAGGCAGCTCAGGTGAGAGTGGGGGTGGGGTGCCAACTTGAGGTACAGTGCCACCTACTGGAAAAGGGGAAGCCCTCTACCTACCAATTTGCTGAACTGCTAGAAGCAAAATGTAAAAACTCTGCCTAATAAAGAAAGGTGTTCACTACTTCCAGTGTGCCAGCAGAGGGAAAAACACCCTTCAGACACCATGAAAACCCATGGTAACGTGGTATCACAAAAATAAAATGACAATTTTCCAGAAACCAAAGTTAAAGTTGCAGGATATTATGTTTTAATTGGTAAAGAACTCAAAATAGCTCTCATAGAGAAATTCAACGAACTACAAAAAAAAAAAAAACAACAACAGAAAGCCAGTTCAGCAATATCAAGAATAAAACTACTGAACAGAATAAATACTTTGCCAAAGAAATTGAAACTAAGAAAGAACCAAATTCTTTTTTGGAAATTCTGAAACTGAAGAAGTCAATAAATGAGGTGAAGAACCCATTTAAAAAAACATTGAAAATAGAGAAGACCACATGGGAGAGAGAATTAGCATGCTGAAAGAGAAATCTAGAAATGACTCAGGTAGAATAGGAAAGAAAACTAAGTATTTTAAAAATAAAAAATTTCTACAAAACTATCTGACTGAATTTAGAAAGGCAACACAAGGATATTTATCCTAGGAGACAAGAGGAGAAAGTTTATTTGAAGAAATAATACTTGAAAAGTTTCCAAATTTGGAGAAGAAACTGGATATGCAAATTCACAAAGCTAAAAGAACACATAATTATCTTAACACAAAAAGACCTTCTCTATGATACATTATATTAAAACTGTCAAAAGTCAATGATAAAGAATTTTAAAGGCAGCCAGAAAAAAAGGGATTTCCCAATGACTCAGCAGTAAAAAATCTGCCTGCAAGGCAGGAGACGCAGAAGACATGGGTTTGATCCTTGGGTTGCGAAGATCCCCTACAGTAGGAAATGACAACCCACTCGAATATTCTCGCCTGAAAACTCCCATGGACAGAGGAGCCTGGTGGGCTACAGTCCAAAGGGTTACAAAGAGTCAAATATGAATGAGCAACTGATCATGCATGCACAGAGAAAAAGTCAGCAGCCTACAAAGTAACCTGCATTAGGCTACAAGCAGATTTCTCAGCAGAAACTACAGGCCAGGAGAGACTGGAATAACAAATTCAATATATTGAAAAATTTTAAAAATTGTCAGCCAAGAATACTCTACCCAACAGAGGTGTCCTTCAGATAGGAAGAAGAAAACAAAAACTGAGGGGGTTCATCACCGCTAGACTCACTGTACAAGAAATGGTGAAAGGAGATCTTCTACCTGAAATGAAAAGGCAAAACTACACAAAACTTTGAGAAAGGTGATAGGATCGGAAAACTGCTACTCTATAGTAGAACAGGTTGTTAAACATTTAATTATAGCATAAAGTTTCGGAAGAAAAAAGCAAAAAATTACAATAATTAGTTTACTTCAATTGGGTAACAAACTTACACCATAAAAAAATGATAACTTGAGAACAACAAAAGCATAAAAGGGGGAAAGGAAACGTATAGAACCCATATAGGCAAATGGAGATCAGATTCTATCAGCAAAAAGGAGACTATTTTCTCTAAGACCTTCTATAAAAACTCATGGTAACCACAAAACATAAGTTAGAGCAGACATGAAACATAAAATAAGAGGAAATTGAGAAAAACATCTCACAAAACCACGAAACTAAAATGGCAGACATAAACAGGAAGAGGGAAATTTAGGGGGGAAAAAATGGCGATACAGAGCAACCAGAAAACAAAAGATAGAAGACAAAAGTAAGTCCTCATTTATTAATAATCACCCTAAATGTAAATGGATTGAATCCACCAATCAAAAGACACAGAGTAGCTAGACGGAAAGAAGACCCAACTCTATGCTACCTCCAGGAGACTCATCTCAGCACTAAAGACAAAGGTTCAAAGGGATAGGATGGAAAATGAACAAACAAATGGCAGCCACAAGAAAGTGGGTGAAGCCATACTCATCAACAATACAGGCTTCAAGCTACAAACAGCAACAAGAGACAAAGATAGGCATTACATAATGAAAAAAGGATTATTCACCAAGAAGATAGAACATTTATTACTATATATACCACCTAACATAGCAGCACCGAAATATATAAAGCAATTATTAACAGATATAAATGGAGAAACTAACAACAAGATAATAATAGCAGGGAACTTTAACACCTCTTTTACAACAATGAACAGATCATTGAGACCAAAAGTCAACAAGGAAACAGGGGCCTTAAATGAAACATTATACCATATAAACTTAATAGATATACACAGAACATTCTGTCCAAATCAATAGAATACACATTCTTCTCAGGCGCACATGGAGCATTCTTAACAACAGACCATACACTGGCACATGAAACAAGTCCCAATAAACTTAAGAAGACTGAAATCATATCAAGCACCTTTTCCAATTACATGGTATAAAATTAGAAACCAACAAAAAGAAAGTTGAAAAATCACAAATACATAGAGACTAAACAAAATGCTCCTCAACCACTACTGGATAAACAAAGAAAAATGAGAAATCAAAAAACTCCTGAAGACAAGTAAAAATGAAAATACAAAATATCAAAATCTATGGGATGCAGCAAGAGTGGCTCTAAGAGGGAAATTTACAGCACACAGTTAGCTCAGGCGGCACTAGTGGTAAAGAACCCACTCGCCAATGCAGGAGGTAAGAGACCCGGGTTCAATCTCTGGGGTGGAAAGATCCCCTGGAGAAGGAAATGGCAACCCACTCCAGTATTCTTGCCTGGAAAATCCCATGGACAGAGGAGCCTGGCGGGCTACTGTCCATGGAGTCACAAAGAGTTGCTGGGCATGACTGAAAGACTAAAACTTTCTCTTCCACACTAGAAACAAACAAAAATCTCAAGTAAACAATCTAACCTTAAATCGAAAGGAACCAGAAAGAGAAGAAAAAACAAAGTCCAAAGTCAGTAGAAAAAAAGAAACAGTAAAAATCAAAGGGGAAATAAATGAAATAGAGACTAAAAAGACAACAGAAAAGATCAGTGGATGTAGGAGCTGGGTTTTTGAAATGATAAACACAACTGACAAAGCTTTAACTAGACTACGGAAAAAAAGAAAAAAGGCTCAAATAAATAAAATCAGAAACTAAAGATAAACAAGAGATAACATAGAAATGCAAAAGATTATAAGAGAATACTATGAACACCTCTGTGGGCTGTGCTTGTGCTGTGCTAAGTCACTTTCGTTGTTTCTGATTCTTTGTGGCCGCATGGACTGGAGCCCACCAGGTTCCTCTGTCCATGGGATTCCCCAGGCAAGAATACTGAAGTGGGTTGCCATGCCCTCTTCCAGGGGATCTTCCCAACCCAGGGATCAAACCCACACCTCTTCCATCTCCTGCATTGGTAGGTGGGTTCTTTACCACTAGTGCCACCTAGGAAGCCCATGTGAAATATAAAATCAGTTCATTTGCTCAGTCGTGTTCGACTCTTTGCAACCCCATGGACTGCAGTGTGCCAGGCCTCCCTGTCCATCACCAACTCCCAGAGTTTATTCAAACGCATGTCCATTGAGTTGGTGATGCCATCCATCCATCTCATCCTCTCTTGTTTCCTTCTCCTCCTGCCTCAGTCTTTCCCAGCACCAGGGTCTTTTCCAGTGAGTCAGTTCTTCACATCAGTGGCCAAAGTGTTGGAGTTTCAACTTCAGCATCAGTCCTTCCAATGAATATTCACGACTCATTTCCTCTAGGTTGACTAGTTTGATCTCCTTGCAGTCCAAGGGACTCTCAAGAGTCTTCTCCAACACCACAGTTCAAAAGCATCAATTCTTTGGTGCTCAGCTTTCTTTATAGTCCAACTCTCACATCCATACATGACTATTGGAAAAACCAAAACTTTGACCAGACAGAACTTTGTCAGCAAAGTAATGTATCTGCTTTTTAATATGCTGTCTAGGTTTGTCATAGCTTTTCTTCCAAGGAGCAAGCGTCTTTTAGTTTCATGGCTGCAGTCACATCTGCAGTGATTTTGGACCCTAAGAAAATAAAGTCTGTCACTGGTTCCATTAATAATAATAAATGAACAAAACAAAAATTTATTTCCATCTGACACCATACAGTAGGCCCCCTTTACTCATTTTTCCCTTCCCCACCCCTGCCCCTCTGTGCTTTGTATCTATCTGTTCTTGTTTTGTTTGTCTGTTATTATTATATTATTATAGTAAATAAATAATATTGGTTCAGATACAACTTAGCAACTAAACAGTAACAACCCCTTGAGACAAGGCAAGGTGCCTCTAAGGCAAGATCATGATGGAAATTAGGGAGGTCTTTCTCCTAAGGCTTGAAAAACAGCTTCCAGTGTGGGGGGATGAACCACCAAGAGAAGGATATGAGAGCAAAAGCTTTTGGGAGTGCAGAGAAGTGCCCTGTCCCCTGTCCCTGTGGAGCCAGTGAGGAATGCTGCACAGAGCATTTAAGAAGATAGACTGCAGACATATTCATGGATTTCCACACGCTCACCCATTTTAAAAGAACCAGAAAGATTTGTACACGGCAGAGCACAGTGGAAAGTGATGCGGGGTGTTATCTAAATTGACAAAGTCCTGTTTGAGATGGTTAGCAACCTGTATAGGATATGAGAAGATACCATCAACTCCACAAATGATTTCTTGGTCAGATATATCCCACCTCAACACTTTGGAGTATGTGACCCCAACTTAAACACATTCCCCACAAGATGACAGAGAACAACAGACCAACCAAGATTAATTGCTCACAGCCCTTGAAATTAATTTGTACAAATGAATTCGTGACCTGAGAATTATGTCCAATAACAACCTAGACAGGAAAGTCCTAACCCTTTATACTTAGTAAAAAAAAAAAAAAAAACCCCCAAAAAACATTTTTTATCTTCAAAGGGTAAAATGGTTTTAGGAATTTCAGGAAATATTTTTAGAAGCCAGAATACTACAGGGAACCCAAAATAGTTTAGATTCTCATAGAAACCCCTACTAGATGGATTATATTATCTGTAGTATCAGATACAGTTTTCCTCTGCTTGTCAAAAAGTCATTTCCATTTACGTCAACATTAAAGTCTTAGAAAATAACAGAAACAAATCTAAAATTCTGAGGGGTTGTTTTTTTAAAAGTGTCTCTGTGATGTTGTTATTTTATGATTCTCCATTTTCTTATATCCCATTCCAGGATAATAACAGGATATATAACAGGATATAATTAGCATTGCACTTAGAGAATAATATATCTGAAAACTGGGTATAAAATCATATCAAGTTTTAAACATTTTCATTATTAAGGGCAGTAATCTATACTCTTTGTTAAGGCACATAGTTAAATCTTATATAAAAGAATATAGTCCATTTATTTCTATTTTTAAAAGCTGTAAATTTTATTCATCACAAAATGCCACTGGCATTTAGGTTTCCCTTCTGGAACTCAAACAGTTTTCCCTTCTAATTTTTCAGCTAATTACTATCTTCTTGCTGACTGGAGAACTAAAAATATAGCTCCTGCCAGGGCTCTCTGACATCCAGGTAGACATCTTGGAAACACTGATGGGACTGATAACAGGCCATTTTATAGGACCTTAAAAGTGACTCAAGAAGTGAACAAGGTCCATTAGACTTTCTGTCATGCATATGATGGGGAAAAATATACCACCTAAGACCCACTCAGTTGTCCCGCTGTGACAGCAGTACCTATTGTGTGTGAGAGGCTTGGGGAAGGTGGCTCCACCCTGCTGTTTATGCTCTGCTGGCTAGTGGGAGTTTCAGGTACAGTAGTCTAACAGAAGGGGCTTTGTGATAGGCTATCGGTGACAAACAAGAATGACAACATGCAGCCCAGGGGTTCTGACAAGAAGGAGAAGCTCAACAAAAGGAGAATGACCTATTTCAGTTTCCCATTTCAGTCTAACATTTACTTCCTCACACAAAGCTTAGCTTGGTGTGTTGGTGTCCAAATCACATCTGAATCTTGTATAAAACGATGACAGTCAAGCTGAGATATTTTAAATGGATTTCTTTTCTTTGTACCCTGCTTTGAACTGCTTTTAAACTTACAGATGCTTGGTAGAGTTGTCCAAACAAAGAAAATGAGAAAGAGAAACATATGTCGCCAGATTAATGTTTCATTTTTACTTTTACATACATGGTATGTACCCTTGGGTATGTTAAATATATCATACTGCCTAGTCTTTGATGTATATATAATAACCTAATAAAATAAGCTTCCTTTTTTTCTTACTGAAAAGACTGCTTTTTCATCAAGATCTATACATGAACTCACTTCACTGAATATTTATTGAGCACCTACTACTCATCAATATTGGGCTTCCCAGGTGGCACTGGGGGTAAAAAATCCACCTGCCAAAGCAGGAGACCCAAGAGAGGCATGTTCAATCCCTGGGTTGGGAAGATCCCCTTAAGTAGGAAATGGCAACCCACCCCATATCTGCCTGGAAAATTCCACGGGTAGAGGAGCCTGGTGGACTACAGTGCATAGGGCCGTAAAGAGTCTGACTGAGTGACTTAGCACACACACGCACTCAGTATTACATTATATCTTGATGGGAGAGACAGATGCGAGGTAACCAATACATGGAAATTGAGACACGTAGCCAAATGATTACAAAGTATGATATACTGTTACCAGCGCCCCATTCCCTATCAAGGCACTTCCAGGCTTTTCCCATATTCATTAACTCAACAGTTTTATCTTCTCACCTCCTCACTTCTGACATATGACATCATCTATTACCTGAGAAAACCCAATATGAGAAAAGTCACTTCACCTGTCATCATTTAGAAGTTTAAAACAAAAGATGATGTGTCAGAGAAGCAGTATATTTATATGTACATGCTTAGTCGTGTCTGACTCTTTGCGACCCCATGGACTGTAGCCTACCAGGCTCCTCTGTCCATGGTATTTCCCAGGCAAGAATATTGGAGTGGGTTGCCATTTCCTTCTCCAAAATATTTATTGAAGTGAGTTTATGTGTAGTTCTTGATGAAAAAGCAGTCGTTTTCATGAGAAAAAAGGAAGCTTATTTTATTCGGTTATTATATATATATATATCAAAGAGTAGGCAATATTATAAATTTGACACACTCAGGGGCACACACCATGTATGTAAAAGAAAAAAATAAAACCTTTTATCTGGGAACATACTTTTCCATGTTTCTCAGTTTCTTTGTTTGGACAATTCTGCCAAGGGTGTCTGTTCGAATGGAACCTAATAGACCCTAATGGAAACCAGAGCTAGTCCTTGATTTAAAGTTAAAACTCGAATTCAGAGCTATACCAACATGTGATCATTCTCTTGTCTTCCTCCTAATTTCTCCCATGACTTAGTCCAACTTTTATTTCATTTTTATAGTTTCTTGAAAGGGAAAATACAGAAAATGAGTGAATTTTAGCCATACTCCATATGCCAAGCCCTGTGCTAGCACTTTAGATAATGTGTCTCATTTAATCCTCAGCACACCCTTCTGTGATCTTCATACAGACAGGGACACTGAAGCTCAACAAGACCTCACAGCTAGATGGGATTCAAACATATGTCTGCCTGAATAGAATGTTCTCTACGCACAACACCGATACTCTTATCAGCTACTTCTATTGTACAAAACACAGCAAAGGAGTCAGAAAGATGGTAGGTGCTTATGAATTAATTACATCAAATATTTCACACTTTTATAATTGACCTATGTTCAAAAGTCCCTTTTCCAAAAATCAGTCCTGAAAAAATATCAATCTATTATCCTACATCATTCCTTGCTTTCACTGTTAAATTTTATTTTCAAATAATTTATATGAAATTACATTTTAATGTACAGTTTTAGGTTTAGAGAATAATTGAGCAGATACTAATATTCCATATAGCAACTCCCAACCTCCGACCCCTACACACAGTTTCCTTTATTATTAACATCTTGCTTTAGTGTGGTTGATTTGTTAAAATTGATGAAGCAATATTGATACTTTATTATTAACTACAGTCCATAGTTTAGTGTTTACTCTTGGTGTTGTACAGTTTGATGGGCTTTAACATGTATTCATCATTATATTGTGTTAACACATAGGACGCTTTCAGTACCCTAAAATTCCCTGTGCTTCCCGTACTCAGCCCTTCCAGCTCTCCCTCCTTGCCTTCCTCCCTGTGAGCCCCTGGCAATCACAGATCATTTTACTGTCTATAATTTTGTGTTTTCCAAAATGTCATATAGCTGGAATTATACCGTATCTACCCTTTTCAGACTCGTTTCTTCCACTAAGCAGCAAGCATTTAAGGTTCTGTCTTAGAATGCTTATGAGAAGTCTTCTCAGGACCTGATAGCTCATTTTTTATTGCTCTTACTATCATTTTGTTCAACACAAAGTTGTAGCACCTACAACATGTCAGGCCCCATGATGGGGGGGCCCGAGAACACAGAGGTGGACAGAGCATGACCCTGCTGTCAAGGATCTTACTGTCTAGCACTGGGAGAAAGGGACTTACACACACAAAAAAGTAATAACATTTGGTAGGTATTATAACAGAACTCTGTAGGTACAAAAGAAGGACAAAATGGGTAGAATTCAGATTTACTTCTGGTATAGTCAGGACTGGGCTTTCCAGGTGGCACTAGTGGTGAAGAACCCGCCTGCGAGTGCAGGAGACTCGGGCTTGATCCCTGGGTGGGGAAAACCCCCTGGAGGAGGGTATGGCAACCCACTCCAGTATTTTTGCCTGGAGAAGGCCATGGACAGAGGAGCCTGACAGGCTATGGTCCATAGGGTCAGCAAGAATCGGACATAGCTGAAGCAACTTAGCACAGAATCACAGCACACATAGTCAGAAATGGCTCCCTACAGCACTCTTGTTTGAACTGATGATCCGCAAGAGCCAGGGCAGAGCAGCAGAACCCTGAGGTGAGAAGTTTTAGGTGGGGCAGCATGACATTTTATACTGAGAGTGGCAGGAAGCCCAGCCGGGAGCTAGCAGACCTGGACGTGAACACACTAACCCCTCAGGTCCCATCCAGGCCTGTGTGCTCTCTCAGCTCCTTTGTGCCTCTTCTCAAATGTCACCTCATCCTCTGAGCATCCTGCCCAGAACACTCTGGAGAAAAAAGCACACTACCTCATACCCCTTTTCTCTTTACCCTCCTTCTTTTTCTCCATAGCAATTCTCCGCTTTAATGTTACATGTTGATTTGTACATGTATGGTCTGCCTCTTCTCAGCAGAACATGTGGCCCTAGGAGCAGGGACTTTAACTTTGTTCATCTCTGGCCCACAGTAGGTCTGTGACAAGCATTTATTAAGTGCATGAATACATGGTGCTGTTTTATCTGTGCCTGAGATGCTTCCTACAGGGAAAAGTGCTATAAAAAAACGTATTAACTCTTACTAGTAAACAAGGGAACATTCTAACCCTAATTTACACATTTCCAACAACAGCAATTGAATCCACAATACTCTAATTCCCCAGACTTCTAATATTGCTTGATTTCTCTACATTTTATTGGGGAACAGAAAAAGGAATCTCAAGAGCTTTCAAAAATAACAGATAACTTTACTGAGCTTCACATACTGTAACTCTGACAAAACATTTCTCTAATACTAATTCAAGACCTACTCTTATAAATACACCTTGCTACAACAGAGTCTTGCCTGGACAATTCCGTGGACAAAGGAGCCTGGTGGGCTACAGTGCATGGGGTTGCAAAGAGTCGGACCCGTCTGAGCGACTTTCACTTACATGGCTAAAGCCTGAGCACTGATTCAACAATGAAAACAATGGGGGAGAGATGATTCTGTTGTGTGGCCACAGTGACTGTTTCAGTTTTGGACAGAGTTGCCCAAGGTATTACTTCCCCAGGGAGTGTTTTACGAAATCCATTGGCTTTCTTAATCCCATGCCTTCTCTGTTCTTAGATCTTTTCTCCCATCTTTTCCAACCTCATTCATCCATGTCCAATGCCATAACTCTGGACCTTGATATCACCAATAAATACACCACAGCAAAAATGTCTCAGTGACAAGCTCCCACCATTTTCACGTGTATCTCTCCCTGCTTCCCCCATGTTCAGTGCCGACAATTATTCAATTGAGTGGAGAGAAGTGAAGTGTGTTCCAGTCCCATCATCTCACGTGCCCATTTCTTACCTCTCCCAGTCTAGATTCCATAGATAAGTATTACAATCAATGTGCCTGTAACTCTTTGGTCCCTCTTTCCCATTTAATTATACCTCAACTACGATTAAACTCAGCTGCCCACTTTCTCTGCCCCTTTGTCCTAAAGGCTGAATGTTCCTGGAGAAAATCAACAAACATTGTAGATTGATCTTTCTCTAAATTCATGAGTAATAATTGTAGAAGAGCACTCACGAGTGCCCAGGAAAACTTCTGCATTTCCCATTCTCTGAAACAAGTTTCAGATCTTCTTTCCCTTCAAACCTTCAAAACCCTCTCCCCTCCAGAGCTCATGAACTCACCTCATTATTCTCTGAGAAAAGGGTCGCAATCAGATGGGAACTCCTTCAACTTCCCACCACCAACTTTATTAACTTATCTGCATCTACATTCACATTCTCTGCCTTCCTCTAATTACAATGGAAAAAAGAAATTTCCCAGTGCCTAAAGATGTCAGCCCCTACCTTTACTGTCTGGATTCCATCTCCTCTTCCC
This sequence comes from Antilocapra americana, assembly GCA_007570785.1. Taxonomy (NCBI): domain Eukaryota; kingdom Metazoa; phylum Chordata; class Mammalia; order Artiodactyla; family Antilocapridae; genus Antilocapra; species Antilocapra americana. Next base: position 347,212 of record ML662439.1, read on the forward strand.
ATGTTCAAGAAATTCAAGTCTGCAGTTATCCTGTGTCTCTTCATGTATCATTAGACACTCTCTGTTTACTGGATCATTCCAAGAAACATAAACATACAAATTGGCCATTAGGAAAAAACCACTCTTTTGATCTCACATTTCCTTTATTACCTCATTTTTCTGACCCTTTCAGAGCAAAACATATTAAGAGATGCCTACTGATTTCTTTTTATTATCTTACCTTGTATCCTCAACCCACCCCAGTCAAGTCTATCTCCCCTTTAACCAATGAAATTGTACTTGTCAAGGTCAAAATAATGTTCGTGGTGTAAAACTGTGATCTGCTGAGATCTCATCCAGTCCTATGACTTTATTATCTGTGTGCTGCTTGAAGTCTCCAGCTCTGAACTCTCCCCCTCCAGCTAGTAAAGAGTGTCACCTTCCAACCATTTGTTCAAGCAAAGTTCCCAGGGGACATCCTTGACTCTTCTTTACCCCATATACCCCCTACATCACCTACACACATACTTCCTAACCAAGCATCAAGTTTGGCCATCATTTGCTGTAGTACTGCAGTAGCTTCTAACCACTTGCTTCTTTTTTAGAGCTTTCAAAATCTTTTCTTAACACAGCAATCCAAGTAAACTTTCTGCAATGTAACTAACATAACATTAAGTCCCTTCATATTCATCAATGGCTTCCCTTTCCACTCAGAATCAGTTGTAAACGTGTTTTTGTTTTGCTGAAATGGCCTTTTATGATCTATCCAGGTGTATAATTCCAACCTCAGCCCATCCCACTCCTACTCCTCACAAGAAATAAACCCCAAGAGTCAGAGTACTCCTGCCAACACAGTACTGAGACCAAAGCTAAATGCTATCATTCTGCCTTAACATTTTAGCCAATGTCAAGTTGACTTCAAAAATATTTTAGTTTTATGTTTTTGCCTCAATATTTGCTATATGCTCCACTCACAGAATGACCATTTTAATATTCTCTGCATTGAATAGTAAAAAGTACAATGAAGAATTTGTATAACATTGTAATACTCCAAACACTGAAAATAGAAAAAAAAAAAAAACTGAGGAAAATCCAAAGAGAATTGCTAAGAAATAACTACAAGCTACCTTTACATTTCAAATACTAATCTCCAGAGAACCTAGACAGCATATTAAAAAGCAGAGACAAAAATAAATAAATAAATAAAAAGCAGAGACATTACCTTGCCAACAAAGGTCCGTCTAGTCAAGGCTATGGTTTTTCCAGTGGTCATGTATGGATGTGAGAGTTGTACTATAAAGAAAGCTGAGTGCCAAAGAATTGATGCTTTTGAACTGTGGTGTTGGAGAAGACTCTTGAGAGTCCCTTGGACTGCAAGGAGATCCAACCAGTCCATCCTAAAGGAAATCAGCCCTGAATATTCATTGGAAGGACTGATGCTGAAGCCAAAACTCCAATACTTTGACTACCTCATGCGAAGAGCTGACTCATTTGAAAATACTCTGATGCTGGGAAAGATTGAGGGCAGGAGGAGAAGGGGATAACAGAGGATGAGATGGTTGGATGGCATCACTGACTCAACGGACATGAGTTTGAGTGGACTCTGGGAGTTGGTGATGGACAGGGAGGCCTGGCATGCTGCGATTCATGGGGCTGCAAAGAGTTGGACATGACTGAGCCACCAAACTGAACTGAAACACAAAATTAAACTAATAATGACTGTACACAATAAAAATTTGATCTGTAGATCTTACTTTAAAAATTAAACTCGGTAGAAGGTTATTGATTAGAAGTTCATTAAAGTTATTACAACTAATATCACTTGTAATGGTTCACAACATTATGAATATATTATCACTAAATTGTACTGTAAAATACTAAGTAAAATGGAAAACTTTTACCACAAATGTTAAAGACACTGTACTGTGTAAAAGTAAGTAAAGAGTTTAAAAGCCTGCCAATCTTTTAAAATCATAGGGAAATACTTAGATTATCTAGTTCTCTGCTCCAAGTTTATTTTTAACAAACATGCTTAAAAAAGATTGTACCAAAGAAGAAATAAACCTTCTTTGTAAAATTTACAAGAAAAAGATTTACACAGGAGTTCCCTGGTGGTCCAGTGGTTAAAGAATCTGCCTTGCAATGCAGGGAACACAGGTTTGAACGCTGGTCAGCAACTAAGATCTCACATGCCACGGGGCAATTAAGCCCATGGGCTGCTGCTAGAAAGCCCACAGGACGAAGGAAAAAATCCCACATGATGCAACAAAGATTTTGCATGCCACCACTAAGACCTGATGCAACCTAACTAAAAAGTATTAAAAAAAAAAAAAAGATTTACACTATAGAAATTATTTCAGTATAATAAAGTTGAAATATAAAATAGAGAACATAATTTAACTTCTCTATTTAAAAATGATAAAAGGATTAATTTGACTTGAGTTTTCTCCAGAAAATACTTACACTGCAAGTTTATTTATGTTTTTGTTTTTGATTAAGTGCAAAGTCAAACAGTCTTATGGTCAGAATGATAGAATCAAAGCAAAGAGGTCAGATAGTTCTATACCCAAATATATCTTGTCCTTTGAGAATGAAACAGAAAAACTTTTAACTTTTGGTTCAAGGAGGTGAAAAGGAGATCTCTACTGATGAGGGAGTGTGAAAAATACTTGGTATTTTCTTCCCATTCTCTCTCTTGGCCATGGGGACAGGCATAAGTATGTGAATTGTACAGCACAATATGTTAACTAAAACCCACTATTTTAGCACAATGACCAAGGAAAGGAAACTCTAGAAATTAGATGTGCTGGGGAGATCAAGAAGGGAAAGGAGCTGAAGAAAGTATCCCAATAGGTTTGGGTATGAATTCCTAGACTTGATCTTGAGCTACACATGTATGGATCTGACCTTAAACAGAATACCAAAGGCTTTGAGAAATGAACTACAGGGTAGAAAACTTCCCAAATTCTAGACTCTCACTAAAAACAGAAAGGAGAATATTTTTCAATTGATTTAATCAACCTAGAATGACCCTGATATGAGAACCAAAGACATTATAAGAAAAGAACACTATGGAATAATTTCCCTCATAAAGAAATAAAGAATAGAAAAATAACGTAGAAAATAAATAACACCAAAAGTTGCTCTCATGAAAATGGACAAGCCTTCATTTAGATTGCTCAATACATAAAAAGACTCAAATTAAAATCAGAATCAAAAGTGAGAATATTACTACTGAACTTACAGAAGTAAAAAGGATTGAAATTAAATACTAGGAATGATTGTATCTCAATAAATTAGATAACCTAGATGAATGAAAAAATTCCTGAAAATACACAAATCACTAACACTGAATCAAAAAATAGAAAATATAAATAGACCAAAAACAAGTAAAGAGACTGAATCATTTAAAAAAAATTTCCAACAAAGGAAAGCCCAGGAAGAGATGGCAAATTCTATCAAACATTAAAAGAATTTAATCAAGAGAATGCTGGTCTTATATACTGAAGCCTATAAAATATTAATATTATTGAAACTAATTATCAAATACCTGAATCTGTTGAAGGCGTCTATGTTCCCAGATTGGAAAACAATATTTAAGATAGCAATATTCCTCAAATAGATGTATAGATTCAATACAATCGCTATCAAAATTCCAATGGGTTTTTATTTCAGAAATGGAAATGCTGATCCTCAAATTTATACAGAAATTAAAGGGGCCCAAAACAACCAAAAACACATTGGAAAAGAAATGCAAAGTTGCAGGACTTACACTTCCCGACGTCTAAACTGACTGCAAGGCGACAGCGGCGCTGGCATGGGATGGGCACGCAAACCAATGGGTACACCTGAAATCCCGTAATGAATTCAAGCATCTGTGGCCAAATGACTTCTGACGGGAGTGTCAAGGCCACTCAATGGGGGAGGGAAAGCCCCTTAGCAAATGGTGCTAGGAAAACTGGCTAACCACACAGAAAAGAATGAAACTGGACTCGTGCCTCACTTTGTATGCAAAAGTTAGCTTAAGATGGATCAATGCCTATTGTATTTAACAAGAGAAAAAGCTATAAAATGCTTATAAGAAAACATGGGGTTACACTTGTTTGACTTAGTATGAATAGAATGCTAGAATTTTAATTTTAAAAAATAGAGATGCAACAAGCAACGAAGGTTTATTATATAGCACTTGGAACTACAGTCAACATCTTATAATAACCTATAATGGACAATAACCTGAAAACCAGTATATGAGTATATGTATGACTGAATCACCCTGCTGTGCACCTGAAACATTGTAAGTCAACTATACTTCAATAAAATATATGTATTAGGAAAAAAATAAAGTAAATAAGTCATGGGGATGTAACACCAGCATGATGACTATAGTTAATAATATTCTATTGCATATTTGATTGCTGCTAAGAGAGTAAATTGTAAAAGTTCTCATTACAAGAAAAAAAATTTGTGACTGTGTATAGTGACAGATGTTAAATTTATTGTGGTGATCATTTTGCAATCACATCACATTGTGATCAATATACAAATATTGAATCACTACATTTTATACATTTCAATTATATCTCAGTTAAAACCCTGTGTATCAGATATTACCAAGAAGATAAAAAGACAACCTACAGAAAATATTTGAAAATCATATATCTGGTAATCATATATCCAGAATATGTTACAGGTTATAAAGCAACAACACAAAGACAAACAACTCAATTTAAAGTGGGCGAAAGACTTGAATAGAGATTTCTTCAAAGAAGATATACAAATGGCAATAAGCATGGGAAAAAATGGTCAACATCATTAATCATTCAGGATATGCAAATCAAAGCCATGCTGATACGCCATTTCACATCTACTAGAATGACTAGAATTTTAGAAAGCAGAAAATAACAGGTGTTAGTAAGGACTTGAAGAGACTAGAATCCTTCTACTTTGCTGATGGATATGTAAAGTGTTTTTGCTTGCTGTGGAAAACAGCTTGGCAGTTTCTCAAAAGTTAAACCTAGAACCGCCATATGACCCAGTAATTTCAATCTTTGCTACATACTTAAGAGAGATAAAACATGTTACCACAAAGGTTTATACACAAATGTTCATGGTAGTATTAGCTGTAATGGCAAAAAAAAGTGGAAATAATTCAAGTGTTCATCAACTGATGAACAGATAAACAAAATGTGGTATAGCCATACACAGTGAAATTAGGTAAGGATACACAGAATCTCTCTGTATTATTTCCTTTAACTGTATGTGAATCTACAATTATATCAAAATAAACAGTTTAAATAAAGTAGTCATTTCCATATACCAGCAATGAATAAATCAAAACTGAATAATACCACTTACAATGTCTCTAAAATATTACTTAAGGATAAATATAATAAAGCATATATATGTGTGTATGTATATATATATATGAATCACTTTACTGTATACCAGAAACTAATATAACATTATAAATAAACTATACTTCAATAAAATAAATTATTTTAAAAACATAAAACTTTAAATTTTTTATTTATTTTTTATTTTTTTAATTTTCTTTACTGTATTGTGTTGGTTTTGCCATACATTGACATGAATCTGCCATGGGTATACATACGTTCCCCTTCCAGAACACAAGAGAAACACAAGAGAAAATCTTCATGACTTAGGATTAGAAAAGAGTTGTTAGATATTACACCAAAAGCACAATCTATACAAGAATGAATTAGTGAACTTCATCAAAATGCAAAACTTTGGCTCTGTGAAAGACACTATTAGGAGAACAAAAAACAAGTTATAGAACAGGAAAATATATTTGCAAACCATATATCTGACAAAGGATTTGTAATCACAGTTTATTCTAAAACCTCAAAACTCAAGAATAACACAAACAGCCCCATTCACAAAAAGTGCAAATAATTTCTTCAGATATATATATATGTATATACCAAATAGGATGCACAATGATTAAAAAAAAAGTACACAAGATGCTCAACATCATTAGCCATTAAGGAAATTAAATCTATATAATGCGATATCACTACACACTTCTCAGAATGGCTTTTTTTTTCTAATTTAATTTAATTTTTTTTCTTTACATTATCATGTTGGTTTTACCATACATTGACATGAATCTGCCATGGGTGTAAAAAAAAACCTGACCATGTTAACTGTGGACAAAGATGAAGACTCACTGAAACTCACACATTGCAAGGCAAAATGGTACAGTCAATTTGGAAAACACTTTGGCAGTTTCATTAAAAGCCAAATGTACACTTATCATATTGCCCAGGGACTGCATACCTGGGCATTTATCCCAGAGAAATGAAAACACAAAAACCTGTCCATAAACATTTCTAGTGACTGCTAGAAATGTTTAAATTATAGTCAAGGTTTGCACTGTATTGCTATTAGGTGTTCAGCTGTAGACTCCCACGCTCAACTGCCTGCTATACCTCTCCTGGGTGTTCCACAAGCATCTTAAACTCAATTTGATTCAATATGTCAATATGCCTCAAATTCAACTCACTCTATTTTCCCGAAAACCCCTTTCTGTTTCTTTTTGTTTCTTCTTGGCTACTCACAGTATGACACACTGTTTAAGCAAAAATCTTAGTGGTCATTCTAGACTCTGATTATACCCAACAGCTCATTGGTCATCAGGTCCTATATTTTGTACCTCCTTAATCATTCTCAAATTTGTATACTATTTTGATTTTACTATCTCTCTAGTCCATCTCTTCTTATTCTAATCATTGCATACCCCTAACTAACCTCTTTATCTTTCCTCTCATCAGTCAAATTCCCATCTCCATCAATCTATTATTCTCTCTGATGGTAGATTAATTTTTCTATAATTCAGTTTCAATTATGTTATTCTTCAACTCAAATTCCTTTAGTAATTTCTTTGAAATTTTAAAAATAGTATTCAGACTACAGAGCTCGACCTAAGTAGACCTTATAATCTTATTCCTTGCCTTTAGACTGCTTTTTGCCTTATCTGGACTGTAATTTCTCAACTTCATCATTTTAGCTCCCTTAATAGTTATCTCAAATTTTATCTCCCAAAGATATCCTCCTTAAGCTCCACTCCCCAAATGTCCTGGGATTTATCTGCCATCACTTGAACTAGCTGCTTCTTATTTTTTTGCCAGTATGTCCTGCCAATCTAGATTCTCTGAAACCAGGGTCATTTTGTTGTTGTTGTTGTTGTTGTTACTTTACACATCCAAAATCTGACATCTAAAAGGTACTAAAAAATATTTGATACATTAATGAGACAGAGGTATCTTCCTATTTCTCTCCTTTCTTTTCTTTCTCTCTTACTTTTTCTCTCGTTCTTTAATCATTTCTCTGGAGAATACAATTCATAGTCTGATAGAAGTGTCAGGCATGGGGAAATAATTATAAAACGTATAATAAGCACTAAAAGAAGATGAAGTGATAGTTTTATAGAATTTTTGACATATTTTCTATGCAAAAGTTAGAATTGAAGTTTTCCTCTATCAAGGATTTTAAACATAATTTCCTATAAGTGGAAAGTAGTAAGTATTCAGAAGAGATGTTCCTCAGTTTTTGTTTACAGACATAAAGAACAAAGTTGGCCTCTTCTTCCCTTCTCTATCTTCCTTCTCATAAACAAAGGCAATAATTTATTTTAAACATGGATATTATAAGTTCTTGGTAATTTTCCAGTCTGCATTAATATTACATATCTCATTGCAGCTAAGCTCAGAGGCAAATCTCCAAAAGTTACGTTTTTAAGCTTTGCATCCCCAGTTTGATAATTCACTTTCAAGACCAGAGTTCGCTCACAATCCCAGTGTGTTCTTATTCAATTTGGGAAGTGTTCTTTTGGTCATATGGGTGCCAAGGTATAGATTCAACTCCCACCTGGTAAAATTCATAATGATCCTTCAATGTACACTATGACATTTAATACAACCCCAAACCCCTATGGACTTTCCTTGTAAAGAATCTGGCTGCAATGCAGGAGACCTTGGTTCGATCTCTGGGTTGGGAAGATCCCCTGGAGAAGGGAAAGGCTACCTGCTCCAGTATTCTGGTCTGGAGACTGAGACTTCCCTGGTGGCTCAGATGATAAAATGTCTGTCTAAAATGCGGGAGACCTGGGTTCAATCCCTGGGTCGGAAAGATCCCCTGGAGAAGGAAATGGCAACCCACTCCAGTACTATTGCCTGGAAAATCCCATGGATGGAGGAGCCTGGTAGGCTATACAGTCCATGGGGTCGCAGAGTCGGACACGACTGAGCAACTTCACTAAACCCCTATGAGATATAAATTACTATCCCTACTAAACATATAAGACAAATGGAGTCAAGGCAGACAAACTGGTTTACCAGTAGTGAGTAACAAGCCAGAATCCAAATCTAGATCATGGAATTCGAACACCAGTGTTTTCTCTACAGCTTATTTTGTGCATTATCAAAGCATCTTATCAGTGAATGTGATAGCCAATGAATATTCACTATTATAAATTCGCTGCCACAACAAACTAACAACTAAAAGAGCACCCTGGTTGCTAATTGACCTAAATTTCATTCTTTGTAGGTGTTGTTCAGTCGCTCAGTCGTGTCCAACTTTTTGCAACCCTGTGGACTGCAGCACGCCAGGCTTCCCTGTCCTTCACTATCTCCCAGAGCTTGCTCAAACTCATGTCCATTGAGTCGGTGATGCCATTCAAGCATCTCAACCTCTGTCATCCCTTTCTCTTCCTGCCTTCAATACTTCCCAGCATCAGGGTCTTTTCGAATGAGTCAGCTCTTTGCATAAGGTGGCCAAAGTATTGGAGCTTCAGCTTCAGCATCAGTCCTTCCAATGAGTATTCAGAAGGACCAATTTCCTCTAGAGTAGACTGGTTTGGTCTCCTTGCTGTCCAAGGGACTCTCAAGAGTCTTCAACACCACAGTTCAAAAGCATCATTTTTTGATGCTCAGCCGTCTTTATGATCCAACTCTCACATCCATACATGACTACTGGAAAAACCATAGCTTTGACTAAATGGATCTTAGTTGGCAAAGTGATGTCTCTGCTTTTTAGTATGCTGTCTAGGTCATAGCTTTTCTTCCAAGGAGCAAGCGTCTTTTAATTTCATGACTGCAGTCACCATCTGCAGTGATTTTGGAGCCCAAGAAAATAAAGTCTGACACTGTTTCCACTGTTTCCCCTTTCCCCATCTATTTCCCATGAAGTGATGGGACCAGATGCCATGATCTTAGTTTTTTGAATGTTGAGTTTTAAGCCAACTCTTTCACTCTCTTCTTTTACCTTCATCAAGAGGCTCTTTAGTTCCTCTTTGCTTTCTGTCATAATTTAATTCTTTATATAAAATATCACTAAATGTCCCTTCAATAAGGCAAAGACCGTTTTTCATAGCCTAGTTAAAGATATTTATCTTAACATGCCCCCTGTATCTGTCTGGTTGAATTTTTGTACTTACAAATGTATGATAAAAATACAAATGATTAAAACATAAATGCCACAATACTAAAAATCTGTTGGTCAATAAGAAAGAGGCTTGACTGCATCCATAATCTTGTTCAAAAACATACAGGCTTACTTTTTGTTACTGTTGAAACTTATCTCAGTAATTGAGTTTTTTTCTGTAAGCTGTCAGCATTTATTCTGAACTGTGAATTACAACTGAAATCTTTGTAGCAGATAAACAGAGGAGACACTGTCTAAATTCAGACAGGATAGAGGGATAGAAAAGGAAAAAATGGGCTGAAAAATTAGATATATTAGATCAAACAGAAGAAAGTATATTTTATCCCATATTTCAAATTGCTATAACAGAGTTATTTCCTTTGTGATCCTTTTGTTTCTTTTATTTCTTCCCAGTATTCAATCACATTTTCAATACAAATCATCGTATTATTTTGCAGAAACACTTTGTGTCCCTTGGTGGATTTATTCAGCTAATTAATGTTAAGAAAAGAATTACTGAAAGCAAATATTGCAAGAAATAATTTCCAAAATGAAATTTATACACTTGAAAGCTGATTCCTACAAAAATGATTTGGCTCTATAAAAAAGAAGCAATCCATCAGCTCCATAGACCCAGATATGGGCCTGATAGGATTTCTTTTTCAGAGGAAATTACTGCTATGACTGATTCTTGTTAACCCTAGGGGGAAAAAAATCCAATGGCAAGGTCTAATCCTAGACTGAAACAGAATGTTCTATTGTCTGAAATGATTGTCTTTGTGTAGTAGTTGAAAGACAAATTAAATGCTAGACTCAAGTGAAATATTCACTTTCCCTCTACTTCACAGGCAACCTCACTTTAACTGAATTACTACTACATGCCTTTGCCCCTGGACTCCTCTCACATCCTGATAGTTAAATTTATATCTGATACTTCATTTTAATTCAGACTCTCAATGGAAGCCTGTCTGCTGGTGAGTGTTAATGTGCCCTGTTCCAGTACGCTTGCCTAGCTGTGTTCACTGCCTCAACCATTCCCTTAAACCATCCCATGCTGCTAAGGACTGTACCAGACACAAATTCCTGTCCTATATTCCTTTCAAAGGTAGTTTTTTCTTGAGAGCTGTTACCAACACCATTTCCACCCTCCCAGAAGGTTCTTGCCAGCCCTGTGTGCAGAGTAGAGACACCATGAGAATATTTATATCTGGTAGCTGTTTTTCTGGTTGTATTTACTTGTCTTCCTACAGGCTTGTGAGAGTTGAATAGACCATGTTACATCTTTCAGTTGAAATTGCAGAGTCCCAAAACATTGAAACTGGCTGTTCTTTTTTTCTTAACGAGTTCCCAAGTTTATTAACATGCAAATAATATTATTGAACATCACAAATTCTTTCCTTTAGCTTTCAATGAGAAGTCTGCTGAAATTGACACCTTTGAAGATACAGTTAAATGATAAATCATGACTCAATGGTTTTTCTATAGCTTGCATAAACTATGCATTTAATTATTACAGAGCAGTGAAGCATGGGTGCTTAAGTTCAAAACCTGCCTACCCTCCAACAACTGGCTTTATGACCTTCAGCAAAGTACTTAAACTACCTGTGCCAAGTTCCTCATCCAGTAATATGATAATAATAGTACATACTTCCTACTGCTATTATGAGAATTAATTGAACTAATGCAAGTAAAGCACTTAAAACAGTATCTTTCTTGGAATTAGACCTCCACAAGTGTTACTCCTTATAATTAATAAGAATATTATTAAATGAAAACTATTTCAACATATTATTTGGTTTGTAGATGCTATGAAGGCACAATATGGATTCCCAGATAATAATTTTCAAAAAATATTTTTTGGTTACAGATTTCTTTCAGATGAGCTCTTGAATTATTTTTTTTTCCTTCTGTTTCTTAGATCTTATTCCTCAGAACTTGCTTTGCTATCATATTGCTGTTATGAAAGAATGAAACTTAAGTTAAAGACAAGCTTTTTCTAGAGTCATAGTATTCATAGTGATGCAGGGACATTTACTAACAAAGGTCCATCTAGTCAAAGCTATGGTTTTTCCAGTAGGCATGTATGGATGTGAGAGATGGCCTATAAAGAAAGCTGAATGGCAAAGAATTGATGCTTTTTAACTGTGGTGTTGGAGAAGACTTGAGAGTCCCTTGGACTGCAAGGAGATCCAACCAGTCCATCCTAAAGGAAATCCGTCCCGAATCTTCATTGGAAGGACTGATGCTGAAGCTGAAACTGCAATATTTTGGTCACCTGATGCGAAGAACTGACTCACTGGAAAAGACCCTGGTGCTGGGAAAGATTGAGGCAGGAGGAGAAGGGGATGACAGAGGATGAAATGGCTGGATGGCATCACTGACACAATGGACATGAATTTGAGTAAACTCCGGGAGTTGGTGATGGACAAGGAGGGGTCGCAAAGAATCGGACACGACTGAGCGACTGTACTGAACTGAACTGAAGCCAATATAGGCCTCTGTATTAACTACTGATGCTATTACTTTGTGTTCCTCAGTACTATCTCCCATGGGATGAACACACTGTTTTGAAAAAGCAGGCAAGACAATTTTTAAAAGAATTTCTCCTTCTAAGTTCTTTCTTCCCTACCACCACTTTTGTCTCTATTTACTGTTTTAGAGGATGGCTTGACGGCTTATTTCTGCTCACCTGATAGAAAACCCATATGACACTGGACAACTGTTGGAACATTTGTAAACATACTGCTTGTTTTCATGTTTTTCCTATCTCTTAATAGATCTATAATTTCTTGCTCTTATTTTTGCTTAAAAAGTAGAACTGGAAAGCATTCCAGTGCATTACAAAGAAAGTAAATGTTTTGTTTGTCCTAAAATTTAGATTGTCAAGATAATATTCTATAATATAAAAGTAATTATAGGAATTTTTCATGTGCTTATGCTGAGTTGATCTTGATGTTGTCATCTCTGCTTAAAATTAATAAGTCTAGTGAAATCTGGTTCTTCCTCTGCCAAACAATATTTGTATGGTACAATGTAATGTCTAGGACTCATCTTTTCAAATACCTGCTATTTAGGTGTAGTCTTCTTCGTGAAATGAGTAGCTAGTGGTATCATTATTCTTTTTTTATACTGGTGAAATTAACATTTTCTCATTTTACCTCCTGAATACAACCCTCATTAAACATTTGAAAGATATTTGCTCACAAAAATGAATTCATTTTCCTCTCAATCATAAGTCAAATCTTCCTGGGAATCTCACTTTGTGACTCTAACTATTCCTATTCTTTATTCAACGTTTCAGAAAGACTTGACTTTGATATTATAATGTCTGTGCCTACTGATGGCTGGTTTAAAAAACAAAACCACAGATCTTCTAATGAGAATTTTATGTGAAACAGAATTCTTAGTTGTTCAGTCGTTGACTAACTTCAAGGTTATTTATCTCATACTGATTCCCATGTTCCTACAAGGAACTTGTTTATTTTGCTGTATAAACTACAGAAATTAGATAACTGAAACTGAAGGCGATCATTTAAAGCAAGCCCTTTCACTTCCTTGGTAGCTCAGTGGTAAAGAATCTGCTTGCCAATGCAGGGGACACAGGTTCGATCCCTGGTTCGGGAAGATCCCACGGGCCCATGGAGCAACTAAGCCCATGTGCCTCAACTACTGAGCCTGTGCCCTGGAGCCCACAAGCCACAACCTCTGAGCCCACGCGCTGCAACTGCTAAAGCCCGCAGCCCCGAGAGCCCTGGCTCTGCAACAAGAGAAGCCACTGCAGTGAGAAGCTTGTGCACCACAACTAGTGAAAAGCCCCTGCAGGAGCAAAGACCCGACACAGCCAAAAATACATAAATAACCAATTTTTTAAAAACAAAAATAAAGCAAGCCCTTTCTTCTAGTCCAGCAGGCCATGGGACGTCAGGCACAATGCTGATCTTAGAGGTCCCTGTGGTAGCTAGATCTGCCTAGAATTATGTTTTATATTCTCACTTAAATGTTTCCTTTCTCCCACGATTGTGCACACATTTTCCCCTGGGTTTCTTTGATAACTTAAACAATGTTTCTCCCCAAAGAACTATTCTTATAGAAATACATATACCATGATTTTGGCTTTTTATTAGCACTTCTCTAACCTATATGCTCTTTTTAATTCCTTAAGACAGTCATTCACTGCAATACTTAAATGCTTTGTATTTCACAGACCCCATATACAGGCACAGAGTTTATTGTGTAAGAATTGTTACTTCTTGTACCCAGCAACAAAATAACTAACTCACAGAATTCTATACATATGTATTTCTTATTCATTGTGACTAGACCAACCTTAAATTACATTTTATTTAAAAGAAGAAAATGTGTAATGACAAAAATTAAAAACTGAGAGAATAAGCATATTATCTGGCCAAAAGAAAAAGGAATTAAATCCTCATTTCCCTGCCTCTCCTTATGTTAAAAATTTCCATTAGGGATTGTTTTTATTTTTATTTCTTGGCATTCATGGGGAATAGAATAGTTTATTTTCTATAAAATAAAATGTAAAACTTGAAAGCAATGTGTGTATACACAAGTACAGTATTTATGCTGTTTGGTGTTAATTTTATATATGTATACACACACACACATATATATATATATGTTTGTCTTTAACTGTGAGCAACACTGATTTGTAAAATGCATCTAAAGACACTTACCATCACAGTTTCTCCTTCTTTGCTGCCAACAGAATTTTGTTACTCAAAATATGTTAAAGGTGTACAACAATTAAAATGAAATATATAACTATAACTATATATATATATAGAGAGAAAGAATCTGTATTTTCATTTCAATGTGAAAAATGTATAGGAATATTGAAAGTACTTATATTGCAAGATGGTCCCATGTTCTCAAATACTTTTTACCATGACTATAATTAACACACTCATTTAGAAAATTACAGTAAATTTAAGTCAGTGTGATACCTTCTCTGTGCTGTGACTTTCTTATGTCCTGGAAAACTAGACAAACTAAGATCACTCTAATTTTATATACTATTATTAAATTACAATAATGACATCATCTCATTTAAAAGGTAGGATATTGTAATTAAAATAGTTCTCATTTTTGCTTCAAAAGCAAAATGTAATATGATTTTCTAATTTTATTCAGATTTGACTAAATTGTTACTTCGAATTTATATGTAGATTATTATCCTATGTGCAGTACAGTTTATTATCCTTTTCCACTCATGTTTACATTTTATTTCTTTTATTGCTGCACTTCTTTAAGCCTCTTGGAATGCTTTCTGAAATGAGGGATAAATTAAAATAATCAAAATACATTTTGAAGTTATTACTTTTAAATGAAAAAGCAATAAACTTAAAGTGGACTAATTTTGTAATAAATTTAGGAACTATAGAATAACATACCTTATAAAAGTAATCACCTTTTTAGTAGGAATTTATGTCCCAAGTGGCCCTTGTAGTAAAGAATTCACCTGCCAGTGTAGGAGACATTAAGAGATGTGGGTTTGATCCCTGGGTCAGGAAGATCTCTTAGAGGAGGGCATGGCAACCCACTCCAGTATTTTTGCCTCAAGAATCCCATGGACAGAGGACCCTGGTGGGCTATGGTCCATGAGGTCACAAAGAGTCAGACACCACTGAAGTGACTTATCATGTATAAAGTTGGTGTATTTTCCTTCAGAGGGTTCTAAATTGTCCAGACTGTGGCTACACAGAGACAGCCTTCACCCAGACTAAAACCTGGAGCTGTGACAAGGAAATTAGGTCCAATGCTAATTGGATGTGAAGTTCCAGGCACCCTCAGCCAGACCGTGTTAGAGCCACCACATTTCTGAATTCTGTGTTATAGCAGGCTGGCAGAGAACCCACTCTTCAAGGCAGATGCTTCTTCCCTCCAAGAACAGCAGAGTCCCCACCAAATGACCTTTTTTCAAGCAGAATCACAGCTAGAGAGACAGAGATTCCCCCAAGAACAACCAGCAGTCAAGCCCTGCTGAGTGGACCCTCTCATGTGCCATCAAATTCAAGGTATGTGCTGAGCAAAAGTGAAGGAAAGAAAATAGTTAAAAGTCATCAAAACTTTTTAACACATAAACCATCTCATGGGGAGATTTTTAAATGTAATGTTCAGTAATAAAATGTTGAAACTGAGCTTCAGCATATTTCTAAAACAAAAATATATAAACCTTGTTTCAAAAACAACTAGTCTTGGAAAGCATGTAATTTATTTTGTATACCAACTGAAGAGTGTTGAAATCTCCTGACAATACCAGTTTGGCAAATAATAAGCCTGTGAAAAATGTGCCTTTTTTTTCAAATTGATATTCATGATAAGGTTACTATGCAAAAAAAGACAAAAAGGAGAAAAAATAATCTGAAATAAATTAAGGTCTGTGATCTATTGAGGCTTTTATTGTTGAGACAATTTGGAATTCTTCTTTGAGAAAATAGTAACCTGTTATTTTGTAATTACCTGTTAAATTAATCATTATTAAATGATTAAATCATATTAATAATCATATTATTAATGATTAAATCATATTAAACCTTATTATGAAGATATAAATCAGTCAGATGAGTCCCAGAAAAAGGCTGAGTTCTCTTTACATTTTGCCTTTTATTGTCAATGCATTGACAACAGATGCTTGCTGCATTTAAGGAAAGAGATCTCTGATTTCAGGAAAGGTTTATGTCAAATTTATTTGCTACAAATAACAGTGTTAAAGGACTTTGAAATGACTACCCACAATCACCTTAAACCAGTGCAACATGGGTTACTGACATCTGAAACTTCCATTGCCTATAAAATCACGATCTTCAAAAGCAGTGGCTCTGGATCACTTGTCTCTAAGCTCCATCACTAAAAACAATAAGCTAGCTTCTCAACTCAGGGTCCTTTTCTTCTTTTGAATCTCACAGAATGAAAATCTGACCCACTATGTAAATACTTACTAGTACATCCTTTAAAATGTACATTGGATTGTATACAGTTTGTGCTTTGAGTTTTTTTTTCTTTTCTTTATCATGTCCAATAGAGATCTCTGAGAAGAGTAACTTAGCCTTTACAACACTACCATTTTCCAGGATGTCTGCCAAATGAGTACTTAGGAGGATGGCCTTTGGGCTGAGAGGAGTGTGTTATTCTCTCTCTGGGCACTAGACACAATCCAGGAGGCTCCCAGGAGGATAGGCTCTATTATCTGATAGCTCTTTTCCATTTCTGACTAAATAGATGTCAAGAGTTTCCAAGGGGTTAATATTTCAATTTAGACCAATAAATATACTTCTGTATCTGCTTTCTTGAATTGAGCATGTAATATTTTTATTATGTTTAGTTTGTTATTCCCAGAAATGTGGTTTCTATCATTGATCTCTCTAATTAAAAAAGAAAATCCAGATTTTTCACCCTTCATTGAATCTAATTAGCAACCACCTGATGTTGCTCCATCTGAGTTTATAAGAAAGAGTGGTTCACTTTTTCCCTTTGCAGTTTATCACATTTATAGGATTTGGGGAGCCATGGGAATCCTATTTTGTCATAGTCATAGGTAATGTTTTTAAATAATATTTGTCTTTTCTACATTCTGTAAATTTCCCCTGGTTTATATTCTTTTTCAAAAGCCACTTTACACAATTCCTATTATATATTATGACCCCAGTTAAATATGGTGTGAACATCATAGCAACATTATGATTTAGGCCAAAGTTTGCAGCCACTAAAACAACTTGGAGAATTTTGTTCCAATACTGATGCCAGGGCCTCATCCCCCAAAATCCTAATTTAGTAAGTGTAGGTTGGGGCTCCATCATCTGTATGTTTCTTAGAAATAACTGTTAAGTGCTCTGGGTAGTGGTAAAGAATCTGCCTGCAATGCAGGAGGTGCAAGTTCAATCCTCGGGTTGGGAAGATCCCCTGGGGAAACAGCAACCCACTCCAGTATTCTTGCCTGGGAAATTCCACAGACAGGGGAGCCTAGTGGGCTATAGCCCAGGAAGTTGTAAAAGCATCAGACACGACTTAGCAACTAAACAACAAACAAGCTATGTATTACATTATCATTACAAGGTTGAGAATCACTGACAAGGGCCTAGAGAGGAACTTAGATGCCTTCCTCTGGGTTGGTAATTACCAAAGGACAGAATAAACTATTTACAATGAAGCTTCACAAACTATAAAAAGCACACAAAAATACTGTTTTAAGATTTAATGATGATGTTTATAGAGTGTCAAAACATTCCCCACCACTCTAAGTGTGTGCTTCCCACTCCAAGCGAGTGTATATCTCCTCTCCTGTATTCCCTATATTCTGGGAATTTCACAGCCCCTTAACAACTGAATCCAGAAGCTGGGGAGAAAGAGGAGAACTTGTAAGTGGGAGAAAGAGAAGGAAAATCACCACAGCTTCTGAGCCAGACCTACAGGAATCAGCACTGTCATTTTCTGTGTCTTCTTTAGTCCTTTCGACCACTGCAAGGTGTGTGGTGTTAGAGCTGCTGTATGGGTGAGATAACTGCTTCAGAATGATTGTGCAGTTTATCTGCACTTACATCTCCAATAAATGGTAGAGGAAGATTTCTAATCCTAGATTCTCTTCATGTTATTTCCACCAACTCCAAGGAATGATCAAAGATTTGTTTTGTTATTCTTCACTGGCAATGGTGAATGTGGAAAGGAAAAGGCATCTCCCGGTCCATGGAATTCTCCAGGCAAGAATACTGGAGTGGGTGGCCATTTCCTTCTCCAAAATAGTTGCTCAGTTGTGTCCAACTCTTTCTGACCCTATGGACTGTAGCCCACCAGGCTCCTCTATGGAATTCTCTAGGCAAGAATACTGGAGAGGGTAACCATTCCCTTGTCCAGGGGATCTACCCAGCCAAGGGATTGAACCTGGGTCTCCCACACTTCAGGCAGATTGTTTACCATCTGAGCCACTAGAGTCGCACAGTTGAAAAGTGAGGACTACATAAAAGACTAGAGGAATGAAGCCACAGAGAACTACCTAAATACCTATTTGTTCAGGTAAAATTAAGCATATGAGAAGATGAAAGCCAGAAGTTTTTAATTTAAGGTCTGGCTCTGATACTGTGTAGGTGTTTAACACTGGGCAGATGCTCAGAATTTGTTTCCTCTTTTGTAAAGCTGAGACAATAATGCCTGCAAACAATGCTGTGGAAGTACCCAGCCTAAAATAGGTACCCAAGCCAATCCTGGGAAGTGGTGCCTTTTCTTTTTAATTGAAGTATAGATTACAATATCACAGTTGTTATAGGTACACAGCATAGGGATTCAGTTTTGTTTTGTTGCAGATGAGATCCCATTATAGATTACTATAAGATAGGAAGTGGTGTCTTTTAAGGAAATGTGAGGCTGAGATCTGAAAGATGAGGTGGAGTAGAATGTTCAGACTGAGATAAGGCAAGGTTTGGAAGTGAAAGAGAAAATGTGGTACTTTTGGGGAATTACAAGTTTAATATGGCTGAAACATGAAGGAACAATAATGAAAACTGAGGTTGTAGTGGTAAGAAAACAATGAGTTGGGACTTTAGCGGATGGGCTGGTGATAAAGCACTAAAGATTTTGTGTGTGTTTATGTTTTGCTTGTTTTTGTTTTGCTTTGATTTTAAAGCAGAGAAATAACTGGATCGGATTAGCACCTTAGAATCTAAGATGGATTACACTGAAAGTTGGGGAATTAACTGGAGGAGGGTCAAGCTGAACTCCAGCATGCCGAAGAGAGCAGTCTCAGTCCGTGAGGTGAGACATGAAAGTGGGTTAAGCTAAGGTAGTAGAAATGGAATACTCTGTTTTCTCTTCAGTCACACAAATCTTTTGCCTTTTCCTTTGGGGTTTTAAATACAGCTACCTCTTCTCACTATTGACTTGTCACTTCACAAAGGTTTTTATTACTTGGCCTGATTTTTATTTTTACTTACTCTAACATAAGTTCATTTTTAAAATTTGTTTTTAATATCTCTCATATCAAAGTAGAAAATTATATGAATATTTTGTAGCTACGAAGCATATTTAGAGATGTGTATGAATGTCACACTTGTATTGAAAACCAAGAGAAGTACAATATCTGCTCTCACTTACAAAGTCTAGTTGATTGGCTTGGGAAAGTTCTTCCCAGTGTCTGCAGACTTCAACAGCTACCGAGCAACTTTTACACAAAGCAATGTTTTCACATTCTCTACTCCTTAATTTACTTGACAAACTAACATTTTGTGTTTTTATTGCTCTTTAGGGCATATACTTTTATACAATAATATAAACTTTTCAAGACAGTAGCTGCGCCAGGATTCACTTGCACTGAGAGAGCAAGGTCATCAAGGTTATACCAAACTGCTCGATGATGGATTATCCTAGACAGCATTTCCCAAAATCTTTATACAGTATGTCACAAGCAGGTCAAAGATCATGTAACTCTTCTACTGGGCCCTCTATCTTGAGATGCTCACTCCCACTCTGAGTTATGTACTAGAAGAAGGCAGGAGGGTTTGCAGAGGTTTAAAAATAAGTCACATGAGAAGACCTACGAAAGCAGGCTTCTAAACTGCAACTGAAAAACACTGCCTAATATATATCAAATCTAAGGCAGGGTAAGACAGAAAATAACAGAACGTCAAATATTAAATGAAGTGGGTCTCCTTGATTTGGCAAAGTGCAGAGTGCCTTCAGATTGCTTCATTAGCTACAGAAAGCAAAATAGCTATTTTGCCAAATGAGAAAACAGTGCTAAAAAACAATGTTTCTTTCATTTCAAAGAATTATTTTCTATGGTGTGCTGTTTCACTGTGACATACATGATCTCTCCCTCCTAACAATTTCATATGATTTACAGCTCTTCCATATTAAACTTTGTTCCTTAATGTTATGCAGAAATAAATTTTGAAATTAAAGTAAAAGTATTAATTTGACATTTATTAATCATTTCACTTCAACATTATAAAAATGTCATATTTTGAAACTATTCTGGCAAACTATTTTTAATATAGTTCTCATAGTTGATACCTCAGTTGCATATAATAAATTTTTTAAATCCTTGAAGTATACCACATAATACCACACATATATCTGCTAAATCTCACATAATTCTTACTGAAATAGGAAAAATGCTTTCTTTACTTCTCAGCAACACAATATGTAAATTGCTGTATCAATCATTGTGTCAAAGTTGCTCTTTTATCTCAATACAGGACAAAATAAGCTTTTTTCACTTATATTTCTAAACAACCAGTGTTTATTTTTATTATGATAATGAGTTAAAATCTTTAAATACATAGTTATATACTATTTTATTTTTCTATCATTGAAATAAAGCACAGTATTAGAAAAAATTTTAATTTCATCTTCTTTACTTTTATCATATTTTTCCTGCCAGAATCGAAAACATTTTATAAAGACTACCTATTTTATAAAGACTATATTAGTTTTGCCATTATAGAAACAATCTTAGTGCTTTCAAATTATAAAGAGATTAAATGTCAAAAATGAATCTATAAAGTTATCAAAGTCCTACTTTATCGTATTTAGGTATTGTTAGATTCTACTTTGTTCTTTAAAAAAACAGAATTAAGGCAGCTCTTCAAAATGTGTAAGAAATCACTCATGTTATATATTTTATAGTACTTTATACAGAAATAAGATACTTGGACAGAAAGGATATCAAACCAGTCACTCTTAAAGGAAATCAACCCTGAATACTCATTGGAAGGAATGATGCTGATGCTGAAGTTCCAGTATTTTGGTCACCTGATGCAAACAGAGACTCATTGGAAAAGTCCGTGATGCTGGGGAAAATTGAGGGCAGAAGGAGAAGAGGGCATCAGAGGATGAGATGTCTGGATGGCATCACCAATGCAATGGACATGAACTTGGGCAAGCTCCAGGAGATGGTTGGGGACAAGGCCTGGCCTGCTGCAGGCCGTGGGATTGCAGAGTCATACACAGCTGGGCAACTGGACAACAATAACCGAAAAAAGAATGTAAACGTGTATGTGTCTCCAAGAGTGAGGAATTTCATCATCAAGTAACCATTAGGACAGTGTTTCTAGAAGTTGAACTCCCCTGCTACTATACTCTAGGGCAATCAGCCTCCCCTAAGCTTAACATCTGACCCGAGTTGACCAAAAGCTAGTACTGACTAGACATTGCCCAGAAAAAACAGACAGGGCATGCATGGGGATGTGTCGGGGGATGCAGATATTGCAAAGCAGGAGCACAGACCAGGAGCAATGAGTACCCCTTCAATCCCCCTCTACCTTCTGCTACATGTATGATCTGGAGCAAATTATGTAAGCTTTCTAACCTTCAGTGTCCTAATCTATAGTTCAGAAGTAATATTTACGCCTTTCTTTTAGATTTATTGTGAATTCAATGAGATAGTCCAGGTAGCACACGTGTTATAGTTCTTAGCTATAGTGGAAAGTGGAACCATCCACTTTGTCGGTTCTGGGTACATCTATTGCACCTGCTTTAAGATATGTTTTTTTCTTCTTATGACTGATTAAAGAATGACATCAAAGGGAAGACTTGTCTTTATTTACAAAACAAGACTATGGGAAATTTAGCCAAGACCAGAATATTAGCTAAAATCATTTATTTTACCTAATTGTGTCATACAGAAATGATTTTGAATAAAACAGCAGATCCATTTCCAAGACTGATTTAGTCTCTCAAGTCTGCAATAACATACTCAAGTACCAACTATCTTCATTCTTTTTGTAATTCTGATCACCTGCACTGAAACTAATCATTTTCCTTCATACAGGATACTTTAAAGTTAGAGTTGCTAAAAAAAAAAATTTTTTTTTTGGTCATTTTCACCATCATCTGGGATCTGAGATAGTAACTTAAAGTAGACACAGTGTTATCCTATGTCCAGTCTTTCTGTGTCAATCAGTAATTGCCTCTTTACTTCAGGATAACAAAATGAGTTGAATTATAATTCACATATTTCTAAGTTCATCTCAGCTCATTCACAAACAGTGTAGGAATAATCTTGATCATCAATGGAAATGAAGTGTGGCATAGTCTACATTTCTTACTATCACGTGGACCAGCCCACAAAATCTTTAGCTCATTCTCAATGTTCAAAGCATAGCCAATTTTGAGGCATCAAGATTTTCTAAAAGTAAATGGAAATGTAACCTAAAGTCAGCAACTGAAATTTCATAACTTAACTTTCTTTCATATTTTAGATGCTATCCTTTAAGCAGTAAACCAAATATTTATGCAATTGCAGCTGATTAAAACTAAACTGTTATTAATAAGCATATTAAAATACAGGAAAAATTATCTGAAGATCTGCATAAAGAAATAACAGGGTTTTTTTTCTGTAATCTGTATTCACCTTCTCATATTTAACATGTATTTATTGAGCCTCTAATATGAGTCAGGCATCATACATGGCACTGAAATACAGAAATGAACAAAGCAGGTGTTATCTCTGAACTCACACTGGACTCCATGTAAATGATAAAGAAGAAAAGTAAATTCCTTTATCACAAATAAGATGATTAGAAGAATGAAAATTTTGAAGATGTCACTTATGTAAACTTACTGCCAGAAAACTGGAAGTAAAAATCCAATGGGTCTTCATGCACCAATATTTGTACTCATACAAGATTTAATAGAATTTTTAAATTTTATAGTAGAAGACATGTCAAATGCAGTTTAAATTTCTCAGTCAGTAATTATATTTTCTTACAAGTGATTATTACATTTTTAGAGGCAGACACACAAATAATAAGAGGTTTTATTTGAGAGGAGAAACAAGCATGGGCTTTTTTTAGATGAAAGGGGTATAATAAATTTATGAGACCTCACATACAGCTATAATATAATAAATTAGATGGATTAATAGAATTGTGAGCTACAGTAACCTGCACTAGTAGAATGCCTATTTTATGGAGCTTGATAATACAGTTTATCATTGACTCCATGGGAATTCCCACAATATATTAGCTGTGGTGTAACAATAAAGCACACACAGTAAGGGGCATGTCCCTTTTGACACACATTCTCTTCCCACACTTATTTTACCAGGGAAACAACTCTGGAGCAGTTTAATTAAACTCCACTGCAATGAATTAGTCCAGGTCTTAGCCCTCTGAGAGAGAGGGGCCTGGCAGTACCACAGGGGTTTGTCCCCTTATGATACCAGAGACACTTCAGAAAACCTGGGGAAAAAAAGTGTAGTGTCCCTCAAATGACAGCGTCACCAGGCAAGACCAGAGCTGTCAATCACGACGCCGAAGGAAGCACTCACCCCCTTTGGAGGAGTGTTTATATTTCCCCATTTGTTGACCACGGAGCAGTCTTTTGGGAAACATCTAAATGCCCTGGGAAGGTTATGTTCTATTGCGCTGGTTGCAGCAAGACTTTCACTAATCACTTGAAACAAAAATAGCTGTGTATTTTTAAAGTCCACTGTGTATCCATGGCTAGCTTTGGAAAAGCAAGCCAGAAAGTAATAACTGGAAATAAACTTAGGATGATGATGAGTTCAAATAAACTCTATTAGAAATACATATGAACAAAAACATTTTCATTCAAAGTAAAAACTCTCCAGCTAAACATGATCCAGAATATCCAAGAAGGGAGGGTATTACAGCAGATAGGTTATTTCCCCAGAGTTTCTGATCAACAGTGTAGTAAGGTTACACCCCACCCCCATGACAAAGAAAATCATACATTATTGATGAATATGCTTATTTTATTTGAACACTGTTTATTAATTCATAAGGGTGTTTGGAATTGAAGAATAAAAATTTACAAAACAATTACATTTTAAATAATTGCTTCTAGCTAGATGCATTGAATATACTTAAGTGAATAAACGCACAAAGACCTCAGAAGAATTTATTAGACAACGGTAATTAGAGCTCTAATAACCTGGCTCCACTGGAATTACTGAGCTCTATTTAGATGCCAGACATGGCACCTTAGTGATGGGTACACCATGTCGCCACCCTGCCTCTGGCTGGGGACCCTGAGAAATGACAGCCCCATCAGGTGCCGTATAAAGCAGCTGACCTCACACTCTTAGCACTTGATCTTTGCACTGCAAGTGACCATTTGTCACTGTTGCCCAGAGATGAAACTCAGGTGACTCAGTGTCACCACTGCCTTCTCAAAAGAATGAGATAATTGCAAGTATTTTTGTAAGTCTAGGACAGAAGATGCAAATTTACTTAGAAAAATAATAGGCAAATTAAAAGCAAGAAACAGAATTCTTTATTCACAGGGAATATGCTTTCTAATCATTACAAAAATTATCCAGACTTGGAACTCTTGGATGAAAGGAAAGAAAGGAGAATTATGGTTGCCTGAAAACTTTGTCCTAAATAGGTAACAGTGAATAAAAGTATTTCTACCAGAGCAAACACATTAACATAGAGCATTCAGAAGCTTTTCACAAAAATATTTCTCTTTCCTTCTCAAACAAGGTATAGATATCTAAGATTAGTTTTTTCTATAAATTGGGGTTCACATCATAGACAAATTCCCACCATAACATTTTCAAGCTATGGGGATAGTATTATATCCTTTATTTGTTGTGTCTCAGAAGTTCCAGAATTTGAGCCAGTTAGTTAGGAGATAAACTCTTCATATTTCTAGTCTTCTGGGTTCTTGATCCCCTCAGGTGATCCTGAAATCTCTCTGTTGATTTCAAAACAGTATCTATTGTGTGTTAGTGATCTTGATCTGCAAGTTAGTTACTTGCAGGCACAGTGCTAAGTGCTTTATATGGTATATTTTATAAGTGCTTCATTTTAATTCTCACTAGAAGCACAGAAGTTTGGTATTACTATCATCATTTTGTTGATCAGCAAACTGAGAATCAGAAAACGTATGTTATTTACCCAAAAGCAATAGAGCTAATAGGGAGCAGAACTTGGATTCAAACTGAGTCTTTCGAACTTTAAAACAGATGAGTTAAATTCTTAGCTACATTATCTCTCAAAATTAAAGTTTAGAGAGCTTTTCTCTAAATATTTCCATACTATAGTCTACTTGAAAAATATCTAATTTTTTTCAACAAGATTCCTAAGAGATTGAGTCAACTCTTATCTCTCTAAATCCATCCTATCAAGTAGCAACAGAGGCCAAAATATTGTTATACATGGGGAAGCCACTTTATTATACAGACTGAACTTATTTGCTCACATGCATTGTGACTGTGACCATTCTTCATAAACCTATGTCTCCATAGAAAGGGAAAAGTGGAAAATTTTCTTTCCACTGGATGTGCAACTCTGACACTGAAAATAAAGCATTGCCTTAATTGTCAATGGAAGAGAAAACTGAAACTCAAAGCTATGATAAACTGTCTGTAACCATTTTGCTCCCCATTACTACCTCCCAACTCCCAGCCTAACCCTTGGTTAGGAGAAATGGGATACATTTGGAATGTATAATTTAATCACTTTTTAATTTATTGGAATTAGAACAGCAAGATGTATTTTTTTGTGAATTCAGCATCACAGTTTTTGTGAAGCAGCATCACATTCATGGCCCTTGTTTTCTTAATTTATACTCCCATATTTTCCTATTTTATAGTTTTATGAAACAAAGTTTAGTATCATCCTTTGAACCTTTTATTCAGAAATGACAAGCATATCAATGAAAAATAAATTTTTTACAATTTCAATATTTCCATATAATTATAATTAATATTTGGCTAACTTTGAATATGGTGGTCCATACCAACACTTAAAAAAATTAAAACATAATTTTAAAGTATTTTGAAGTATTAAAATGCAAATATATAGAAAGACTTAAATATATAGCTGATGTCAAGAGAAAGAAAGAGAAACAACCAGGTGCCAGAAAGGAGCCAGAACAGGAAGTTTACAAGACACAGGGAATCAAAGATATGGGCAAGTTACATGACCAGTCACTAAAGTTTCATTTTCCATGCAGGAACAGGAGATTTTGCCTTCAGCCTAGGCTCTGTAAAGAGGCGGAAACCAGACTTTGCATGAAATTGAGGTCTCAAAGGAAATGTCTCTTCCATGTAAGAAAAGGACTCCGTCCAAAAGTTCAAGACAAAAAAGGCCACTGTCACTTCCAAGGGCTCTTCAAGGGTTAGAAAAATAAACATTTACTTTCAAAAGTGAACATTCAGCATGTGTTATCTCCTGGCATAGGAATCCTTAAACTCTTCCCTTAAAAGGATTAAATTGAATAAAATTAAACCCAACTCTTTAATTTTAAACAACTAGGGGAGGAAAATGCAAAGCTACTCTACATTAGCACTCCAGAATTCTAAGATAACAGTTGTTTCCATTCAGCATGATTCTCTGGCCCTGGACAAAAACACACACAATCATCAATAAAGCTAATTTAAACTCCGAAGTACAAATCCTAAGAGGAAATTCTCCAACATGAATACAATAAGCAACACAACAAATGGGGGGCTTAGAGCCCATGATCTTAGAGTAGTAAGGTAATATGAAAGAAACTATAAGCTAAGTGCATTTTAAACTATTGAGGAGATAATAAAAGAAAAAAAATATTTAAAAAGAATAGAATGCTATCTTAAAATTAAGATACTGAAAAAAATATGTATAACTTCAGGAAAATAGTAAAAGGAAATTTTGGAATTAAATATAGTAATTAAAAATATAAAGGGTGAATTACATACACAGCAGAATACATGGAGCTGCAAGTTTAGAGAACTGAAAGATAGTTCTGAAGAAACTATCCAGGAGTAATATAGCAAGAAGAGAAGTGAAGGAGTAAGAAATATGAAAGAGAATAGAAGTAACTTGGGAAATAAAAATGTTGAACATATAGGATATAGGCGTTCTAGGAGGAGAGAAATATATTCAGTAAGATGATGCTTAGTAATTCTCTAAATTAATGAATGACAAGAATCATTTGATTTAAAAATCATGAAGAGCCCAAAGCTCAATAATAAACATAGTATCAGGATCAGTTCAGTTGCTCAGTCGTGTCTGACTCTGCGACCCCATGAACCGCAGCACGCCAGGCCTCCCTGTCCATCACTAACTCCTAGAGTCCACCCAAACCCACGTCCATCGAGTCGGTGATACCATCCAGCCATCTCATCCTTCAAAACACTTCTTGCTGAAACTACAGAATACAAAAACAGAAAGAAAGTATTCAAAGCAAACATAAAGAAAAGAGAGTTTATCTGCAAAGGAACAAAAATAAGACTGGCAAGAAACTTATAAGGAGATAAAACAGAGGCCAGAAAATAATACTCAAGAAAAATAACCGTCAATCTAGAATTCTATAACTAGGTCAAATAGCACTCAAAGGCAAGGATGAACAGGTTTCAGGAAATACAAAGAAAGAGGAATAAGCTAAATGACAATATGAAGAAGTAATGAAAAAATTCAGTAAGTGGAACATTCTCAAAAAAAACCCCAAAAAACTGGTCTGGTATCTTAAAAAAGTCAATGTCATGAGACTTCCCTGGTGGCACAGTGCATAAGAATTTGCCTGCCAATGCAGGGGACATGGGTTCAACCCCCAGTATGAGAAGATTTCACATGCCATGAAGCAACTAAGCCTATGTGCCGCAACTACTGAGCCTGCATGCTGCAAATACTGAAACCTACACACCTAGAGCCTGTGCACTGCAACAAGAAAAGCCACTCAATGAGGAACCCATGCACAGCAGTGAATAGTCCCCGCTTGCTGCAACTACAGAAAGCCCGCACAAAACAACAAAGACCCACCACAGCCATAAATAAATAGTGAATGAAGAGAAAGTCACTCAGTCGTGTCCAACTCTTTGGGACCCCATGGGACTATACAGTCCATGGAATTCTCCAGGCCAGAATACTGGAGCAGGTAGCCGTTCCCTTCTCCAGGGGATCTTCCCAATCCAGGGATCAAACCCAGGTCTCCTGCATTGCAGGTATTCTTTACCAGCTGAGCCACCAGGGAAGCCCATAAATAAATAAATAAGTTTTAAAAATCAATGTCATGAAAATAAGAGAGGCATAGACTACACTAGATTGAGAAGATTTAAGATATACAACAAATAAATGTGGTGTGTAGCTTTGGGTTGGATCTTGGTTTGAAAAAATATTTTTAAAAATTGAAAACATGGACAAAATCCAAATATATAATCTGAGTATCAGTTGATATTACAGAATTGTCAGTAAATGGTAATGAAATTTTATATATATTGGAGCTATTTTTAGTTTAGATAGAAGCTTAGAGAAGCATGCTGAACTCTTTGCAATAAGGGATTAATTAATTAATTAGTTGCACATATCTGTAAATTTATTTGTAAGTTGTTGAGCTAAAATATGTTTGCACATAGACAGTGGTGCAAACATGGCAAAAAAAGTTAACACATTTTTTTAGTCTAGATGATAGACATATGGGTGTATATGATTCTATTTTTCTGTTTGAAATTTTCATAATTAAAAATAAGAGAGAAAGGATGATATATATTCATTCAAAAGATTTAGTAGTAAATTTTGGTAAGAAGGAAATTGAACTCAGGAAACAATGTTGAACAAAAAAGGTAGAAAGTAATCAATATAAATGATGAAAATAATGACTACTAGCAGGAAGCAGGCAAAACCAATGACAAATAAAACACTCATATGAAAATTTGAGAGGTGACTCAGGAAATGCATCTTAAAAGTTTATGAGAAATGTAAAGATGTCTATTAATGAAAAGATTTTTAAAACAAGTATGCATATTTTAAAAGGTGAGGCATTCACTAGAAGAACAAAAAAACCTATTACTTCAAAAGAACGAAAAAAAATTATACATGTCATTCTAGTAGTAAGCAAAATAAGAGAAATAAGACAAAAGTAAGTGGAAAATTAAATATAACATAGTGTGAATAAATGAAAATGCTCATTATAGCAATAAGCATAAGTGGATTTCAATCACAAGTTAAAAGATTCTCAGATTGAATGTTTAAAATTGTATCTATAGGCGACTTATTAAATCTACCACCAACGATCAATATGGATGAAACTCAAAAACATGCTGAGTTTTCTGAAAGTTGCAAAAGGATAAAATACTATGATACAACTTACATGAATGTCTAGTACACAAAAACCCTAAAACTATAATACACAGAATACTACTCAGCAATAAAAAAAATTGGGGTAATTTTTGAAAAGACAAAATTACAAAGAGGGTAGAGAGAGAAGTTGGATGTGATTATAAAAGGGGTAATGTGAAACAGAGGCTTCCCAGGTGGCTCAGTGGTAAAGAATTTGC
Organism: Antilocapra americana; assembly: GCA_007570785.1. Classification (NCBI taxonomy): domain Eukaryota; kingdom Metazoa; phylum Chordata; class Mammalia; order Artiodactyla; family Antilocapridae; genus Antilocapra; species Antilocapra americana. The sequence goes on from ML662439.1 coordinate 376,868, forward strand.
CTGCCAATGCAAGAGACACAGGAGACACAAGTTCATTTCCTGGGTGGGCAAGATACCCTGGAGAAAGAAATGTCAATCAACTCCAGTATTGTTGCCTGGAAAATCTCATGGACAGAAGAGCCTGTTGGACTACTGTCTATGGGGTTTCAAAAAAGTCAGACATGACTTAGCAACTAAACAACAATCAGTTCAGTTCAGTTCAGTTGCTCAGTCATGTCCGACTCTTTGCGACCCTATGAATCACAGCATGCCAGGCCTCCCTGTCCATCACCAACTCCAGGAGTATACCCAAACCCAAGTCGGTGATGCCATCCAGCCATCTCATCCTCTGTTGTCCCCTTCTCCTCCTGCCCCCAATCCTTCCTAGCATCAGGGTCTTTTCCAATGAGTCAACTCTTTGCATGAGGTGGCCAAACCATTGGAGTTTCAGCTTCAGCATCAGTCCTTCCAATGAACACCCAGGACTAATCTCCTTTAGGATGGACTGGTTGGATCTTCTTTCTGTCCAAGGGACTCTTAAGAGTCTTCTCCAACACCACAGTTCAAAAGCATCAATTCTTCGGCTCAGCTTTCATCATCGTCCAACTCACATCCATACATGACCACTGGAAAAACCATAGCCTTGACTAGATGGACCTTTGTTAGCAAAGTAATGTCTCTGTTTTTCAATAAGCTATCTAGGTTGGTCACAACTTTCCTTCTAAGGAGTAAGCTGCAATCACCATCTGCAGTGATTTTGGAGCCCCAAAAAATAAAGTCTGACACTGTTTCCACTGTTTGCCCATCTATTTCCCATGAAGTGATGAGACCAGATGCCATGATCTTAGTTTTCTGAATGTTGAGCTTCAAGCCAACTTTTCTACTCTCCTCTTTCACTTTCATCAAGAGGCTTTTTAGTTCCTCTTCACTTTCTGCCATAAGAGTGGTGTCATCTGTATAGCTGAGGTTATTGATATTTCTCCTGGCAATCTTGATTCCAGCTTGTGCTTCTTCCAGCCCAGCATTTCTCATGATGTATTCTGCATATAAGTTAAACAACAATGGTAACAACAATGTGAAAGAGATCATTGTGAAGATGGAATCATTCTGTACATCGTAGAGGTGGTTATACCAATCTACACTGTGATAAAAATGATAGAACTTTATACATATGCTGTACCAATGTTGTATTCCTGGTTTTGATACTGTAGTGTAGTTACATAAGAGGTAAGTATTGAGAGAAACTCAGGAAAGGGTACATAGTACCTCCCTGTTCTAGCCTTTACAATTTCTAATGAATCAATAATTATTTTAAAATAAAGATGTTTTTTATTTTATTTTATTTTTTTATTTTTTTTTCTATTTTATTTTATTTTTTTTTTTAATTATTGTTTTAGCCATACATTGTTATGATATCACCATGGGTTTACATATGCTTCCCCTCCGGGTCCCCCCTCCCTCCTCCCTCCCCCCCGGGAAATCTCGCTGCACCAGTCCCGAGCATCAATCCTGGGCTGGTGATTGATTAGACACATGACAATTAACATGCTTCAATGCCCTTCTCCCATCTCATCCCACCCTTACCCTCATCCACAAAGTCCACAAGTCTATTCTATACATCTGCGTTCCTTTTGTTGTCTCCCATGTTGGGTTCTCATTACTGTCTTTCTAAATTCCATATATATGTGTTAATATACTGTATTGTTGTTTTTGCTTCTGGCTTACTTCACTCTGGATAATGGGCTCCAGTTTCGTCCATCTGAGTAGAATTGCTTCAAATGAATTTTTTTTTAATGCTGAGTAATATTCCATTGTGTATATATACCACAGCTTTCTTATCCATTCGTCAGTTGATGGGCATCTAGGTTGCTTCCATGTCCTGGCTATTGTAAACAATGCAGCGATGAACATTGGGGTGCACGTGGCTCTTTCAATTCTGGTTTCCTCGGTGTATATGCCCAGCAGTGGGATTGCTGGGTCATATGGCAGGTCTATTTGATAAAATAAAGATGTTTTTTAAATGCTATTCCTGTTTTTAACTAAATATGTATATAGTGAAAGTATAAAAATATCTTGACTTGTTTTGTTATATACTTGATACTTGATATTTACAAACTAATAATAGCAGTGATCCTGAATATAAGAATTGTAATAAAAATGTTTGATCCTCTTACAGTATTAGAAAATAACACACACAGGCATACCAAACAAGATATTTAAAGATTCTACAATTTTTTGAAAATTCCTAATTCATTCCACTCTAGTGTCAGAGACTCAAAAGGAATTATGATATTTAAGTTTGAGTAGAGAAAACAGAAGTCCTGATTTTGCATGCTTCCCCTACACATGAATTTCAGTTCACCACGGATTGGTTCAATAATCTGTCTCCCAACAACATTCAAATTTCAGTTACGACCGTATCTTCAATGTGAGTGACTGCACAAATTACAAACTTCTCTGCTCACTCTTCAAGCCACAGATCACTTCATAAATAAAAGATGTACATCATGATCAGTAAGCAATCATATCACTTCTTTTCGAAGTTTGTTGGTTGGTGATCAATCACTAAGCATCTGTTATTCAGTTCACACATAGACAGTAAAGTGTATAGTTGTGTTGTATCCTTGGCTCTCAAGGACAAACTCATGACATTTTACAAAAATAGATAATCAAAAGAGGATTTTGACCAATAAAGATGGAAGTAAAGAAATGTGGAAATGCTGGAGATGAGAATCAAACATAAGTACAGTTATAAAAGTAATAATTGATTATGTGAATTTAGACACTGTTACCATCAGAGACTCTAGCAAAAGTAGCTTAGTGAAGGCAAACATAAGCAGAAAATGGCTATAATGAAAGGCTCAAGATGTCCCTGAGAAAGTGACTCCAGCAGAAAGCTTCACATAAAAGGAACTCTCACAGGTACTTCCCCATGTTGAAATGCATAGGATAAAACATTAGAAGTTACTCCAAAGTTTAAAAGTATAGCAATTGACTAACACATAGAAAGAATGCTTACTCCTTATGGCAAGTTCTATTCAAGAAGACAAGCATTGTTCAAACTATTGTAAATAAGTTTTTATAAATAAAACGTATTAATTCTCAAAATTTCTAATGTTTTATATTATAGCATACTAAATATTAGTTTTAATATGTTTCATATGTTGCTATGCATGTATTAATACATGTTATTTATTACATATTAATACATATTAACAGCAGCAGAGTCTTTGATGTTGTGAGAAAAATGTTTAAAGATCATAGAACAATCATAATTTCTTCCCACTGATTTTAAGATTGGTCACACAGTTATTTTTACTGCCTCACACTACTGTGCAAAGTAATCTGCCTATATGGAAAGGGAATACTGTACTTGTGCATAAATTGAATGATGACTCCAATCCCTTTTACTTTCTATATGACTTACGAGGTAAACAACACAAACAAGACTTACTTATGATCCTCTACTGACCCTGGATTCTGTCATTTGACAGTCAAATCCCCTTTTTTTAATGGTTCTTCACATATTTTTAAGAAACAGAACTCTTGCTTCAAATGAAATTTGAAGTGAAACAGTTACTAAACAACAAATCAAGACTTTACTTAAATTTATTTTGTTTATAAAGCTGATTAATGAGAATTTTGATAAATTAATGACTACATGAGAACTTTAGTCATTGGACCTAAGCACCATGTTTCTCCTAATTTTTGTTCATTATTCAGAGGTATAAATAGATAAATAGTGGCAAATGCTACCAACTCAAGTTACCCCTGAAATTCCTGAATACTCTTCAATTCATCAGAGATGGTTACTTTGTCTTGATGAGTACATATGAAAATTAAAAAAATAGGTGGTCACTTTATTCCAAAATATGTGCAAAAATTTGAAAAAGGGAAAGAATACAAAATAATTATCAGAATTATAATGAGACTTATTAAAGAAAGAGGTTTGTAGTGGCATCTTTATAATAACTAAAAATTTTAATGGATTTTACTTAAATATACAAATTTAGATGAATTACTATGCAAAATATGGTAAGTTCAGAAATATCAAGCATCGATAAAAAAATTATGTTTATGGAAAGTTATGAACAACGATAGGAAATGCATATAATAATAATTCAAACAGACTGTAAGATGATATACATGTGATGCAGCATAAGCATTAAGTGACACAAAAGCTGCAGGCAAATTCCATTCTAGCAAAATCTCAATTATAAGTACAAGAAGATGGGGGTGGGAGTATAGTTGGGGAAGAGTTGCTACAGGATTTACTGGCCACTGCCTTAGTGTGGGGATCATGGTTTTCTGTCTTTCCTTACTGCACCTTAACTCTGAGGATGGGGACTAAGTATGATATAGACAAGATTCCTCAGAAAGTTTCTCACCAAAAGAGTTCCCTGCTTTGTTACCCAAGCTGCAAGGGTGTTTTGAGAACTGCGTCTAGGTCAGAAAGGGGAGCTTATTTATTCTATGCAATTTTTATCAGAGAAATATTTAAAAATATATTTACTGTAATTTTTACTTTGGAAAGTGTTGGAAACTCTAAAGACACAGATAAACTCTAAAGACCACAGTCCCTGGAATGTAGAATTGTGAATGTTTGACTGATTAATGAGAAGAAGGACTGATATCTGCATCTTTAGACCTAGGGTAACAAAGCAGGGAACTCTTTTGGTGAGAAACTTTCTGAGGAATCTATCTGTATCATATTTAGTCTCCATCCTCAGAGTTAAAGTTCAGTAAGGAAAAACAGAAAGCCATGATTCCCACACCAAGACAGTGGCCAGTAAATCCTGAAGAAGTGTAAACTCTTCCCCCACTACATTCCCATCCCAATTTTCTTGTATTCATAATGGAGAATTTGCTAGAATGGAATCTGCCTGCAGCTTTTGTGTCATTTAATGCTTTTAACAACTTAACATGGTGGAAAAATATTAAATCATTCCTGAGAAATTTGGTTACAGCTTATATAAATTAGGAGTGTGTGCCTGCTCCCTTGCTCAGTCATGTCTGACTATTTATGACCCTATGGACTGTAGCCCACCAGGCTCCTCTGTCCATGGGATTTTCCAGGCAAGGATACTGGAGTGGGTTGCCATTTCTTCCTCCAGGCGATCTCAACCCAGGGATCGAACCTGCATCTCCCGAGTCTCCTGCATTACAGGCAAATTCTTCAGTACTGATTCACCTGGGAAGCCCTGTATAAATAAGACATCTTTAGAAAAACTATTATTTTATAAGGAAAGTATCAGGACAAATGATTACTCTCTTAAAATACTAACCTAAGCAAATAATCAAATCAAACTAAATGAAAAGAAGCAAAACCAGAGAGAACAAAACATGATCAAGTATCAATTTACCCAAAGTCCTTCTTTGAAAGTAGTGTATTTGAAAAATACCTATGTGATATGTTTCTCCATAGTTTCATTATCATTAAGTTGAGGGTCTATAAAATAGCTCAATTTTACTTTTGATTCTAATTGTTTGTTATAAAAAAATAGGCACATGACTTTTTAAGTAAATTCAAACAGATTTAAGGCAGCAAAATAAAAACAAATAAATATCTCCCTCTACCCACCCAAAGCCCTACTCTCTGGATGTAAAATTAATAATTTTGGGGGCCTCATCATAGAAATTTTGGGGACATACTCAAGAAAACAAATACACATTAATTTTATGCATGTGAGAAGCATAATACACCTACTGTATTATCTTTTCTTCCTTAAAAATAGATACTGGTAAATCTTCCAAGTTAGCACATAAAAGTAAACTTCATTCTTTTTAATAGTTAAATGATATTTCATGCACAATTATGCTAATATTTACTTAACAATTTCTTATTGATACACATTGAAGTTCCTTCCAGTTCTTCTATTATAATCTACTGAAATGAACATGCAGGTACTTAAGGATGAATTCTTAGCAACAAAATTGCTGGACCAAAGGCATATGCATTTTAATTGTTGAGAGATATTAACAAATTACCATAACATATAAGTTTATACTAACTGCATATAGTAATAATTCTTTTCCTCAAACCTTATCTTGTAGCATTATTCTATGATTGTAAAGCATATATACTATAAATAAATACAATTTCACCCACAGTTAGCCATCAGATTTTGATCATGTATTCCTCCATGTTATTCTTACCACTAGAAGTGTTTCCCTTAGTTGTATAGTTATTGAGTTTCTGATTTGGGTACTATGGAATCTAGTTGTACTGGATTTTGACACCCTTTTACAATGGAGGGAATAATTGAGTAATCTAATTTCTAGAAACTTAAATGTGTTAAAACTAACATCAATAGTACATCCAAATGTTGTCATTAAAGAAATGTTTTTCAACAATAAAAGAGCAGTCATTAATTTCTGAATGATGTTCTTTGATTTCCACTTTTACTCTTTTTTCAAAATATAATTTTAAAAAAGAGTTAGCACTCTTTATGCCCTCCAACATAACTTTAAAATGCTTATCAGATATTATTTTAACATTTCCCCAAAACACATACATTTCAACCTTAGCAATATAGTGAAAAATTAACTTCCTAATTATTAGCAGTGTAAAAATGAACAATTTCTTACCTTAATCCCTTAAACTTCTCCAATACTTCACTTAAAAGCTCCATAAAGTAGAAGCTGTGAAACATATGGTGCATCCAAGAAAGAAATCTTTAAAGTTTGGACACAAACCCAAGGTGGAGGCTCTTTTAGAAGAGCGTTTTCTCCACTGCAAACCAGCTGTAGGCACAGTCTAGTTAATAGCCTTCAGAAAAGGCTGTGATATATTAATTTACACCTACTGTGCATTAAATGAGAAGCCAAAGGCCGTGTACTGGGCACGTAACTTATTACCTCAACACAAAACAGATATTACATTTACTAGTAAAAAATTTAAGGTACGATGTCTGGGAGTTTGTAGGCAACAAAAAAGTAAAGAGCCTGAGAAATTATGGTATAATTAGTTAACCCATGATGCCAGATGTCTTCCCTGGTGGCTCAGATGGTAAAGAATCTGCCTGCAGCCCAGGAGACCCAGGTTCAATCCCTGGGTCGAGAAGATCCCCTGGAGAAGGGAAAGGCCACCCAGCCCACTATTCTTGCCTGGAGAAACCCATGGACAGAGAAGCCTGGAGAGCTACAGTCCATGGGGTTGCAAAGAGTTGGACATGACTGAAGCAACTTAGCACACACAAGTTTTGTCATAGTTTTCCCTCCAAGGACCAAGTGTCTTTTAATTTCATAGCTGCAAGCGCCTTCCATAGTGATTTGGGATCACCAGAAAATAAAATGTCACTGCTTCCACTTTTTCCCCTTCTACATGTATATGAAAGGGAAAGTGTTAGTTGCTCAGTTCTGTCCAACTTTTGGGTATATACTCTTTAATGTGTCTTTGTGTGTATTTGTTATTTTTATGGATTTTATGTATTTGTGTCTTTTATATGTCTTTTATGTGTCTCTGTGTATATTCTTTTATATGTATATATATCTATTAATATTTTCTTTTTTGTTAACTGGAAATAGAACTGCCATATGACCCAACAATCCCACTGCTGGGCATACACACTGAGGAAATCAGAATTGAAAGAGACATGTGTACCCCAGTGTTCACTGCCGCACTGTTTACAATAGCTAGGACATGGAAGCAATCTAGATGTCCATCGGCAGACGAATGGGTAAGGAAGTTGTAGTACATATATACACAATGAAATATTACTCACCTATAAAAAAGAATGCATTTGAGACAGTTCTAATGAAGTGGATGAAACTGGAGCCTATTACACAGAGTGACATAAGTCAGAAAGAGAAACACCAATACAGTATATTAAAGCATATATATGGAATTTAGAAAGATGATAATGATGATACTATATGCAAGGCAGCAAGAGACACAGATACAAAGAACAGAATACTGGACTCTGTGGGATAAGGCAAGGGTGGGATGATATGAGAGAATAGCATTGAATCATGTATATTACCATATGTAAAATAGATGACCAGTGCAATTTGGATGCGTGAAGCAGGGCATTCAAAGCTGGTGCTCTGGAACAACCCAGACGGATGGGGTGAGGAGGGAAGTGGCAAGGGGGTTCAGGATGGGAGGGCACTTGTGTGCCCATGGCTGATCCACGTTGGTGTGGGGCAGGGCCACCACAGTGTTGTGAAGTGATTGTCCTCCAGTTAAAACAAATAAATGAATTTTTAAAAATTCACACTCAAAAAAATAAATTTTACTTTTTGTTCTACACACACATACATGTGTGCACAGACATCCCTGTAAGAGGACTGGAAGGACATAACCCAAATTCTTAACCATGCTTTATGCTACGTTCTTCCAAATTGCTTCAATTTTTGGTAATAGTAACACAGTTATATATATTTTGTGTAATTATTAAAATATTTTTAAAATAAAGTTTAGGCACTGTTTGTAAAATTATTCTTTAATAATTTTATATTTTGACTAAACACTGTAAGACTGAAGTAAAAAGGAGCTGTACAAAAACATTGTACCTAGTCAGCAAAGTCATTACTCACAGGCATACAGATTAATAATTCTGAAGTTGCTATACATGTATACTAGGATTGAACACATGAGTAAATTATCACTGATACTGGGAGCAAGCTTCTCATTGTTGGAAAGAAAAATAAAGAGGGGAGAGGGGAAGGTAAGAATGAACCATGTGATACTACATTAGGTTTGAAATCATCAGTATGAACAATATGAAGCAACGGACAAACAATTAATCTCAAAAATATACAAGCAACTCCTGTAGCTCCATTCTAGGAAAATAAACGACCCAATCAAAAAGTGGGCCAAAGAACTTAACAGACATTTCTCCAAAGAAGACATAAAATGGCTAACAAACACATGAAAAGATGCTCAACATCACTCATTATCAGAGAAATGCAAATCAAAACCATAATGAGGTACCATTTTACACCAGTCAGAATGGCTGCCATCCAAAAGTCTACAAGCAATAAATGCTGGAGAGGATGTGGAGAAAAGGGAACCCTCTTACACTGTTGGTGGGAATGCAAACTAGTACAGCCACTATGGAAAACAGTGTGGAGGTTCCTTAAAAAGCTGCAAATAGACCTGCCATATGATCCAGCAATCCCACTGCTGGGCATATACACTGAGAAAACCAGAATTGAAAGAGCCACGTGTACCCCAATGTTCATCGCTGCATTGTTTACAATAGCCAGGACATGGAAGCAACCTAGATGCCCATCAACTGACAAATGGATAAGAAAGCTGTGGTACATATACACAATGGAATATTACTCAGCATTAAAAAAAAATTCATTTGAAGCAATTCTACTCAGATGGACGAAACTGGAGCCCATTATCCAGAGTGAAGTAAGCCAGAAGCAAAAACAACAATACAGTATATTAATGCATATATATGGAATTTAGAAAGACGGTAACGAGAACCCAACATGCGAGACAGCAAAAGGAACGCAGATGTATAGAATAGACTCGTGGACTTTGTGGATGAGGGTAAGGGTGGGATGATATGGGAGAAGGGCATTGAAGCATGTTAATTGTCATGTGTCTAATCAATCGCCAGCCCAGGATTGATGCTCGGGGCTGGTGCAGCGAGATTTCCCGGGGGGGAGGGGGGGGGGAGGGGGGGCCGGAGGGGGGTTCATGAGGGGAACCATATGTAAACCCATGGTGATATCATGACAATGTATGGCAAAAACAATAAAAAAAAAAGTCAATATAGATATAGGTGAATTAAGCAATAACTATACATATGTATATATACACAAGTTAGTATACATATCATACATATATTTTCTAGCTCTGACCACTGAGAGTGCCTTGAAATAATAATATCACAATAGCAGTGAACAAATCACGAATCTAGAACTTGGTTTCTAATACCATTCTCCAATAAAAGGAATCAGGGATCCTTGACACAGTGACCAATTCTAGAACCAGATTAGGGAAAATGCAAGCTGATCTTGGAGCATCTTGCAGTGCCAGAAGGTAAGAAAATGCCCCCCCAAAGAGGGGCACAGGTGGGGACACAGAAGTCAACATTGATACAGAAGAACAATTTAAGCAACAAAACAAATAATGTGGTATTGAACTATAACTCAAAGTATAAAATAAATATCTGAGCTCAAATGGATATAAATAAATGATTAAATAGGAGAAAAGAAAAATCTCCCATATACAAGAGTTCCAAAGAGTTTGTATGTGTACTCACTACCTCAAGAAGGTGAAGCCTAACTCCTGTGACCCCTTGATTATGGGTTATATTTAGTGACTTGTTTAAAAGAGTAGAGTATGGGGGGGAAATGTAACTTTATCATTAAGAAAACCCAACAGACATTACATAAGCCAGGTGAACAAGGCTAATGTCACCAGTGATAAGTCAAACTCACAAGTATACTTAACACAGTGTGGCAAGAATCATCCTTTGTCCCCCTGACCATCCTCCCAAACAGATTCTTTACCATCTGAACCACTAGAGAAGCCCTTCAAACACCCATAACACTAGTCTAAACATGAGAAAAACATTAGACGATGCCAAATTAAGGAATGTTCTACAATATGTCTGACTGGCACTCCTTAAAAATAAGGAAAATCTGAGAAAATGCCACAGACCAAAGATGCTAAGGAGATATGACAACTAAGCGTAATGCGGTATGCTACATAGAAACCTGGAACAGAAAAGGGGCACTAGGGAAAAATCAATGAAATCTGAATAAACTGTGGAGTTTAATTATTAATTGGGCTTTCTGTGTAACTCAGTCAGTAATGCATCTATCTGCCTGCAATGTGTGAGACCTGGGTTCAGTTCCCTGGGTTGGGAAGTTTCCCTGGAGAAGGAAATGGCAATGCATTCCAGTATTCTTGCCTGGAGAATCCCATGGACAGAGGAGCCTGGCAGGCTACAGTTCATAGGATAGCGAGAGTCGGACACGACTTAGCACTATCTTTCTTCTTTCTTAATTATTAATAATGCATCAATATTTGGTTCACTGGTTTGACAAATGTGAACTAATATAAGACGTTAATAGGGAAACTGGGTGAGGGATGTACAAGAAGTTTGTACTGATACAGCTTTTTTCTTTTTAAATTCAAAATTTTTTAACACATTAAAATGGTGTTTTTAAAATTTTAACATAAAATTTTCCATCTTAACCATGTCTAAGCAGAAAGTTCAGCAGTGTTAGGTACATTATCACAGTTATTTGCCACACCTCTAAAACTTTCTCGTTCTGCAATGCTAAAACTCCACACCCATTAAGCAGCTACTCGTGTCCACCTCCCCGCAGTCCTTGGATACCATCATTCTGTGTTTCTACGGATCGGACTACTCTAAATCCTCGTTAAGTGGAATCATAAACCATTTGTCTTTTTGTTACTGGCTTATTGTTCACTTAGCACAATGTCCTCAGAGTTCAACCATGTTGTAGTGTCAGTAGCCTGTTATAACAGAATACCACAGACTGTGGCTCACACAGCAGGCATGTATTTCTCACGGATCTGGAGCCTAGGAAGTCTGAGATCACAGTGCCAGCATAGTCAGGTTCTGGTGAAAGCCCTCTTTCTGGTTTTCAGACTTCTTGCTATTTGTTCACATGGTGGAGAGTGAGCTCTAGCCTCTTCCTTTTCTTAAAGGACACTAGCTTCATCATGGGGGCTCCATTTTCATGATCTTATCTAAACCTAATTTCTTGCCACAAGGCTTCACGTTCTAACATCATTACAATGAGAATTAAGATTTCAAACTATTCAGTCCATAACAGTCAAAGTTTACCTTCTTTTTAAGGGAATATATATATATGTATATATATATATATATATATATACATATATGTCACATTGCCACATAGCCACATATTTTTATCCACTGACACAGAGGTTATTTCTACTGCTTGGCTGTTGTGAATACTGATGCTATGAACATAGGTGTGCAAATATTTCTTTTGGGTATAATTCAGAAATGGAACTGTTGAATTGTACAGTAATTCTATTTCTAATTTAGGTTTCAGGGTTAGGTCTTTGATCCTTTTGAGTTAATTTTTATATATGATATTAGATAAGGTACAACTTAATTATTTTGGTAGTGGATATCCAGTTTTCCTAAAACCATTTGTTAAAGAGACCATCCCTTCCCCATTGAATCATATTGGCATCCTTGTTTAAAATCATTTGACCATATATGTTAGTTGAGTTTTGTACTGTTTTGTATTTAATTGATTTACATGCTTGACTTTATGCTAGTACTAAAACGTTTTGATCATTATAGCTGCATGTAAGTTTTGAAATCAGGAATTTATAGATGTCTAACTTTGTTGTTCCTTCTCAAGAATTTTTGGTTATTCAGTTTCTTGAAATGATGTACAAATTTTAGTACATTTTACATAAATCTAAAATAATTCTAAAATTAAAAATTTATACAAAATGTCACAGATATTTTTATCTATCAACAAATACAGATATTCCTATGTATTTTAATGACTATGAAATATAACATTGTATGTAGGCATTAAACTGACACAATTTCTTATCAATGGACAATTAGGATTTTGCCAATGTTACGCTCTACAAACTAATTCAGTGAACATTCTTGTGCATATATCTTTTCTAACAAGGGCAATTATCCTTTCAGATGTCAGCACTTGAAGCAATTCCTAAATCAAAGTATATTTCATTTTAAATGTTGATTTATGCGTAACTATACTATAGGAGTAACAGGCAAGTTTGGCATTGGAGTACAAAATGGCACAGGGCAAAGGCTAACAGAGTTCTGCCAAGAGAACACACTGGTCACAGCAAACACCTTCTTCCAACAAGACAAGAGAAGACTTTACACACGGACATCACCAGATGGTCAATACTGAAATCAGACTGATTATATTCTTTGCAGTCTAAGACGTAGAAGCTCTCTACAGTCAGCAAAAACCAGACCAGGAGCTGACTGTGGCTAGAATCATGAATGCCTTATTGCCAAATTCAGACTTAAACTGAGAAAGTAGGGAAAACCACTAGACCATTCAGGTATGACCTAAATCAAATCCCTTATGATTATACACTGGAAGTGACAAATAGATTCAAGGGATAAGATCTGACAGGGTGCCTGAAGAACTATGGATGGAGGTTCATGACATTGTATAGGAGACAGTGATCAAGACCATTCCCAAGAAAAAGAAATGCAAAAAGTCAAGACTGTTGTCTGAGGAGGACTTACAAATAGCTGAGAAAAGAAAAGAAGCTAAAGGCAAAGGAGAAAAAAAAAGATATAACCATCTGAATGCAGAGTTCCAAAGAATAGCAAGGAGAAATAAGAAAGCCTTCCTCGGTGAGCATTGCAAAGAAACAGAGGAAAACAATAGAATAGGAAAGACTAGAGATATCTTCAAGAAAACTAGAACTACCAAGGGAACATTTCATGCAAAAATGGGCACAATAAAGGACAGAAATGGTATGGACCCAAAAGAAGCAGAAGATACTAAGAAAAGGTGGCAAGACTACACAGAAGAATGATACAAAAAAGATCTTAATGATCCAGATACCCATGATGGTGTGATCACTCACCTAAACACAGACATCCTGGAGTCTGAAGTCAAGTGGGCCTTAGGAAGCATCACTATGAACAAAGCTAGTGGAAGTGACGGAATTCCAGCTGAGCTATTTCAAATCCTACAATATGATGCTATGAAAGTGCTGCACTCAATATGCCAGCAAATGTGGAAACCTCAACAGTGGCCACAGGACTGGAAAAGGTCAGTTTTCATTTCAATCCCAAAGAAAGGCAGTGCCAAAGAATGTTCAAACTACCACACAATTGCACTCATCTCACACATTAGCAAAGTAATGCTCAAAATTCTCCAAAGCAAGGCTTCAACAGTATGTGAACCAAGAACTTCCAGATGTTCAAGCTGGTTTTAGAAAAGGCAGAGGAACCAGAGATCAAATTGTCAACATCTGCTGGATCATCAAAAAAGCAAGAGAGTTCCAGAAAAACATTTACCTCTGCTTTATGGACTATGTCAAAGCTTTTGATTGTGTACATCACCTTAAACTGTGGAAAATTCTGAAAGAGATGGGAATAGCAGACCACCTTACTTGCTTCCTGAGAAATCTGTATGCAGATCAAGAAACAACAGTTAGAACCAGACATGGAACAACAGACTGGTTCCAAATTGGGAAATGAGTAGGTCAAGGCTGTATACTGTCACCCTGCTTATTTAACTTATATGCAGAGTACACCATGCAAAATGTTGGGCTGGATGAAGCAGAAGCTGGAATCAAGATTGCCGGGAGAAATATCAATAACCTCAGATATGCAGATAACATCATCCTTCTGGTAGTAAGCAAAAAGGAATTCAAAAGCCTCTTGATGAAAGTGAAAGAGGAGAATGAAAAACCTTCATTTTCCAAAGGGGGAAGTGAGCTCTGTCTCTCATCAAGTAAACAACTAATGGAGATTCTCTGGCAGAAAGATGGCAGTGCTATTAAAGACAGACTGAGACGCTGAGCTGCCTGCAGATTGGCAAATGTCAACTAAATGGCAGCAAAACCCTCAAGCGTAACATCTAATAATTTTTTTTCTGTATCTATAATTGATAATTAGTTAAAGAATACTAGGTGAGCATACCTTCAGATTGACATTATTGGTATCCTTAATCTATGCTGGTAAATTTCTTCAACTAAATATTTTGGACATTTTTCATCTTCAGCAAAAGCTAGCAGGCAAACACACAGGAATGCATATTTCTAACATGTTAATTTCAACTAAGTATTGAAATTTAAAGTCCCCTATGAATCCAAGAACCTCAAAAATATTACAATGATCCATCCTAATAATACTCCTAAGCAAAGAAACTTTTCTCCTGAAATGAATTCTACAAGCATATGTTTGAGACTCAGTTAAAAAAAAACACATCATTATGACACTACAAAGTTAGCTGGTCAAAAAACCTATATGTTTAAAAAAATGATATGCTTTTTACAGCTGAGTAATATTCCACTGTATATATGTACCATTATGCAGAATGAAGTAAGTCAGAAAAACAAATATCATATATTAATGCAAATATACAGAATCTAGAAAAATTGAATTGATGAACCTATTTTCACAGTGGGGGAAGGAGAGACTTGGATGAATGGAGAAAGTAGCATCAAAATATATACACTATCATATGTAAAATAGATACCTTGTAAGAAGTTGTTATATGACAGAGGGTACCCAGCTTGGTACTCTGTGATAACCAGAAGGACAGGATGAGGGGAGGAGAGGGAGGTTTACCAGGGAGGGGATATATGTATAATCATGGCTGATTTGTGTTGCTGAATGGCAGAAACCTGGGCTCAGATGGTAAACAATCTGCCTGCAATGCCAGAGACCCAGGTTTGATCCCTCGGTTTGGGAGATCCCTTGGAGAAGGGAATGGCAATCCACTCCAGTATTCTTGCCTGGAAAATCTCATGGACAGAGGAGCCTGGCAGGCTACAGTCTATGTGGTCACAAAGAGTCGGACAGGACTGAGCGACTAACACACACACGGCAGAAACCAACACAACATTGTAAAGCAGTTTTCCTCCAATTAAAAAGTAAATTTAAAAAATGATGTGACAATTTTATAGTTTTTTTAGTCTTTTTGAGATACTATAAAATACCTAAGTAGTTTGCCAGAATTATCTACTTTCCAGCCAATGATTTAAACTTCATAAACACTGTTTCAAAGATGGTAGAGAAAATGTCTAAGATTCCATTCTATTCCTTATCCAAAAGTAATCAGCCTGACCTTTATCAAAACTTATTATAGTTAGCCAAGATGGAAATTACATCTAAGGTGAACATTTTAAATCATCAGGGGAAAAAAGTGCAAAATATGATATAATGAATATGTCCTTGGGCTAATTAAAATAATGTCAAATATCGCAAAAACTATTTTTTAAATCTGAGCTTTTGCAAATGAAGGGGTGAGAAGTCTTGTTATTTTCAGGCAGGAAGGTGGGACGCAGACAACTGCTCTCCCAATCCCAGCCACTTTTCTTAGATTGTAAATTGTAACCACCTTACACATTTCATTTGGTTCCAAATGACTTTTGGATAGGGATATTCACTGAAATGAAATCCACTCTCCAAGAAAAAAAATTCATGATCAAGAAGGATATTGGGTCTATTATTCAACCTTTCCCTGAAGCTGTACCTCAATGTATGGCTGTAATGGTTATGCTCATGGAAGTATTCTGGTACACATAGATTCTATTCTTAACTTATATGTGACATTTACAATATCCTTTGGTATAAACATTACTCTTCGATATTACGCAGTGCAGTTCAGTCACTTAGTCCTGTCCAACTCTTTGCGACCCCATAAACTGCAGCATGCCAGGCCTCCCTGTCCATCACCAACTCCCAGAATCCACCCAAACCCATGTCCACTGAGTTGGTACTGTCATCCAACCATCTCATCCTCTGTCGTCCCCTTCTTCTCCTGCCTTCAATCTTTCTCAGCATCAGGGTCTTTTCAAATGCGTCAGCTCTTCGCAACAAGTGGCCAAAGTACTGGACTTTTGGTTTCAGTATCAGTCCTTCAATGAACACCCAGGACCGATTTCCTTTAAGATGGACTGGTTGGATCACGTTGCAGTCCAAGGGACGCTCAAGAGTCTTCTCCAACACCACAGTTCAATAGCATCAGTTCTTCTGCACTCAGCTTTCTTTAGAGTCTAACTCTCACATCTATACATGACTGGAAAAACCATAGCCTTGACTAGACAGACATTTGTTGGCAAAGTAATATCTCTGCTTTTTAATATGTTGTCTAGGTTGGTCATAACTTTCCTTCCAAGGAGTAAGTGTCTTTTAACTTCATGGCTGAAATCACCATCTGCAGTGATTTTGGAGCCCAGTTATTTTGCACTTTGCTGGAGCACCTGTGAAGAGATACCCCACATCCAAGGTAAGAGCAAACCAAGTAAGAAGGTAGGCACTGAGAGAGGGCATCAGAGGGCAGACAGACTGAAACCACAATCACAGAAAACCAGTCAATCTGATAACATTGACCACAGCCTTGTCTAACTTAATGAAACTAAGCCACGCCATGTGGGGCCACCCAAGACGGACGGGTCATGGTGGAGAGGTCTAACAGAACGTGGTCCCCTGGAGAAGGGAATGGCAAACCACTTCAGTATTCTTGCCTTGAGAACCCCATGAACAGTATGAAAAGGCAAAAAGATAGGACACTGAAAGATGAACTCCCCAGGTTGGTAGGTGCCCAGTATGCTACTGGAGATCTGTGGAGAAGTAACTCCAGAAAGAATGAGGGGATGGAGCCAAAACAAAAACAACACCCAGTTGTGGATGGGACTGGTGATAGAAGCAAGGTTTGATGCTATAAAGAGCACTATGGCATAGGAACCTGAAAGGTTAGGTCCATGAATCAAGGCAAACTGAAAGTGGTCAAACAGATGACAAGGGTGAACATCAACATTCTAGGAATCAGCAAACTAAAATGGACTGGAATGGGTGAATTTAACTCAGATGACCGTTACATCTACTACTGTGGGCAGGAATCCCTTAGAAGAAATGGAGTAGCCATCATGGTCAACAAAAGAGTCTGAAATGAAGTACTTGGATGCAATCTCAAAAACAACAGAATGATCTCTGTTCATTTCCAAGGCAAATCATTCAATATCACAGTAATCCAAGCCTATGCCCCAACCAGTAATGCTGAAAAAGCTGAAGTTGAACAGTTCTATGAAGAGCTACAAGACCTGTTAGAACTAACACCCCAAAAAAGATGTCCTTTTCATTACAGGGGACTGGAATGCAAAAGTAGGAAGTCAGGAAACACCTGGAGTAACAAGCCAATTTGGCCTTGGAGTACAGAATGAAGCAGGGCAAAGGCTAATAGAGTTTTGCCAAGAAACACACTGGTCATAGCAAACACCCTCTTCCAACAACACAAGAGAAGACTCTACACATGGACATCACCAAATGGTCAACACCAAAATCAGATTGATTACATTCTTCAGAGCCAAAGATATTACTAGAACACCCTTAAAAGATTCTACCCCTCAGAACAAACTGAGTTATTCTGAGATAAATGACCCCTGAAAACCTCAGTGATTACACACAGGCATCTACAGATCCAGTCCATGCAATCTTCACTCTGACTCCCAGCCTTACAGAACTATTCCGATTGGGAATATCATTGGTTTTCTTTGTAGTGTCAAAGAAAGAGAGCATGATAAAATAAATCCCTGTCCAGAGGTGATATCAGCAAGGCTAGTCACCTCACCTTACCTGAGTTCAACAAGATGGCGACACATCAACCTTATTCAGGAAGGGGCAATGAAATGTTGGGAAACAATCTCCCATAAATATGTTCTTACTCTTTAGGAGTTGTCAAAATTACTTGTTTGAGCCTAAAACGTTAAGGACAAGACCCTCAAAATATTTGCCACTTTGGGAGACATCTTGGATGCTCCAGTAGTCGCACTCTGCTCTCTTTCAACCTTCAACTGAACATCTTTCTAGTATCTAATATTAACTGTTAATGCTCTGTTACCATCTATAGGGAAATAAGTGGCATTAGTATACAGTTAAACATTGGCGCTCCCCTGAAGCCAACACTAGAGCAGCTATACAACTCTTCACCTTCAGAGGAGGCAGGGTGTCCTTTTCAGGGTGGAGACTATAGACTACTCTTTCTGTTACTCTGCATCTTACAGTAAACCTAAAGCAAACAATCTAGATGTACTGGGGATTAATCTGCTGTGTAGAGGGTTGCAGCCTCTCTTCCTCTCTTGTTCAGAAAACTTGCCTACCTACTATTAGTGCTTGAAATTTTTTGATAGTTTTAAGTTTTGAGAATGTACCTGCTTAAACCTATATCATATGTTGGTATGGCAAAATTCTAGAATTTTTCTATTTTTAACTCATTGATATACAAAAACTTTACCATAAAGACACTTGGCTATTTAGATATTTGAAGTTTGTGAATCAATGAACACATTTTGTAGGGTTTCCCAGATGGCTCAGTGGTAAAGAATTGACATGCAATGCAGGAGATGAGGATTCAGTCCCTGGGTCATGAAGATCCCCTGAAGGAGGAAATGACAACCCACTCCAATATACTTGCCTGGAAAATTCTATGGAAGGAGGAGTCTGGTGGGCTACAGTCCACAGGGTCACAAAGAGTCAGACACGACTAAGTGACTGAGCACACACACACACACACACATTCTGTAGATGCCCAATGATTAAAACTAAAATAAGGCCTCTCATAAACTAGAGAACGCTAGCCAATGTCATGCAAGGAACATACAGATGTGACACTGCATAATAACTCTAAGGAACCACCTCATAGAAGCCATCTATTAACTACATAGCATTTTTTTTGCTGTTTACTTTCAGTTCCATACTTAAAAATGACAAGAGGGTGCCTTCAAAAATATTTGCATTAAATTTGATAAAAGTGATACAAGTACATTAATGAGCTAATTTGTTTGATGAGTAAAAGAAATAACCAAAGAATTTACAAAAGGAAAATATTAATAAAAAACTTATTACATGATGTTTTACTTCATCTGTAATCAACAAAATATAAACTATTTTTTCCTTCTAATTGGCATAGAATTTTTTCAAATTTTTGAACAAGTCTTTCAAAATAGGTGAATATGTATCTTTTGTATACAACTATAAAAGTATAATTTCAGTGTGAATATCTTCAATATAACCTACATAGCATTCTTGTCAAAAATTATCAACCTGAATACAGCCATGAGAAAAAACATTTTTTAATCCATTTTATGGAAAAGTCTACAAGACAATTGGCTTGAACTGTTCAAAAATACAAAGGTCAATGTTGTTGTTTAGTTGCTAAGTTGTGTTCGACTCTTTTGCAACCCCATGGACTGTAGCCCGCCAGGCTCCTCTGTCCATGGGGTTTCCCAGGCAAGAATACCTGAGTGGGTTGTCATTTCCTTCTCCAAGGGGTGTTCCCCACCCTGGGATTGAATTCACGTTTCCTGCATTGTAGGCAATTTCTTTACCACTGAGCAACCTGGGAAGCCCCTACAAAGGTCATTATAAAGAAAAAAAAACTAAAATAGTGGGAGTAGGGATGTTCTATATTGAAGGACACTATTTAAATAGGAGACTAAACAGTCTTCTTTAATCTAATGATAACTATATGCAGTGTGTAATCCTCAACTGGCCCCTGGATTGAAAGGGAGGAAAGAAGGAAAGGGAGGGAGGAGGTAAATAAAGAGGAGGCAGGAAAGGATGAAGGAAAGCTATAGAGCTATATAAAAGGCATTTGGGGAACAACTGAGGACATCTGGACATGGACTACATTTTAGAAGCTATTATTATACTGTTAAATTCTTGAGAAAATAATATTGAGATTTTGTAGGAGAGCATCCTTGCTTTTGGGAAACATACAATAAGACACTGAAGAATAAGATATGATGTCTGAGACTTTCAAAGGGTTCAGCAACAAAAACGACAAAGAAAATTCAATACTAGGCATCAATCACAATATCATCTATAATAATAATGATTATAGTCTAAATATTCACAGTTTAAATGTCTATATAATGAAGTTATATATTTTAAAATATGTTTTTAACTAGTTTTTCCTCACAGACTATATATTATTTAAGAGGTGCTTTTCCAAAAGGCTGCTTTTTTTCAAATGACATAATTTTTAATGTGACTTCTTTGAAATATAAGGAGTACCAGAGAATCACCAAATTTAATGCAAAGACTAGTAAGGATATTTTTTTTTAAACTAGTGAGATGGTTGGATGGCATCACCCACTCAAAGGACATGAGTTTGAGCAAGCCCCAGGAGTTAGTGATGGACAGGGAAGCCTGGCATGCTGCAGTCACGGGGTCGCAAAGAGTCAGACACAACTGAGCAACTGAACTGAACTGAGTAAGTTTCTGAAGTAACATTCCAGTTTCTCACCAATCAGTTCCTTCATATTGAAGGATTCCATGCAAACAAACCCACTGGCAAAAATGTGATAAAGAAACACATTATAGTTTCAAACTTTGTTTCCTGTTGTCAAAACAAGGACCTAGTAGGAAAGAAAAAGGAGACAGTGGCCAATCAGGTATGTACTATGTAGTTCAAGAAGGCTGAAAAAGTAGATTTTTAAGACACTCTCAGATATTCTGGAATAGGTTAGACAATAAGCATTATCAGGTAACACCTTAGTAGCAAAATGCAAGAAATATTCAAGAAGAGTAATCAAGAGGAAGGAAAAACAAAGTGCTGAAGCATAAAATGTCATAAAGACAAACTTTTCCTACTACTCTTTTTCTAGGATCAGTCCTGGCACCCACATAAAACTCTCTCTCTAGGTTCCTTTCCATTGTACCCTGAACAATAATCTCATGTCATCTCTGGCATATAAGCATAGGTTACTGATCTGTTCTATCTCCCTCTTGCCAAACAACAGGAAGAGTAGAGAGACCAGAATTGCAATGTCTTAGGTCTACCAATGGGACCACCTGGAAAGGCAGCTTTCCTGTGGAACCTGTCTTCTCTGACTGAAACTTACTCAGTAAGACTGTTCATTCCTGACCTCCTGCCCCTTTGACACTGATCTGTCCTAAAGAGGACGCCAATATATCGTCTGTCAAATTTATATTAGAAAGCCAGAGCCTAAGGTCCCTATTTCTATATTGCACACAATGCTTTATGTCAAACTTTGATAAACATGAAATCACATTTTCAAAGGTTAAAAAACAAGTGTCAGTCAGTCAAAAATAGCTGATCACTGTGAGTGTCTCACTGGGTGACCTTGAACTCTTTCATGACTCTGAGGTCAATGGTATGTCATTAGAAAAGGAATTTCTTATAGATTTATGATAAGCTCACTTCTTTGACAATGATCTTGACATTAGAAACCATTTTAAGTTGTCCATCTTCAAACACCTACCTAGTGAATGAAAGCATAAAGCTATAAAGGGATTGATCGTGCTTTCAACTGTGCAATGAACTATTTGCACGCTATGAAATAGATGTTAATAGGAGTTAATACATGCATATCTATGAGACAAAGAATCTTAAGATTTCAACAAAATCTGAGATTCAATAAAAAGGGAAAAGAAGGTAGAAGAAAAATAAAACAAAGAAATATTCAGTATTTACCACACATTCTATTTCCAGTTCTATTTTAATTATATATGATAGAAGAAAGTTAGCAGGTAGATTATGCAAGTATCTTCCAAGGTCTGAAAGACTTACGGAATTCACTTTCATTACATTACGGCTAGAGAAAAAATTTAAATATTGCTCTTAGATTTCTAAAATGCCACACAAATATATTAATTAATGCTATCAAAAGCTTGTCAAAGTCACTTTTTAATATGAAATACTAAGGGATTAAATATAACCCAAGACAGGGCTACTCTATTTAAATAATAGAAAGTGTCGTGCACATTTCTTAATTACTCACAAAATGTGGTTCTTTTCTAGAAATAATGTTTTGTTGGTTAGTCTTTATTTTTTTGGCTGGTTTTGACTACCTGAAAAATACAAAGAGAAGAAAGAAGTTAATTTACATCTCTCTTCAGTTTCTCCAAATATCAAAACTATGAGCAATCAGAGTTTATGAGCAATCTGAATTGCACAGATCTGTTACAGACATAATCACAGATGATTATGGCAAACATACTTCTATTTTTTTCATTCTTTGAATATTAAAAATTAGCTTATTACCATCCTTCCAGAAATGCATAATGGAAATAAAATATATCTCATAACTTCTTAACTATGATTTTAAAGAAAGTGATAACCACTTGAGTGTTCTGCAGAAATACAAGGGCATGAATATAGGCTGCTGCCCCTAAACATGAATTAAGCTGTGGGTTTCAAATGTTTTCAATAATATGATATTCTGTACTGTGTCTTTCATATCAGATGAAATATGACAAAAATAATGATGAGTAGCTTTATAAATATTTATCAAACACAGTTCTTTTGTGTTTCCAACTCTGATAATCAAGTTCATCGTATTTTAGTCTGTGCATTTCCTTACTGACATTTGCTAAGACTTAAGTAAAGATGGTCACTGAGGGGAAGACAGCCCATAAACCCTATACTTAGTCACTTTAGACTCACATCTACTTGCAGGAGATATACATGACAGATCTATTGTTCTGTATTAGCAGGACATTGTCCCAGTATATGAACACATGCAAACTACTCAGGAAGGCCTTTGAATATTTAAGGCAAGACACTAGTGGCTCATCCCAGTGGGAACCGAAGAAAAGGGGAACCTGATTAAATTTAATGTCATTGTCACTTTTTTTTCATTGCGAAGAATTATATAGGTAGCCATAGCTACCACACTGTTCAGACAGCATGACCACAATATTCCCCTCAGAGGTTGGCGTCAAGGACTGAATTATTCACTCAAAGAATGTGATTCATTGCTGGATGTGGTTCTTACGAGATTAAAAGAGTCATCAGGATATAAAATTCACAGACATATTCTAGGGGCAAAAGTAAAACCACTGCAACCTTTTGATCACTGATTAGGTTTTATAATAATAATCTGTTAAAAATTATATATTTTTAGTATAGTTTGGACTGTGAATCCAGGTCTCTCTCTATCTCTTTAATTTAAAAATCACTTTGAAGTTAAAAAGGTTTCATATAAACTGTTGAAAGAGTTTATAACAAGACCTCTTTTTATTCCTACTCCTTTTTAAAGGGAAGCTACTAAATCAATATTTAATTATGCTAGTCTATCATATGTACAGCTCTGAGTAAAACCTGATAATTCCCAAAAAATGTTCAGCATCAGCAAATAAGCATTATAACCTAACAATGTTTATCATACACACTGTCCTAACTTTATAATTTTCCTTGTCCCAGGTAAATATTTTCAAATGTCTATAGTCATTTCTATATACGTATTTCACCTAAAGTCAATTAATATATTTTTAAAATAATATAAGTTTAAAATTTAAATTTCAGATAGTTTTCACTTACTCATCTAATCAAATAATATCTCTCACATAAGGAAACATGCTATTATTTAGCCATGTATGTTAAATTTCTGATCTTTTTTACTAATATCAGGCCCTGCTCTTTAAAAGTCTACATAAAAGTAAACGAAAGCTGCTGCATAAGGTAGTCCACCAAGGAAGTAATTGGTGGCTTTTGATAAACTCAGGGGACTAGTAACAAGCTTTCCATTGCAGAATGTCAGTTCATCAGTTCAAACTCAGTCCATACAAGCCTGACTAAAAGCCATGCCACCTGAGTGTCACTCACTGGAGTTCATAATATGAACTGGAGGCAGACTCAGTCTACAACCCAGCACCCACCATCATAACTGGCTCCCTCGTTTGAAGTCTCAGGAGACTGAATGGGCAATGGAATTTGAACTACCAACTCATTCTGGTCTCACCAGGGAAGGATAAAAGCTCCCTAGTGGGGCTACTTGGCGAAGCTAGTAAAGATGCTATTGTGTCCTAGACCTGTCCTATAGATAAATAGAGAGCTTTCCTCTGTACAAGGACACAGTTAAGGACCTTTAAAACACCAAGTAATTCATTCTGCCTACACGGGGTTAAAGAGATGGCCTTTGATGATTACTTTCAAAATAAAAACGTAAATGAGCTTCTTTGTTTCAGTCTACTTGGTAATAATATTGTGAGAGAATATTAATTGTATTGCAAAGAACAACTTGTACTCTTAAGTAAAACCTAATTATATTATATTCCAATAAAATTTTATTTACTGAAATGAGATTATATATAGAGTTTTCTTAAATACAACATTATTCCACAGCATGAAAACATATTAACTCAGAGACTATAATTTCTTTCTATTTTAAAAAAAATTCTATGTAGATTCTATGTATTGATTATTTAAATTAGATGCCCACAGAGATACCACTTTATTGAGAATTGGGTTGATTACCATGGAATTTGTGAGAAGACGACTGTAAGCAGAGGAAGCTTTGGAGATGCAACTTTCCCCCTGAAATACCAAGGGATATTTTCCTCGGTGTAGTGTTAAACAATGTGCTTTCAACAATAAATTGACAATGCCTTTCCTGAGGCTTGTGGTGTGGTCACGGTGTTGATCTTGTCTTTTCTTCTTAATGTGCTCCCATACCAGAGACATTACAATGGTCATTCACAAAAACTACAGTACGGAGAAGTTTAAGATGCTTCTTCTGTAATGTTTCTTTCTTCTATCTGCAGCTGGGGGGTTACAGCTGGTGTCCTGTTTTTTGTTTTTTGTTTTTTGTTTTTGGTTACCTGAATGGATTTCCGCTTCTTAACTGTACCAGCTTGCCATTCATTATGATGATAGGTTCAATCAGAATATTTTAGTGTCCTTTGGTTTCTGAGTTACCTCTCATTCTTTAAACAGTTTTAAAACAAGTTTTGCTAATGTTGAACATTTTATTATTTAATCCCATCGGTTCTATTCTTTTATAATTATCTGAAACTCTCTCATAAAATGACTAATAGCTGCAAATAAAAATGAGGGGGAAATTTTAACTGAAATCTGGATGTAGGGGATTTTTCTTTTTAAATGGCTATCAACAGAAAAGAAGTTATTATAAATGAAATTTCAGTTTCTGTTGAAACACAGCTTCTTGATATTACATTGGTAAATGTAAGAAAAATGAAGCACAGAGTAATTAAAAGTAGGTTCACTGCTTCTTAATCTAATATTTTCTTTAGGACTAGTGACTGAAAAGACTCGATACAAGGTTACTGCTAGCACTGCCCAAAACCAGATATTAAAACACCACAAACTTGAGTGCTTTTAATGACTCTGTGATCTGCATGCTTGCAACAGCAGCAGCAAATATTGATGGTGCCCTTACTATGTACAAGGCACCATACATACTACTTTACATTATTATATTAAATTAATTCTCACATTATCAAATCTATGAGGTAAGAACAAGTATGCCCATTACATAAACAAGGAAACTGGTGATTAAAGAGGCTAAGTAAATTGCCTAAGGTCTGCAGTGATCTAAACCTATTTGAATTCACACGGCTTGAGTTTAAAACTCTTTTTTAAATGCTGCATTATACAGTCTCACCACATTAATGTCACATTTGGATATTCATCAGCTGTGGATTTTTTATATACTACTATTCAAATATTATCCTTTGGGAGATGTATCTCCTGAAATTCCTTAATATTGTATTTGATTTGGTTTTTTTTTTTGACAAACAATATTTGGCACATATGTGACCTTGGGTATGTCATTTTACCTCTATGAGTCTCAACTCTCTCACCTCAAAAATGAAGTAAGTGAACTAACGTGTGTGCTAAGTCACTTCAGTCATGTCCAACTCTTCATTAACTCCATGGATTGTAGCTTGCCAGGCTCCTCTGTCCATGGGCTTCTCCAAGCAAAAATTCTGGAGTGGGTTGCCATGCCCTCCACCATGGGGATCTTCCCAAACCAGGGATTGAACCCATCTCTTATGGTTCCTGCATTGGCAGGCAGGTTCTTTACCAGTAGCGCTACCTGGGAAGACCAAGTGAATTAGATAGGTCTCTAAAAGTTGGTGCTTCCCTGGTGGCTCAGAGGTTAAAGCGTCTGCCTGCAATGCGGGAGACTCGGGTTCAATCGCTGGGTGGAGAAGATCCCTAGAGAAGGAAATGGCAACCCGCTCCAGTACTCTTGCGTGGAGAATCCCACGGACAGAGGAGCCTGGTAGGCTGTAGTCCACAGAGTCACGAAGAGTCGGATACGACTGAGCGACTTCATTTTCACTTTTCACTTTCATGCATTGGAGAAGGAAATGGCAACCCACTCCAGTGTTCTTGCCTGGAGAATCCCAGGAACGGGGGAGCCTGGTGGGCTGCCATCTATGGGGTGGCACAGAGTTGGACACGAATTAAGTGACTTAGCAGCAGCAGCAGCAGCATAAACTATGCCAAAACGTAATGCTTAAACAAAAACTAACCATGTCTTAGCATATGATTTTGTGAGTGAGAAATCTGGGTTGGGCTCAGATGCTGGTTCTTCTGCTGGACTAGGCTGGGTTCAGTCATGTATCCAGGGTAAGCAACAATCTCCGTTTTCCTGGGAATGAGGAGGTTCCTAGACTATGGGACTTTCAGTGCTAAAACTCAGAAAGTTCCAGGCAAACCAGGTTGTATCCTATATGTATCTGTTGTCAGCTGGCATTCAAGGTTTGACTCACATGTGTGGAGACTGACTGGTTATCAACAGATGCCACAAGGCACGTGAGCCACAGATCTGATCATCCTGCCAGGTTCATTTACATCATGGTGGGTATAGGATTCTCCTGAGCAGCAGGAGAAGCAAGTCCCACTGAGCAAAAAGTCTCTATTTGTATTACATTTGCTACTCTCCCATGGTTCAAGGCAAGTCCTATGGCTCAGACTCAAGGTTCAGAGTACTGTTCCAAGTTTATTGGTTATTAGTAGAATGCAGTTCCTTGCAAGTGTGGAATTAAAGTCCTGCTTCCTTGCTGGCTGTCATCTGGCATCAGTCTGAGCTCCTAGTAGCATTCCACAATTGCCTGACATATGCTCCTCTCCACAATGTGGCCCTGTGCTTCTTCAAGGCCAGATGGAAAATCTTTCCACCTCTTTTAGGAGCTCACCTGATTAGGTCAGACTCACCTCAAGTAATCTTTTGATCAACTCAAACTCAGTTGACTAGGAACCTTAATTATCTGCAAATCTTAATTATATCTGCAAAATGAACATAGTCACAGGCGTGCCACCCTACCAGAGTCCCAAATTCTGCTCACATACAAGGGGAAGGGATTACTCAGAATATATATATCCAGGAATGAATATACATATTCACCCCTGAGAGATCTAGATCTTAAGAAGTCTCTTAAGATCTAGATGTCTGCCTACCAAATACAGGAAGGACTAGCTTGGAGAAGTATCAACCTCTATATTAATATTGAACATGTCTTGTGTCTTGAACCCTCAAAGAATTATCTTTATCAGGTTGTACCATTTCTATTCCTTTGTTGTGTCATTTGCTTTAAATGAAAAATTACCTAAGACACAGGATTTTTGTGTTTTGTAGGAATAATGAAATTATTTTCCAAACTAAACTCTATAGTTCCTTTAAGGAGCGCCATGTGAGAAATTTATTTTAAAGCTTGCTTGCTAGGAGATATTTTGATTTCCTTGAAAAAGTAAAAAAGAAAATTCTCTCTTACTCTAGAAATATATAATTACTCTAGAAATATATAGTTGATTTTATCTGCCTTTTCTTTTGACTGCCATGAACTTATAGCCAGATTTAAATGAGCCTTTGTTCTTTGTATACAATGGATGGAGAGTCCTCTCCATTCTTAAATTTGAATTCATATTTTTCTAGTTGGGTTGTAATTGAATATTATAATGTTATAACATTAATTATTTTGGAGTTTTCTTGAGCAGCTGATATTCACAATGGAATTTTACTAATTTGTTTATATATTCAGGATTACAAGAACAACATATGTTCTTGCAGTCAAAATATGGTCTAAAAATATATCCAAAAATTTGGCATAAAAAATGCACTTGGGTTACTTAAAATTTTAATTAAGATTCACAGTATCATGCTTAATTCAAAGTCTAAGCAACACAGTGAAGGGAGAGAATATGAACTTTGGAGTCAGCCAAGCCTAGGTTTGAAACAGGCTCTGCTACTTTTTATCTGAGCAATCTCATGTAAATTATATACTGTACTGGGTCCTTGGCTTTCTCATCTATGAAGAAAATGGATATTCTACTTCAGAATTATTCTGAGGGCCAAAATGAGGTAAATACGTAAAGTATCTATCTTATTGACTGGCATTCATTCTGTGTGACAAGCACTGCCCTGGGCCCAGGGACCCAGCAGTAAAGAAAACAGAAAGACATCTACCTTCTCTGGGAGCACATGCTCTAGCAGAAGAACATAATCACACAAATTACTACATAATTCTTTTATCATTGATAAACGATAAAAGAATATAACATGAGTATTTAATGTATTCATAATAAACCATTATACATATATATATGCAGTTATAAACACCCATATATAAATATAACTATATACATGTTTCTATCAAACAGTCAATTAATCTGACAAATCTGGAACCAGAACTTGGGCCTTTTCTCAGTGAAAATCTTTTAAATGTGTGCTTCATTTTATTTATTCATTAGTTTTGGCTGAGCTGGGCCTTCTTTGCTGCCCATGAGCTTTCTCGCTAGTTTCAGCAGGGAGCTATTCTCTAGTTGCAGTACTCAGGTTTCTCATTGCGGTGGTTTCTCCTGTTGCAGAGCACAGGCTTTAGGCACATGGACTCAGTAGTTGCAGCTCATGGGCTTAGTTGCATGTGGAATCTTTCTGGACCAGGGATCGAACCTGTGTTCCCTACACTGTCAGGTAGATTCGTAAGAAATAATTTCAGTTTCTGTGTGACATGTATCTACTGTTTAAATTGTCCATATGTATGTATTACTTTTATAATGTGTAATAAATTCTTAAAATAAAATTTACTTTCATTATTAATCCTTACAACTATATAAATATAGAAAGATAATATCTGTAATATGCACAAAAGATAAAGCTGTCAAATGAAATATTTTTTCAATTTAATTTTCATCACTAATGAAGGATAAAGAAGAACAATAATATAATAAATAAGATGACTTATAGGGGTTGCCAGTACCTTAATGCAAGTACTTCAAGGATCCTCTTTTCAGGGCCCCGCCCTTTATACTTATAGGCTCCAGTTGTTATAGCCAGGACAGAGAAGTCTTCTCTGCTCAATGCTAATACCTCCAGGATGGACCAGAATGTAGGCAAAGAATCAGAAAAACTTGAGCGTTAGATCGAGTTTTTGGAGAGAGAGAGAAAGAACTTCAAAGAACTAAGGATGATTCAGTAAGGAAAGTATTTCACAAGGTATCCAGGTTCACCTACATATTTCTTAGAGAATTTGGTGAGAATGCTGCTTCATGACAATGTATTGTTTGAGATAAACAAGTTCAAGTTCCAGGAGACAACCTAAACAAACCTGCCTGATACAAGTACAATTTCCTTGAAAATGGAAGGGCCAAAGGTAAAGTTTGTCATTAAGGCAGAGTTTGTTTACTCTTAGAATCCCATGGAAATAAACTACAGTATCTTTACCATAGCAACATTATTCAGATGAGGGGAAAATTTTGTTTTGAGGACTTAGCCTCTGGGTTTCCTTCATTTATAAATAGCTCTTTGAGTTTTCAGCGCATATTCTTAAAGGTAATCATAAAGCAGCTAGACCTATTGGCAATCTGTTCTTAGAGCAGCTTTTAGGAAGTGTCAAACATTATCTTGCTTTGTTTATTTGAGCCCCCTTTACAAAGTCACTTTCTTGTTGATCTGTTTCTCCTAGTTTCCTTTGGAAAATCATCATCAATAGTGTATATTTCCCAGTGAATGAAATCTTTAATAAGGGATGTTATTTTAAGGCACATGAAAATAAACTACTAGAGAAAAATGTGCAACAATAGTAATTTATTTTGCTAGCCTCTTATTGTAGTGATCTATTTGATTGGGGTTTTTCCTTCCCTACAGAATTCATTATTTTCTGGCCAGTAAACTTAATCAATCTTATGTCAGTAATCAAAAAAGAGAAAGATTCTTTTGAATAGGTTATCTGGAAAGTAAACTATATAAAAATTAATTCTCAAAATATATTGAGAAAACAAAAAACTGTAGATCAACTGATAAATTTACTAACTCCTCCAGCAAGTAAAATCAGCTTAAGTGTGATTTTAAAAATTCACTGCAGATTCCTTAGTGATCAGATATAGTGATCGCATCTTCAAAATATTTTAAGAATTAAGAAAATACAATGCTATAAAATTATAATTGTCCTAGGGAAGAATGCTTAGGTGACTAGTAATCTGGAGGAAGACAGACCATCCCATGGTTAAGTACATCATATATTTCATATCACCAAATGATCATCTCTGATTACACTCCCATAAAGATGCCATAATTGACAATTCACAGGTACATCAAATATTGTGACTCATGCTGTGTAGAAGTATTCTCAAGAGTCAGTAGCCCTGTGAGGCCTGTCTCATAGAATAGGAGCTTGTAAAATAATGCCTTACACTTATTTACTTATTGGAGTCTATTCATTTCATAATTGAATCCAGACTATGAAAAATGTCAAAGGAAACTGAAAGATTTTTATTTTTCTCAGCTTTAATAATCTCTGAAAACAAACAAAAATGCCAATGCCCCTAAAGATAATTCAGTTACAGTTTCATTCAGTATGGTTCCCTAAAAAGTTTAATTATAATCCTTTATTATATTTTTTAAAAATTAGATTTTTTTCTGTTCCTTCTTGAGAGGGAAAATGGAATAAACATACATGAAAAAAGAGAACAGAATAAATACACATGAAAAAGAAGATATAATTTTAAAAATTAAATAATGAAAGGGCCAAATGTAACCACATTCAGCTGCCAGACCAAAAAAAAAAGCTCCAGAATGACTTGAAAGTCAGTAAATATGAGCTCTCTGTAACTTACAGAAGGATATCAACAGAACGTTACAAGCTACCACTACTATGCAAAATTTGGATGATTTAGGCATGGTAGTGGGGGAGGGATATCAGAGAGCAAATGTAAGGGAAAAGATAACCAAGTTAGAGTACTGTTACCAGATACAACAGCACCCGCACAACACTTGCCAGAAGCCAAAGAACTGCTTCACTCTGCAAAGGAAGTGTGGCATCTAGTGGACATTTCATTTCTGCAATACCTTTCTGTATTTTACAGAGAAATAGATGTGATAGAGGGTAGATCTTTGTGGTTTAACTGTCTTGTTGTTTCTGTTGTTAGTTTTAAATAAGCCATATTTCATCTTTCATGAAGTGTGATTTTTTTCATGTGTGCTAACTTGGCAATAAAATCAAGCTGCCCATACGAAAAAACAAATTGTTTAGAATCTATAGTTCTAAAAAAGTGATTCTTATCTGAGTGTGTATACATTTTACTTTGAAAAAATATTGGAATATGAGATTATTGAATTATATTTACATGAAATAAAATCCTTTTTATTTTTCTTGGATATTAAGTTTCCCAAATGTGAAATACTTTAAAAAAGTGAGGACAAATATGTTAGTATATGAACATACTGCTTCATATCATGAACATCTTTTACAAGTCAGAGATTTCAAGCATAACAGAGATATTGCATTGAAATTCATAGTATCCCAAAGTACATGTTGAGTTTATTTTGGAAACCAATATTTTCAAAATAAGGTATTTTAAATGATAAGTTAGAAACAAATTTCAAGCTCTGTTGATTTTAGTTATTCCCTGATAAAAGGTACACATGGTTCCAGTAAAAATTTACTTCTAAATATTCCTCATGACCCAAAATGTATTAACATACTACATTATTATAAAATTCGCTTTTGCATTCTTATTAAATCAGTCAAGTGTTTTAAAAAACTTACAAGAGTACAACTTGGTAAAAGTTAAACAACTTCAACATAGTTTAGTGTTGTTCGATAAATTGACTAAACTCTCAAGTTATCAAAAACCCTAAACAATATTTTACTCTACTCTAAAATGTTTTTTGCCTGCTGTTGATACCTTAATGTTCCCATAGATTTGCTTATATGGAGTTGGCCTTTTTAGCACAGGAAACTTTGAAGAATATTTTGTGAATATCAGGTAGGCAGTCTGCAATGGCTTGGGTTTTTCACCACTTGGGGAAACACAGCATATACTTCTGTTCATGGTTTGGTTCCCCCCTAGTGGACATCAAGTAATACTGTAAATTAAAATTCTCACATAATATTCCAATGGTCAAAGTAATAGAAACTAGTGTAGGTACAGCAGAGAGAACTAAAGTTTGAATCTTACAGTTCGTATTTAACTCGATATCTAAACATCCATTGTTCAAAATGCAGAAGAATGACCTTTAAAGAATCTGTAAATCCATGAAGAAAATTATATACTTGTAAAGTTAATATTTTGATGATTTGAAAAATGAAATGAAACATTTGGAAACTTTTTTACTTATTTTCACGGTGAAAGTGAAGTGTTAGTTGCTCAATCCTGTCCAACTCTTTGTGACCCCAAGGACTATAGCCCACCAGGTTCCTCTGCCCATGGAATTCTCCAGGCAAGAATACTGGAGTGGGTTACCATTCCCTTCTCCAGGGGATCTTCCCGATTCAGGGATCGAACCTGGGTCTCCCGCATTGCAAGCAGAGCAGATTCTTTACCATCTGAGCCACCAGGGAAGCCCAAATAATAATCCATACTTTATTCCATAAGAATTTTGTAAATTTAGGAAAACCCCTTCTTCCACTTCTTATGTCACTCTTCAGTGTCTTATAAAGTGTACAACAGCATTTCTTAAAGGGAAAGCCCTTCTTTTCCATATATTGTACTCCTTAGCATATAATATTCCTTCCACACCACTCTAGAATACATGAAAGAAAGAGAAAATGAGATGGAAAGAATTAATGAATTTTTAGTGTAGTATTTGTATTTAACAGAAATTTAATGGAACTTTGAAAAAAAATAGAGGAGAGGAGAAAGATGGAAAGGGGAGGAGAAAAGTGAGTGGAGTTGTTCTGCAACCTCAGGGAAAATGGATTGCCCTGGGATTGGCATTTCAGCACTATACTGTACAAATAGCCATGGCAAAATACAGTAACTTAACAAAACTGCATTCCACATAACTGCAAACAGTATCAGTAGCAATTATAACAGTTTCTACAGATATTAAATATGGAAGTTTTTTACAATGTCTAAAGCACTACACAAATATAAGTACTGCTCTCTTTGGTAGCAGATATAATACCTAAGACTTATAGAATCTTACTTACTCTTGTATTACCATAAACTATGGTAAACATAGTATTACGTGGTATATATAGATCACTTCATTTGAGCCTTGCAACAACCCAAAAGGTAGGTTTTATTTTATCCTTATTTTGCATAAGAGGAAAACAAGGCACAGAGAAGTTAATTCCCCAAATCTACACAATTAGCAGACAGTAAAGGAAGGAGTCAGACAGCAATCCTAGATCCTAAATCTGTGTTTAACCTTTGAAT
Organism: Antilocapra americana; assembly: GCA_007570785.1. Classification (NCBI taxonomy): domain Eukaryota; kingdom Metazoa; phylum Chordata; class Mammalia; order Artiodactyla; family Antilocapridae; genus Antilocapra; species Antilocapra americana. The sequence continues at coordinate 410,933 of ML662439.1, forward strand.
CTCTTGAATATTACATTGGTAATGCTAACAGTAATGTCAATAAGAATCTGGTAAGCAAATATATCAAGTACACACATTAGAACTAAATTAGATCTCAATTCGGGGGTATATTCTACTTCAAAATTACAAGCAGAGCTACCACCCATTACAGGTATTGTTACTATCCTTTAGATTTATTTTTACATTTGAGAAAACAAGCAGCAAAAATGCCCTCTTGCAGCATTAGGTTGTTGCTGAAGATTAATCTTTTAAAGAAAAACAGAAAAATGACAAGCCGTTGTACCAACTTGTAACAAGAAGAAATGTATTTAATCCGAGATATTCATAGAATTATTCTTTAAAAAAAATTTTAAAGCAATGAACTACTTATAACCTTTCAAAGCCACTGGATTAAAAAGAGATTTACCTTTTTCTTTAAAAACTGCTTACATAAAGGTTTTGAAGTTCCCCACTTCCATGATAAAAGGTGCAGGTTTATACAAAAGTATTATTCTTCAGGGAATATTTAGAAGTGGGTTAGTTTTATAAAATGTTAAATAAGTATTTCATGAAGCTATAAAAGGTAAAAATATCAAATTGCCAAGTAGTACCACTGATACATTTTAATACCAATCCTTGTAATATTTACCATCATTTCCTCACAGCAAAAAAAATCTTATTTCATGATTAATTAAACTCTCTAATAATGTTAGTTTCAGTCATATGATCTGATAAGAATTACAGAGCTCAAATTATATGAACCTCTTATCACCAGGAAAGGTAAAAATTTATCTTTTATAAATTTCCCCTTTTGCAATTGATATTTTTCTGACTGCTTTACAAGTGGGGTTTTTTATTTTTAATCAACCCCCCCAAACATAAATATATTAATATTTTAATATTAGAGCCAAAACCAAAAATATCCCAACAGAGTAGGTTACTCAAAGAGTAAATGATCTATGGGTAATAAAGGAAGTAAATAGAAGCCACAAAAATTAGGTACCCAGAACTGCTTTAGGTGTTTAAGTTATTATTTTATCTGAAAGTGAAAGTTCCTCACTTATGTCCAACTCTTTGTGATACCATGGACTATATTATATAGTCCATGGGATTCTCTAGGCCAGAATACTAGAGTGGGTAGCCTTTCCCTTCTCCAAGGGATCTTCCCAAACCAGGGATCGAGCCCAGGTCTCCCGCGTTGCAGGCAGATTTTTTTACCAGCTGAACCACAAAGGAAGCCCAAGAATATTGGAGTGGGTAGCCTATCCCTTTTTCAGTGGATCTTCCAAACCCAGGAATGGAACCAGGGTCTCCTGCATTGCAGGCAGATTCATTACCAGCTGAGTTATCAGGGAAGCCATTATTTTCTTTGGGTGATTCTCAAACCTTGGCTACCAGCCCAGGAGCATAATTATCACCTGCATATTTGTTAGAAATGCAAATTCTCAGGCCCACATCAGAACCACTCAGTCTGAAACACTGAAGGTGGGGACCAGCAACCAATGTTTCTGTAAGCCTTCCAACCATCCAATTTAATCCTCACAATGACCCTATAAAATTAATAATTTCTATATTTTATAAACAAATGTTAAACAACTCTCCAGGCCAGAATACTAGAGTGAGTAACCTTTCCCTTCTCCAGGGGATGTTCACAACCCAGGGATCAAACTGGGGTCTCCCCCATTGCAGGCAGATTCTTTACCAGGTGAGCCACCACAGAAGCCCAAGAATACTGGAGTGGGTAGCCTATCCCTTCTCCAGCAGATCTTCCCAACCCAGGAATTGAACTGGGGTCTCCTGCATTGCAGGCAGATTCTTTACCAGCTGAGCTATTAGGAAAGCCCAAACAACATCCTAACGGTACCAAAAAAGAAAAGAGAGAAAGATTCAACTGCATGATGTCTACTATGGAAACATTTTAGACTCAAAGACATGATAAGTTTAAAGCAAAAAGTTGAATATATATATATAAAACATGCAATTAATAACCATAAGAGAGCTGCAGTGGGTACACTAATATCAGATAGGATAGACTTTGAGACAAAAAGTATTTCTAGAAACAAAGAATATCATTTTAAGATAAAACGGTCAACTCATTAAGATGATATAACAATTATAAACATCTACACATTCAACAATTTATAATTGATATAACAGTTACAAACATCAACACATTTTTCCAGTGGTCATGTATGGATATGAGAGTTGGACTATAAAGAAAGCTGAGCGCCAAAGAATTGATGTTTTGAACGGTGGTGTTGGAGAAGACTCTTGAGACTCCCTTGGACTGCAAGAAGATCCAACCAGTCCATCCTAAAGGAAATCAGTCCTGAATACTTATTGGAAGGACTGATGTTGAAGCTGAAACTCCAATACTTTGGCCACCTGATGTGAAGAACTGATTCATTTGAAAAGACCCTGATGCTGGGAAAGATTGAAGGTGAGAGGAGAAGGGGACAACAGAGGATGAGATGGTTGGATGGCATCACCTACTCAATGGACATGAGTTTGAGTAAACTCCAGGAGTTGGTGATGGACAGGGAGGCCTGGTGTGCTGTGGTCCACGGGGTCGCAAAGAGTTGGACATGACTGAGCGACTGAACTGAACTGAACTGACACATTCAACAACAGACCCCTGAAATATATGAGACAAAAATAACAGAATTGAAGGGAGAAATATGTAATTCAAGAATAATAATGGCAGCTTCAATACTCCACTCATAATGAGGGGTAGAGGAACTAGACAGAAATCAACATGAATACAGAAGTTCTGGAGAATAGAACTTGACTTGAATCAACCAACTTGACTGAACTGACATCTGTAGCACACTCCAGACAACAACAGCAGAATAATTCTTTATTGCATATGGAACATCATCCAGGATACACCATAAGTTAGACCATAAAGCAAGTCTCAACAAATTTAAAAAGATTAACATCATGCAAAGTATGTTCTCTGACTATAAGGGGATTACATTAGATACCAAAACAGAAGAAAATATAAGAAAGCTACACATATTTAGAAAATTTAAACTTACCTCTAAATAACCCATGCATCAAAGAAGAAGCAAAACAAGAAAATATTTGTGAAATGTTGCTAAATCAGTATTTAGAGAGAAATGTACAATTGCAAATATGTATATTAGAAAGGAAACAGAAAAACTAAATAGATCTGGTAAGTAAAGAAATGTAACTAGTAATTAAAATCTTCATACAAAATAAAAATCCCATGTCCAGATGGCTTCAGTGATAAGTTCTTCCAAACATATAAAGAATAATACCCACCCTTCACAAATTCTTCCAGAAAACAGAAAAGGAAGTAACATAGCTCATTCTAAAAAGTGAGTATTATCTTTCAATTAGAAAAAAAGAAAAGCTGATAGAGAAAGAGAGAAAATGCAAATTACCAAAATCAGAAATGAAAGAGGAGACATCACTAATGATTTTACAGAAATTTAAATTATCATAAGGGAATACTGTGAACAACTCTATGTCAGCAAATTGGACAATGAAAATGAAATGGACAAATCAAAAAAACAAAAAGGTTGTTACTGAAATTGACTTTAAAAAAATAGAAAAACATAATATACTCACAGCAAATGAACCTGAATTAGCAATCTGCAACCTTCCTATAAAAATGAAGCTCAAGCCTAGATGGCTTTACTGATCAAATCTACCAAACATTTAAAGAAGAAAGAACACTAATCTTTCCCAAACTCTTCCCAAAGACAGAGGAGAAGGAAATACTTTTCAACTCATTCTATGAAACCAAGATTATCCTGATATCAAAGCCAGACAAAAATATCACTACAAACTAATATTTTTCATGAATATACACTCAAAAGCCCTCAACAAAATATTAGCAAACCAAACCTAGGAAGATATCAGAGGGACAATGTACTAAAACCAAGCAGGATTTAAACCCAGAATGCAAAGTTGGTTTAATATCCAAGTAGAAATTAATATAAATAGATTAAAGAACATGATTTATTTACTTAATTAAAAAATGCACATGATTCTCTTAAAAGATGTAAGGTACCTGAAAAAATTCACTCATGATAGAAACAAAAAAAACAAAGAAACTCTCCACAAGCTAGGAAGAGAAGGGAACTTTCTTAATCTGATAACAGGAATTAATGAAAAACCTACAGCTAGCACTATACTCAATAGCTAAAAGACTGAACGCTTTCCCCCTAAGTACAAGGCAAGGATATCTGCTCTCATCACTTCTTTTCAACATTGTATTGGAGATTCTAACCAGAGTAATCAGGTGCTATAGACTGTTAGTGTTGCCCCAAAATTCATATGTTAAAACCTAGTCCCCAGTGTGATAGCAATTGGAGAGGGGTTTTTCTGGGGAAGAGGTTTTGCGGGGGGGATTACTGTCCTAATAAAAGAGATCCCAGAAAGTTGCCCTTCGACCCTGTGAAGACCCAGAGAGAAGAGGGCTGTCTGTGAACCGGGAAACTTGTCCTCAACAGACAGTGCCTTAATCTTGGCTTCATTCTCTAGGACTATGAGAAATAAATTGTTGTGTAAGCCACCCAGTTTGTTGTATTTTTATTATAGCAGCCCAAACAGATTAAAACATCAGGCAAGGAAAAGAAATAAAGGAGAGAGAGAGAAAAAAAAAAAGGAAGGGAGGGAGGAAAGAAGAAAAGAAGGGTATTTATATAAGAAATGAAGAAATAAATTATTAACAGGCAATATGATCTAATATGTAGAAAATTCCAAAGAATCCACAACAAAACTACAAGCGCTCCATGACAAGAAGAGAAATAAACCACTTTAAAAATAGGCAAAAGACTTGAATAGTCATTTCAACAAAGAAAATATATGAATGACCAATAAACATATAAAAAGAGATAATCAGTTACTAGGAAAATGTAAATTAAAAATCACTTCATACCCATAAGGATGGCTACAAAAAAGACAAAATAACAAGTGCTGGAAAGAATATAGAGAAACAAGAACCTTCAAACTAAGCCACTTCAAAAAACAGTTTGCCACTTTCTTTAAAAATTAAACATAAATGTACCCTAAGACTAGTATTTCTAGTTTCAAATATCTACCCCTGAGAAATGGAAACATACATCCACACAAAGACAATGATGAATGTTTATAGAAGCATTATGCATAACTGCCAAAGGTGAACAATTTTTAGATGATCAACTGGTGAGTGGATAAACAAAATGTGTTGTGTGTTTATATACTGACATTTCATTTTGCAGTAAAAAGAAACAAACTACTGAAACAGATGAAACTCAAAATACTTTGCTAAGTGAAAGGTGGCCACAAAAGATCACATATCATAGGATTCTATTAATATTAAATGGCCTGAAAAGGCATACCTACACAAATTGTAAAAATCAATTACTGCTTGCCTAGGTCTGTGGAATGGGAATTGACTGCAGAGGTACGGAAAGGAATTTTTGGAGCTAAAGGGAATGTCATAAACCTGGGTTGTGGTTAATAGTTTCAAAATTCTAAATTTACTCAAAAAATCGTTTAATTGTACGCTTAAATAGATAGATTTCTATGGTATGCAAATTACACCAAAATCAAGCTGTTAAAAAAAATTATCTCATTTCCATAATAAGTGAAGGGACTGTGATTTAAACCCAGGTCTAACTTGCCATCAAATCTGTTATGTTTTCTTTTATGATGACTAAATTCCATTAAAAAAAAAGACATTTCAGATTTGGAGCTAGCTGAAAAATGAAATATTTTGGCAAAACATATCTTCTAAGAAAAACTGGCTTGTAAGGTTTTTGTTTTTTGTTTTCTTTCCACATTTCCTTGCCATAATACTTGGCTTTAAAATTGTGGCCATTTATTTTTTGCAGGTTATTATCTTTAATTTGCTAACACTTTTACTAACAAAAAGGCATATAGAGAAAATTTTGGAATTCAAAACATAATACACTTTTAAAAGTGATTTGTTTTCCTTTATTCAATAAAGTAACAGATCATACCAGCAGCCTACACATCCTGATTTCTACAATCTACATTCTTATTCCTCAGAAGCAGAACATCTCAGGTTGGGAGTGAGTCACCTTATCACCTATGCACCTTAACATCTGCATATTAACAGGAGCACCCCAATACTAACTCTACTAAGATTTTTATCTAGCTCATTTTTCTGTACCTCTAATGATCCTGGCTTAATAACTAAATATGGCAATATATCAGAAAAACACAGTTCTTTTGCAAAAAACAAGAATAAAAATTGTTCTATGTTTTCACAAGACAGAGTAAAGCAAATTTTCAATCCAATGTTCACGACATTCATTCCAGATGGCCTTTCCCTCCTTGAAAGTCTCTAAAAGCCCTTTAATGAAAACTCTCTCCCAAGATCATTGTGGTTAAAACAGAATAAGTAAAATGGAGAAAGGCATCCAGACGAAAGTGAAAAGGTAGATCAGACCTTATCAACCTCCTTGAGGATGTTAGTTTTTATCCTAAGGACAATGGGAAGCCTCCATCTGGTTTCAAACAGGTAAATAAAATCTAATTTACCTCTCAAAAAGATCCACTTATTTCCCAGATGGCTCAGTGGAAAAGAAACTGCCTGCAATTCATGAGACACTGGAGACACGGGTTTGATCCCTGGGTCAGGAAGACTGCCTGGAGGAGGAAATGACAGCTCACTCCAGTGTTCTTGCCTGAAAAATCCCATGGACAGAGGAGCCTGGTGGGCTACAGTCTATGGGGTCACAAAGAGTCAGACACGACTGAGCGACTAAACAAACATTGTATGAAGACTGGATTATTGCTGTTGTTGTTTAGTGCTAAGTCTTACAATTCTTTTCGACCCCATGGACTGCAGCACACCAGTTGTCTTTCACCATCTCCTGGAGTTTGCCCAAGTTCATGTCCATTGAGTCAGTGATGCTATCTAACTATCTCATCTGCACCGTCTTCTCCTTTTGCTTCTATCTTTCCCAGCATCAGGGTCTTTTCCAAAGACTCAACTTTTCACAGCAGGTGACCAAAGTGTTGGCCTTCAGCTTCAGCATCAGTCCTTCCAATGAATAATCAGGGTTGATTTCCTTTAGGATTGCCTGTTTTGATATCCTTACTGTCCAAGGGACTCTCAAGAGTCTTCTCCAACACCACAGTTCAAAAGCATCAATTCTTTGGTGCTCAATCTTCTTTATGTTTCAACCCTCACATCTGTACATGACTACTGAAAAGATCATAGCTTTGACTATGTGGCCTAGATTGGATTAGGCTAATTAAAAAAGAATACTTAAACCCTCAAGGCTTCTCAGGAGATTCAGGTTCGATCCCTGAGTTGGGAAGATCGCCTGGAAAAGAAAATGGCAAACCACTCCAGTATTCTTGCCTTCATAATTCCATGGACAGAGGAGCCTGGTAGGCTACAGTTCATGCAGTCGCAAAGAGTCAGATGTGACTGAGCAACCAAGTATTCACTCAACCTTCAGATTATTAAAATAAGCACTGACTGGGAACGGTGGATGAAAAAAGAATTATTCCTTGTAAATTCTGGGGTCCTCTAATCTCTCCTCCTTAGTATAAAGAGGAAGGCAATCTTTATACTATTTCTCTCAGGTAGGTATGACCTGTGATGATTGTGATGTTAACAAAGTCCTAGTTTTTAAAATCACAGATCATGATTTGACTGCTACTGCCTGGAAAAGGTCAGTTTTCATTCCAATGCCAAAGAAAGGCAATGCCAAAGAATGCTCAAATTACTGCACAACTGCACTCATCTCATACGCTAGTAAAGTAATGCTCAAAATTCTCCAAGCCAGGCTTCAGCAATACGTGAACCATGAATTTTCAGATGTTCAAGCTAGTTTTAGAAAAGGCAAAGGAACCAGAGATCAAATTGCCAACATCCGATGGATCATCGAAAAAGCAAGAAAGTTCCAGAAAATCATCTATTTCTGCTTTATTGACTATGCCAAAGCCTTTGACTATATGGATCACAATAAACTGTGGAAAATTCTTAAAGAGATGGGAATACCAGACCATCTGACCTGCCTCTTGAGAAACCTGTATGCAGGTCAGGAAGCAACAGTTAGAACTGGATGTGGAAGAACAGACTGGTTCCAAATAGGAAAAGGAGTATGTCAAGGCTGTATATTGTCACCCTGCTTACTTAACTTCTATGCACTGTACATCATGAGAAACACTGGGCTGGAGGAACCATAAGCTGGAATCAAGACTGCTGGGAGAAATATCAATAACACCAAGTATGCAGATGACACCACCCTTACGGCAGAAAGTGAAGAACTAAAGAGTCTCTTGATGAAAGTGAAAGAGGAGAGTGAAAAAGTTGACTTAAAGATCAACATTCAGAAAACTAAGATCATGGCATGTGGTCTCATCACTTCATGGCAAATATATGGGGAAACGGGGGAAACAGTGGAAACAGTGACTGACTTTATTTTTCTGGGCTCCAAAATCACTGTAGATGGTGATTGCAGCAATGAAATTAAAAGACGCTTACTCCTTGGAAGGAAAGTTATGACCAACCTAGACAGCATGTTGAAAAGCAGAAACATTACTTTGTCAACAAAGGCCCTCTAGTCAAGGCTATGGTTTTTCCAGTGGTCATGTATGGATATGAGAGTTGGACAGTGAAGAAAGCTGAGAGCCCAAGAATTGATGCTTTTAGACAGTGGTGTTGGAGAAGACTCTTGAGAGTCCCTTGGACTGCAAGGAGATCCAACCAGTCCATCCTAAAGGAAATCAGTCCTGAATATTCATTGGAAGGTCTGATGTTGAAGCTGAAACTCCAATGCTTTGGCCACCTCATGCGAAGAGCTGATTCATTTGAAAAGACCCTGATGCTGGGAATGATTGAGGGCAGGAGGAGAAGGGGACAACAAAGGACGAGATGGTTGGATGGTATCACCTACTCAATGGACATAGGTTTGGGTGGACTCTGGAAGTTGGTGATGGACAGGGAGGCCTGGCGTGCTGCAATTCATGGGGTTACAGAGAGTTGGACACGACTGAGCAACTGAACTGAACTGAACTGAATCCCTCCCTGGTTATATTCTTAAGAGTGCTGGAAAGCACTGATAAGTAAGCAGGACACACACTACAACAGTATCACCAGAACACTGTCTTCCAGTAGGGTTCATCTAATATCTAATATTAAAACCAGGGGTTGCCTTTTCATTGATGTATCTCATCCTCAAGGGAAGGTTTATTTCTCATTCATTAAAGTATCTCTGTCTCCAAGAACAGCAACATCAAAGAGCCATTCAAAAACTGGCATGTTTGGACTTCTTTGCAGGAAGTCCAGTGGTTAAGACTCCTCGCTTTCATTTCAAGGGTTGCGAGTTAATCTGTGGTGTGGGAACTAAGATCCTACATGCCGAAACTTATATAATAATGTAAATCAACTATAACTCAAAGTGGTGTGGTGGTGGGGAAACAAGAATGTTATTATTATTTAGTCGCTAAGCTGTGTCTTTGTGTCTGACTCTTCTGTGACCCCATGGACTGTAGCCAGCCAGGCTCCTCTGTCCATGGAATTCTCCAGGCAAGAATACTGGAGTGGATTGCCATTTCCTTCTCCTCTCCATTTTCTTCCTGACCCAGGGATCAAATCTGTGTCTTCTGCATTGGCAAGCAGATTCTTTACCACTGAGCCACCAGGGAAGCCCCACATGTTATGAGGACCTGTAATTAATAATCAATGCAAAAATAGCATGGAAGTCAAAAAAAGTAAATCATGCTTAATCTTTCATTTGCATCCTGAAGCTTTACAGAGCCTTCTATTTTTTTATTATCTCACTTCAAGAGATCAGACTAAAAGGAAGAGTAATTAGCACTATGTTTATACATTGTTATAATAAAGCACAATTAGAGATAATTTAAGACTTTAAATATATTTTACATGAGAGAATGTCAGGCTTGGAATTACTTCAGAACAGTTTAACAGGAGGAGACAAAGATGAAGTTGACAATTGCTGAAACTGGATATTGTGTCCATGGGACTCATTATACTATTTTATATTGTGCACATATTTGAAAGTTTTCATTAAAAAAAAGCTTTTAAAAATCCATGTAGATTGAGAAAGTGGACATTCTCTCACACAAAACTAATAAGAGCAAAATTTTTCACAACCTTTTAAAAATTAATGTGGAAATAACTTTCAAAATTAAAAATGTTATGCAAAGCAAAGGAAGCCACTAACAAAATGAAAAAGCTACCTCCCAAATGGTTTAAAATATATACAAAAAGTATAGAGAAAAATATAAAGAACTCAAAACCCAATAGCAAAAACAATCCAATTTAAAAATGAGTATGATATCTGGATAGACATTTTTCCAAAGATATACAGATGACAAACAGACACACGATAAGATGCTCAAGGTTACTAATCACTGGGGAAATGCAGATCAAAACCATGATATCACCTCATACCTGTTAGAATGGTTATTATCAAAAAATATAAGAAATAACAAGTGTTGGAGAGGATGTGGAGAAAAGGTTCACGTACTGCTGTTGAAAATGGAAATTTGTCTAGCCACTATGGAAAACAGAATGGTGGTTCCTCAAAAATTTTAAAACAGAACTATCATATAATCCACTTGCTCTTTGGAAGAAAACTTATAACCAACCTAGACAGCATATTAAAAAGCAGAGACATTACTTCGCCAACAAAGGTCTGTCTAGTCAAGGCTATGGTTTTCCAATAGTCAGGTATGGATATGAGAGTTGGACTATAAAGAAAGCTGAGCACAAAGGAACTGATGCTTCCAAACTGCAGTGTTGAAGAAGATTCTTAAGAGTCCCTTGGACTTCAACGAGATCCAACTAGTCCATTCTAAAGGAAATCAGTACTGAATATTCATTGGAAGGACTGATGTTGAAGCTGAAACTCCAATACTTTGGCCATCTGATGCGAAGAGCTGACTCATTGGAAAAGACCCTATAGCTGGGAAAGATTGAAGGTGGGAGGAGAAGGGGATGACAGAGGATGAGATGGTTGGATGTCATCACTGACTCAATGGACATGAGTTTGGGTAAACTCCAGGGGTTGGTGATGGACAGGGAGGCCTGGTGTGCTGTGGTCCATGGGGTCACAAAGAGTTGGACATGACTGAGAGACTGAACTGAACTGAACTGTACCATATAATCCAGAAATTCCACTTTGGAGTATTTATCTAAACAAAATAAAAACACTAATTTGAATTGCCGGGGTCCAGCCCCAGCGGGGTCCGGGGGTCTTGAGGGATGAGTGGCGTCGGTGGAAGAACTGAGCCGAGTCGATGTGTGGTGATAGAGCAGTCTCTCTTTATTGCTGTTAGTTTGTGGGATGATGGATAAGTCTCTCCAAAAGGAGATGGAGAAGTCTCTCATATATTGTTGTTGGCTTACAGTTTTATAGCCAAAAGACATCCCCATTACATCATTACATCACCTATCATTCTATACAATTTTTTGTTTTCTACCTTCCATAGCAACCTTATCATTGAGCTCATTCCCCAATCTATCATGAAATATTCCCTTTGCAGAAGTCAGATTTTTGCGTAGTTAGATTTAACAATAGTATGTTTACCATTTGAATGTCTTCAGTATACTTCATTCAATCATGATAAGTACATCAACCTAAGTAGAAAGGTTACATTTCTCTTATCAGGTACAACTACCTGAAGCTAGAGGGAAGGGCTTAAGCTTGAGACTGTTTATTCTAGTAACCTACTTCAGTTCTTAGGAGAAAAGAGGAAAGAGGACAAAGAGACAGTTTAGAGAGAGGAAAGAAGACTAAGACAGTTTAGGAAGAGGAAAGAGGACTAAGAGACAGTTAAGCAGCACTGCTTTAGCAATAAAACCCTATTAACCTTATAACTACTATAATGAATTCCTATGTCTACATTATCCTAAAGCAATCAATATCTCCAACTATGCTGGCCACAATTATGAGCAATCCTAAGTCCCAATCGAGCCTGATTTCTTCAAGGAAGAGAGCCTCCTCTGTGGAGTGGTCAGGGGAGTGGGAGGTGGAAAGGTGACCCAAGTACGAGCCTTTTTGGTGGTGGCCTTGCCTGACCCCCAGAGAACTCTTGGTAAACTCCCCAGTAATAGCAGGAGGAGTAGTAATCTATTTAAATGTCCCTTTCATTCCTCCTTAGCCCCTAGGGGAAGGTGATCCACCTTCCCGGATCCTCTGGTCGATAAGGTCTGGGGGGATTATCTCAGGACAAATTCTTTCCAACTGTGGCTGACCTACTGAGATGAGCCAATGTTCTGAGCATGGACAGAACTTCCAAGAAAAATACCAGGGTGGGGCTTGCCCAGGATGCCCCGATAAAGAAAGTCAGCTTTGCAATTTCTTTCTTAGTCTCATGACCTTGTCATCCGAACAAGGGGGCATCCTGACGGCTCCCGGCATTGAATAGATACCCCTGTGCTTGCTGCAGTATTATTTATGTTATTCAAAATATGGAAACAATCTAAGTGTCTATGATGGATTAATGGAATACTGCTCAACCACAGAAAAGAGAAACCTGCCATCTGTAACAACATGGATGGATTGTGAAGGGATTATGCTAAGTCAAGTCAGACAGAGAAACACAAATACCATATAATTTCACTTATATGTGGAATCTAAAAAATAAAACAAAAGTCATAGATAATCAGACCAGTGATTGCCAGAAAGTAGGGGGGAATGGATAAAATACGTACAGTGAATCAGTAGATACACACTTTGAGTTACAAGCTCTAGGAATGTAATATACAGCATGGTGACTATGGTCAATAATATTGTAGGACATATTTGTAAACTTCTATAAGTTAACTTTGTATGGTGACAGATAGTCACTAGATTTATTATGATGTCTGCAATGTATACAAATATCAAATCATCATGTTATATACCTAAAACCAATAAAAGGTTATATGTTATTATACTTCAATAAAATATTTTTAATAGATCAACAGCTAACAAGATGAAGAAATATTGTAGCTATCTTTTTCATGAGATAAAGTTGTATGTACTAACCTAGAAATGATTAGTATTAGATCATTAGATAATTTTTAAATTGAAAACCAATATTATTGGTATCATGCATGTGTCTATTATATCTCATGTATGTAACTTTGGGGCAAAAAGTTTAAATGAATATAAATGTAGAGGTGCACCTGATGCGAAGAGCTGACTCACTGGAAAAAACCCTGATGCTGGGAAAGATTGAAGGCGGGAGGAGAAGGGGAGGACAGAGGATGAGATGGTTGGAGGCATCACTGACTCGATGGACATGAGTTTGAGCAAGCTCCAGGAGTCGGTGATGGACAGGGAAGCCCGGTATGCTGCAGTCCATGGGGTTGCAAAGAGTCAGACATGACTGAGCAACTGAACCGAACTGAACTGTAGAGGTTAATGCAGCAAAGGTCTGCTTTCATTCTTTACTATAAATACTTTGTATTTTCTTAAGTAGTGGGGTTATAGGTGATTTTTATTTGTTCTACTTAAGATCACACTTCATGATGAAGTTGAGCAATATATTCCAGTGGTCTGGCCCCAGAGGTCTCACTTTACTCACTAAATTGTCTTTATGTGGAGCAGTATATAAAATACAAACTAATAATCTCATAAATATTTTATTTATTTCTTCCCTATCATATCCACAGTGACTCTACATTCCTGATTCCAAATATCTCTTATCATCTTTGAATCAAGAGTGGTTTTTGTTTCACATAGTCTTGACCCATAACATTTCAAGCCCTAGTTATTTCCTCAGAGGTCTACTTTACTGGAAAGAAAGAACAAAGAACTACTTACGGTGTTTTAAAACAAATCATCGTTAATTGCAGTGCCCTTAAAACTACAACAACTTAGTTTGGGTGTGTAATTAAGCCAATTATCTTGAAAATGCCACTGAAGTGTTCAGTAGCAGCCACTTCTCTGGCCTCCTTTGCCAAGCTTCCCTGCCATTGTTTGATGCTTCTGTTGGGGGCGGGGAGAGGGGGAAAGAATAAACATAACAGCCTCTTTGTTACAAAGTCACAGGTTAAAAAAAAAAAAAACCCTCCTGCTCAAAGGTGACAGGATCCCTTCATCACTAATCCCAGGATGACCCCACCCTCCAGAAGTTCTTAGACTAAAGGGTTCTCGTGTATATGCCTGTTATAAACACGTTCTTTTGCCCAGCTCTTGTCTCTCTCATTCTACCTCCTCTGGAATTTCTTCTTCCTAAGGCACTTTATTTAACTGAAGACACTCAGTTATATAAAGGAGACAAACAACATTTTTTGCCTGCCCAACTAAAAGAATCCTCCTGAAAGGAGTTGAGATAGGATTAGTGAAAAAGAGAATATCTTCTGCCAAAGAAAGCAAAAAATCATTGTTAATGGAGTCCAGAATTAATTAGATGGGCAGTTACATTGCTAATTTTTTCCCTATCTCCAGAATCTTTGAAAAGACTATGATTCATCCAGCATATTTTCTGGCCAAGATTTTTTTTTTATGGAAAATTTTTCTTTACCTAGACAAAGTACATGAAAGGGATTTAAAGTACATGTAAAATTAAAGAAGTCCCATTTTTTTTTCCAAAGCATATTTTTAAATTATCTTGACCATTTCCATTTCTTTTTAACAACCCATTAGTTCAGAACTAGTACACCAAGTGTGTTTACCAACTTGAATTTGAAAATATTTTTGCTCTTGGAGCTCTGAATAAAACTCCACAACATATATGATGAATTACTTAAGATTTGTTAGTTAGTTAGAGTAGGAAAACAGGGTCCAAGATGGTGGTCAGAGGAAGCAGTGACTAGAAGAAACACACAGAGGGCAAACAAAGAAAAGAGAAAGTCTGTAAAATAGGGAAACCACAGGTTGGAATGAAGATCTCCTATGGGAAAACGCACCCGACATGCACCCTTGCCTGATTAGTCTCAGTGTAAGCCCTATTTTGCATGGAGCAGAAACAATCAGGCTCTAGGGACTGCTTAGGGGAGGGGATAAAGGACATAAAAAGGGAAACAGGAATGATGGAGACCACTCCTATAGGGGTTGGTCCACTCTCAAGACTGTATTGTTTGCTACTTATTTAATAAAGCTTGCCTGTTTGAGCTGTCCTGGTCTGTCATTTCAATTCTTTGCTATGATGAGACAAGAACCGAGGGAGAAGAAATGACCCAACAGATTGATACTGACCTTACTTGTGATCTGAAGAATTAACTCAGCAGCAACATACAAACCCCATGTACATCTATATGCAGATGAAACGTAATTATCTTTTTAAAAAAATCCCCAAAAAAGTATGCCCTGAGTTAGCACATACAGTGATACTCTGATGCCCAATAATGCTTACTGGATTCTTTCATCTACTAAAAGTTTTGGGGGACTTTTCTCTCATAGTGCAATAAATAAACAAACATTTTCTGATCTTCATATTAAATAATTGAGAAACTGCCTGCCAAGGCAGCTGTTCCCCATAACAGAAGTAGTAGTACAATATTCAAGCTAAAATAAATGACTATATGTTAATTTATAATAAGTTTCCATTAACAGATACTCTGAAAGGTAGAGAAGATTTGTTATCCTAGCTAAGAAATTTGAGATTCAAGAAACCAATCACTTTAGTTCATTTGGGCTGCTACAATAAAATACCATGGACTGGGTAGCTTATAAACAACAGAAACTTATTTCTCACAGTCTGGAGGCTGCAAGTATGAGATCAGGGTGCCAGAATAAGGAGATGAGGGTTCTCTTCTGGAATGCAAGCTTCTGGATTGCAGGGTAGAAGAAGCTAGTGAACTCTATGGGATCTCTTTTCTAAAAGCACTAATCCCATTCATAAGGGCTCCACTCCATGACCTAATCATTTCCAAGGGACACACCTACTAATAACCATCAAATTTGGTGGTAAGGATTTCAACCTTTGAATTTGGGAAGAAGGACACAAACATTCAGACCATAGCACTAACTGAATTTACCCAAAATCACTTAGCTAGTTAAGTAACAG
This sequence comes from Antilocapra americana, assembly GCA_007570785.1. Lineage (NCBI taxonomy): Eukaryota > Metazoa > Chordata > Mammalia > Artiodactyla > Antilocapridae > Antilocapra > Antilocapra americana. Next base: position 426,872 of record ML662439.1, read on the forward strand.
AACCAGAATTTGAACCTAGCTTTGTCAGATTCCAAAGTTCATGCTTTGCATTAAATGCCCCACACTACAGCCAAATTAAACTATGGCTAGGTTTTCAATATGCAATGCTGGTTCATACTTCCTTGCCTGTGCACATGCTAGGACTGCTCATACCTTACCAGGAAATTTTCCATCATTTTCCCTCTCTCCAGAGATGATGATTCACTCTTTCCATCACTGCTTTAGCTGAAGCTTGCCTCTTTCATAGCCCTTATTAATAATATTATTAGTATTCCATTAGTATTTCACTGGACTATAAGTATTTACATTAATAATTCTCTAGACTATAAGCTCTTTGAGGACACATAATTCCATTTCCTAGTAAAAAATTGTTATTATGACTTACCAATAATAGGAAATTGCAGAAAAGAGAAAACATTTCATTTTCTTATAGTCTATTGGTGCTCCATAACAAAGGAAAAAAATGAAAATAGTAGCTAGTAATTACCTGTCAGGCTATTTTGAAAACAAAATCTATTCTAAAATCTGGCTGTACAATAGAATTCTTTAGGGGAATCAGAAGATATAAATAATCAGATTTGATGCCACATCTTCTGATTCATAATCTGTGAATGGGTAGCTCATGAACCTGTATGTATCCATATCCCCAGTGCAACTAGATTTTGAAACAACAGATTTAATGTTCTAAACTATATAAACCTGATGACAATGCCTAGCCTATGGTAAATTCTCAATAAATGTTAGAATTTAAATGATAATACTTTACAAATGCCATCAGTTCAGTTCAGTTCAATCACTCAGTCATATCCAACTCTTCGCGACCTCACGGACTGCAGCACACCAGGCCTCCCTGTCCATCACCAACTCCTGGAGTTTACTTAAACTCATGTCCATCGAGTTGGTAATGCCATCCAACTATCTCATCCTCTGTCGTCCCCTTCTCCTCTTGCCTTCAATCTTTCCCAGGATCAGGGTCTTTTCAGATGAGTCAGTTCTTTGCATCAGGTGACCAAAGCACTGGAGTTTCAGCTTTAGCACCAATCCTTCTAATGAATATTCAGGGCTGATTTCCTTTGGGATTGTCTGGTTGGAGTTCCTCACTGTCTAAGGGACTCACAAGAGTCTTCTCCAACACCACAGTTCAAAAGCATCAGTTCTTCAGTGCTCAGCTTTCTTTACAATCCAATTCACATCCATACAGTTCAGTTCAGTTCAGTTCAGGCGCTCAGTAGTGTCTGACTCTTTGCAACCCCATGAACTGCAGCATGCCAAGCCTCCCTGTCCATCACCAACTCCCGGAGTCCACCCAAATCCATGGCCATCAAGTCAGCAACGCCATCCAGCCATCTCATCCTCTGTCATCCCCTTCTCCTCCTGCCCCCAATCCTTCCAGCATCAGGGTCTTTGCCAATGAGTCAACCCTTCACATGAGATGGCTAAAGTATTGGAGTTCCAGCTTCAACATCAGTCCTTCCAATGAACACCCAGGATTGATCTCCTTTAGGATGGAATGGTTGGATCTCCTTGCTGTCCAAGGGACTCTCAAGTCTTCTCCAACACCACAGTTCATAAGGACTACTGGAAAAACCATAGTTTTGACTAGATGAACCTTTGTTGGCAAAGTCATGCCTCTGCCTTTTAATATGCTGTCTCGGTTGGTCATAACTTTTATTTCAAGGAGTAAGTGTCTTTTAATTTCATGGCTGCAGTCACCATCTGCAGTGATTTTGGAGCCCCCCAAAATAATGTCTGTCATTGTTTCCAGTACTTGCCTTGAAGTGATGGGACCAGATACCATGATCTTAGTTTTCTGAATGCTGAGTTTTAAGCCAGACTTTTCACATTCCTCTTTCACTTTCATCAAGAGGCTCTTTAATTCTTCTTTGCTTTTTGCCATAAGTGTGGTGTCATCTGCATATCTGAGGTGATTGATATTTTCCCCAGAAATCTTGATTCCAGCTTGTGCTTCATCCAGCCCAGCATTTCACATGATGTACTCTGCATAGAAGTTAAATAGGCAGGGTGACAATATACAGCCTTGACGTACTCCTTTTCCTATTTGGAAACAGTCTGTTGTTCCATGTCCAGTTCTAACTGTTGCTTCTTGACCTGCATACAAATTTGTCAGTAGGCAGGTCAGGTGGTCTGGTATTCCTATCTCTTGAAGCATTTTCCACAGTTTGTTGTGATCCACACATAAGGATCAACATAATTTTCTATTGCCCCACATTATTCAGTGGATTGTAATCACTTAAATGCTGTCTTCTTCAAATGGAATGAATTAGAGAGCTGGAAGCCTCTAAAAATAAGGTCTTCCATAGTCCGAAAAATATCCCTCTGTTCTTCCAATAACAAGTTGTTTACCATGACTCTTCACTTCCAGTATTCAGACCTCCAGCCTCTTTCTATAGTTTTTAGGAACTGGCATTAGGAACATCCTTTTTTTTTTTTTTAAAGAGTACTCATTAGGCAAACAACACTTCTGTTATAAGGAATATCTTTATGGAAAATAAAACCCATCATTAACAAGAGTCCTTAACCTGTACCTTGCAAGAAGGAAGAGCCTCAAAATGTTGAGAAAAGATGCTGCTAGAAATCCAACACCAAATCATGCAACCCTACTCATTTCCTGGTGCAACTCCAGAAAGCATTGAAAAAATTCTTCCAGATCTTTGCTTCTGAATGGTCAGTCTAGAGGTGGTACTGAGAAATTTAAAAGCATCTGAAGTAGTGAGTGATCTCTGTCAATAAATGACTACAGAAAGTAGTCAATAAGACATTAAAAAATAAAATACATGGTTTGTTTGGTGTCAAATCAGGTGGTAAAGAGTTTGCTGTAAGAGGGATGCAGAATCTCAGCAACACAGACATGCCAATTAAAAAGTGAGACGGAGACCACTGATGGCAAGAAATGGCATGGATGTGCAAGTCACATTACAGTACAAAATGATCTTAACCCAGAGTTTGAGAGGAAATCATCCTCATTGGCTATCCTCTATAATTATGCAAAGTCCCCAAATCCTAACCCAGGCATCGACAATGGTTGGCATGCAATATCACATCCCTGATAATCTAGCAAATTAAACATGTGATTTAATATGAAATGTTTATGAAGTGTTGTTAAATTTATGAATTTAATTTTACATTTGTAAATAAATTATAAAGTACTTTAGCTTGTTTATAAATATTATTTCAAATATGAAGAAGATGCAATAACAAACCTCTAAGTTTAAACTTATCAAGTTTTTAAGGAACATTTAAATGCTTACAAGGATTTGTTAGGTTTGAAAAGCCTTCCTTGACTAGTTGTTTGAATTACTTGGGAGAATAAAAATGTGAAATTCATGATTATACTTGAAATTTATGACTTCAGTAAGTTGGGTGTTCTTTTAAATATAACTATGTGTGAATATTAAAAAAAACTCAATTAACTAGAGAGTAGGAATATGTCAGAGGTAGGGGTAAGACAAGAGAAAATAACTGAGCATTAGTTGTAGAACTGTGTCTACCAATTTGTTCTGGATTCTTTACCACTGAGCCACCTGGGAAACCCAACAAGTTAAAAAAGAATAGACTAACAAGGTACAAAAGACAAATAGATATTAACTTTTCTAATTAATTTTAAATACCTCTAAAGTATGTTTTGGGGCTCAGCAGCTGAGTGGTAAAGAATCTGCCTGCAACACAAGAGATGCAGGTTTTATCCCTGGGTTGGGAAGATCCCCTGGAGAAAGAAATGGCAACCCACTCCAGTATTTTTGCCTGGGAAAATCCACAGAGGAACCTGACAGGGCTGCAGTCAATGGAATCTCAAAAGAGTCAGGCAGTGAGAGTCTAAACAACAAAGTATGTTTCAATTATGCATTTTTTCAAATTTAACTCTATCCTGATACATCTACTGATTTAAATCTTAAATGTGAAAAAAAAAACACAATGTTCTAGTATAGTAAATGACTTTTAACTGGATTTAAAATAAACATGTCTACATTTCAATCTCACAGACTAGTGCAAATTAGCTACTATTATTGAACACAGGGATGAATATAACAGACTGCTGTTTGGGGAACAGGTTTTTAAATGGTCATAATTACTTTAGTGTAAGAACTGCTTTATAAAGTTAGGCAAATTCAGAAACAAAAATTCTTCTAAACCATGGAAATTCAGTCAGAAATTATTATAATAGCCTATTAAATGCAGTTTTGAAATGCCTTCTATAAGGATTACCACATATAACAGATACAGACAGAAATATCTGAAACCCAAATTACTTAAGAAAATCTCCTATATAATATAAAAAACTTATCTTACAGTTTATAAGATTCTAAGGGAAATCATTAAATGCATACAAAAAAATCTCAGTGTGAATTCTCCTGACTTTTGAGAACAGAGAAGACATTTCAATTTTTAAATGATTTTGTATACTTATTCTTTTCTAAGAACTTAACTCATTTCCACAAACTGAAGCATATAATTGAGTGAACAGTATAACTGAGTTTTAAGTCCACCCTGCCAAAGTTGGTCAGAAGCATTCCAAATACACAAAATTTAAAGGGTGAACATAAAAGGCTAATTCTACTATCTTAAGTGTAAAAGAAAGATATTACTAGAACAGAAACATTTGAAAATTGCAGTCCCAGAGAGTATTAGACTTACTCCTATTTCTTCAATTCTGTCTTATTCCTTTCTCTGCTTCAATCCTTCAACAACGCTGGACCTAGCAATTCTTTAAATACCACCTACCACACTGAACTTGTGTTGATTCACTTACACCTTTTGCCATCACAGTTTTTTTTTCCTCATGCTATACCATCCATTTCCTTTCACCCTGTTAATGCTATAGAAATGAGTTTCCCATAAACTCTAACCCCAATCTTTGTTCAAGAACAGGTACACTAAAATTTTTAGCTTACATTTAGCTGTCTCTCAAATAATCCTGTTTTCAGTCAAATTCACAGATTTAGTTTGTTTACTGTCAAGCTGAAATACTGGCTGCCTCCTCACTGGCTCTAAAACCTCCAGGCTGCCTCCCACTTTTCAAATAAATCATTCCTCAATCTCATTTGAGAAGACAACGGCAGCAGTGACTATCAGCAAACATATGCTGCCTTCCAGATCTCAGTATTTCATGTCCCACCCCTGGGACACATTCATGAGTAACACTAGGCTCACACTATTCTGGGTTTCCTACTGCTATCTTTGTCCTTCAAGTTCTTACTTCGTCCTTGGAGAAAGTCTAAAAGAGCTTAAATAGGGTTATCAGTCTCACAGGAAATAGCGCCAGTCCACAGAACCTTCCCTTTAGCCCCTGCCTCTGGCTCTGATTCACATCTGTTGGCTCCTATCTGGTCCAAAAACATACAGGTTTTTTTCTATTCAAGGTTACATGATCTGGAGTCCAAATAAAAGCAAACAGTATGAATTATTTTACTGATAACAAAGAAGAAGCAAGAAGAGCCTATGTGGCAATTTTCAGGGATGATCAAGTATTTCGAGAGGTTCTAGTTATATGTGTTTTCCATCTACTGTAGTTCTTCATAATGTTCCATTTCAGATTGGATTTTAAATGGCATTTCATTTAAATGTCTCAAAATCAATTAATCAGCTTCAATTGCAATTTCTTGTACAAAAACTTACAGCAGGCATTACCAAGATGGTACAGAATTAGTTAGGGCATACTGACACCCAGTTTATAAATATCCCTTAATCACTTTTGTGCTTGATTTTTTTTCTTAAAATCTCAGGGCAGATATGCAACATTTTGGATGTTCAAGGTCTACTCTATTTTAGGAATTATAACACATTTTTACTGCTACCCCTCTTTGTTTAACAAATTTCATAATCCAAAAAGTGTTTAATAACAGTAATTTAATACAGGTGAATGTGCATATTTAAGCTAGTGGGCTGCCTTTCTAGTTAGGCAGTTATAATTGTCCTGCTCTTTAAAGCCACATTTCAGCTTTATCACAATTTTTATCTCATATAAATCTACTCTAGTGAGAAAGCTAAAATATACTTGACAATCAAGGCGATGACTTTATTCAGGCTACTGTAATAGGGAGATCATTTGTGAATAAGGAACATCTCAAGGAAAAGTAAATGGGGCTAGGGTTTTACAGAGAAAACAGAATTTAAAAAAAAAAAGAATTCACTAAGGGAGGAAGGGGGATGAGTCTTATCTTGGAGCATGTGACAGCAGGGAAGTCTTATTCTAGCCATTGCTTGGAACACAAAAAAGTGGAAAGGAAGGTTCTAGTAACTTAACACTCAGATGAAGTTCAACACTGTTAAGACAATGACAGTTGTTCAAGACAAATGAATATCATTCATCCTGAACAACTCAGAGCTGATTATAAACCTCTGAAGTGGGAGGAAGCAACATATGAGAAACAGTCTCTCAAGGATAGCTGCTGGCATTCATTATTCCTATAGAATTAGTTGAACCATTTGATGAGAGGTGGTATCGAATGTCAATTGTTTAAGGGTCCTAAAGGCCCTAAAGACTTATACATTTTAAAAGAGGGATGTCTGAAAGGAAAAAGTATAAAACTTTATATTAATAAAGAGTCAACAGTTGAAACTTGAGGGTGACGGGGCCCAGGACAGGCTACCCCAAAATGTGCCTCGATGACATTAATTTGAATTATAATTACTTAAGAACAACCTGATGCTGGAGGGACACGTTGACCCTCCTCTCTGGCTCCTTGAAAGCAGGAAATAAAACTCTGTTATGAAAGGTGCACTCTCTGCATGTAGAGGTAGAAGGACACTCTTATCACCAGAGTTAGGGAATTCTGTAGAGATGACCCTGTAAACAAGCCTTTTTACTTCTTTTATTTACTATACCTAAGCCCAAGCTCTGTTTAGATTCTTAATCAAGCACCTAAAGCCCAAGTTTGTCCTGTCAATTTCTAACAAATCTATTATTTCTTTGTCTAAAAAATATAAAAGCTGCCTACTTTGACCATTTCTTAGGTGCCATTCTCTGAGACCTACGTACACAGGAATTAGAATTTCTTTATTTTTCTCCTGCTAATCTGTCTTCTGTCAATTTTATTATTAGTCCAGCCACAAGAACTCAGAGGGGTGGGGGGGGGAAATATCCCCCTCCCCAACAAGAGTAACCCGTCCAGGGAATTCCAAGAGGTTGTTAAGGAGTATTTTGTGGTTATTCAGCACTACTTGTTCAGTTTCATGCTCTGAAGCTAGGACACCAATGCTCTTGGTGATGTTGTTCACAGTCCTGGTTATACCTTACATAATAAGGGCATGCTTAGCCCAAGTATCTCTCTGGACTGTCTTAGTGATCCAGATAACTTGTTAAGGGAGAAATCTGGCCTACACATGGGCTGTTAGAGTGAGTTCTTCAAGGTTTATATCAGGTCATCAGGATTCAGCTAACAGGGCGTCTTCTAGTCCTCTGGAAAGGGTGGGTTGCAAGGCAGCCTAGAGTCTTGGGGATTTGAGCAGTCAGTTTTAAGTTCTTCATGATGTAGATAGAGTCAGGCAGAAGGGAGATAAACTGGAAACAGTTTGGATGACTACAGCCGGATATTAAAGGATACTTGTAGAATTTAAAATTTGGTGAAAGTGAAGTTGCTCAGTTGTGTCCAACTCTTTGGGACCCCGTGGACTGTAGCCTACCAGACTGCTCCATCCATGGGATTCTCCAGGCAAGAATACTGGAGTGGGTTGCCATTTCCTTCTCCAGGGGATCTTCCTGACCCAGGGATCGAAATCAGGTCTCCCGCGTTGCAGGCAGACACTTTACACTCTGAGCCACCAGGGAAGTAAGTATAATTTGTTAAGAACTGACAATTTCAGCTATATAATAGAACTGAATCCAACTTACAGGTAGGTACCCAAATTTATTTTTCCATAGGGAAAGGGTAGAAGTGATTGAAATCTCTGCCAGACAGGATTAATTTGCATATCTATCGCTTATCTGTAATTTACAAAGAGGTATGCAAAGAACTCAAAGCCACCAATGAAGCTTTCATTTGATAGCTGCAAAGCATGTGCTATAACTGATGCAATTTTCTACTGAAACAAAAAATTTCTTTCTACTCTTAACTACCTTTTGATTGAAAATACTCATAAAAAATTATTCCTGTTCAAAAAATAAAATTGCTATAATTTATATTTAGCTTGATTATTTGCATAGGTATAGTGATATCAGCAATTTCCCATCTCAGTTCAGTTCAGTCACTGAGTCCTATGTGACTCTTTGAAATCCCATGGACTGCAAAACCCAAGGCTTCCATGTCCATCATCAACTCCCAGAGTTTGCTCAAACTCATGTCCATTGAGTCGTTGATGATATCCAACCATCTCATCCTCAGTTGTCTCTTTCTCCTCCTGCCTTCAATCTTTCCCAGCATAAGGGTCTTATCCAATGAGGCAGCTCATTGCATCAGGTGCCCAAAGGATTGGAGCTCCAGCTTCAGCATCAGTCCTTCCAATGAATATTCAGGACTGATTTTCTTCAGGATGGACTGGTTTGATCTCCTTGCTGTCCAAGGGACTCTCAAGAGTCTGCTCCAACATCACACTTCAAAAGCATCAATTCTTCAGTGTTAAGCCTTCTTTATGGTCCAACGTTCACACCCATACATGACTACTGGAAAAATCATAGCTTTGACTAGACACATCTTTGTCAGCAAAGTAACAAAGTAATTAAAAAGTCTCTACTTTTTAATATGCTGTCTAGGTTGGTCATAGCTTTTCTTCCAAGAAGCAAGTGTCTTTTAATTTCATGGCTGCGATCACCATCTGCAGTGATTTTGGAGCCCAAGAAATTAAAATCTGTCACTGTTTCTCTTGTTTCTCCCCCACCTATTTGCCATGAAGTGGTGGGACTGGATGCCATGATCTTAATTTACTGAATGTTGAGGTTTAAGCCAGCTTTTTCACTCTCCTCTCTCACTTGCATCAAGAGGTTCTTTGGTTCCTCTTCACTTTCTGCCGTAAGGGTGGTGTCATCTGCGTATCTGAGGTTATTGATATTTCTCCCAGCAATCTTGATTACAGCTTGTGCTTCATCCAGCCTGGCATTTCTCATGATGTACTCTGCATATAAGTTAAATAAGCAGGGTGACAATATACAGCCTTGACTTACTCCTTTCCCAAAGTCAATTGTTCTATGCCTAGTTCTAACTGCTGCTTCTTGACCTGCATACAGATTTCTCAGGAGGCAAGTAAGGTGGTCTGGTATTCCCATCTCTTTTAAGAATCTTTCAAAGTTTGTTGCGATCCACACAGTCAAAAGCTTTGGCATAGTCAATAAAGCAGACATTTTTCTGGAACTCTCATTTTTTCTATGATCCAACAGATGTTGGCAATTTGATCTCTGGTTCCTCTCCATTTCTAAATTCAGCTTGAATATATGGAAATTCTCAGTTCATATTTGTTGAAGCCTAGCTTCGAGAATTTTGAGCATTACCTTGCTAGCTTGTGAGATGAGAGCAACTGTGTAGTAGTTTGAACATTATCTGGCATTGCCTTTCTTTGGGATTGAAATGAAAACTGACCTTTTCGAGTCCTGTGGCCACTGCCGAGTTTTCCAAATTTGCTGGCATATTGAGTGCACCACTTTCACAGCATCATCTTTTAGGATTTGAAATAGCTCAGCTGGAATTCCATCATCTCTTCTAGCTTTGTTCGTAGTGATGCTTCTTAAGGCCTACTTGACTTAGGACTCCAGGAAGTCTGGCTCCAGGTGAGTGATCACATCATCATGGTTATCTAGGTCATGAAAATCTTTTTTGTATAGTTTTGTGTATTCTTGCCACTTTACCTTAACATCTTGTGTTTCTGTTAGGTCCATACCATTTTTGTCTTTTATTGTTCGCATCTTTGCATGAAATGTTCCCTTGGTATCTCTAATTTTCTTGAAGAGATCTCTAGTCTTTCCCATTCAATTGTTTTTCTCTATTTCTTTGCACTGATCACTGAGGAAGACTTTATCTCTCCTTGCTATTCTTTGGAACTCTGCTTTCAAATGGCTATATCTTTCCTTTCCCCCTTGCCTTTAGCTTCTCTTCTTTTCTCAACAATTTGCAAGGCCTCCTCAGACAACAATTTTTACTTTTTGCATTTCTTTTTTTTGCAGATGGTCTCAATCACTGCCTCCTATACAATGTCATGAACCTCCATCCATAGTTCTTTAGGCATTCTATCAGATCTAATTCCTTGAGTCTATTTGTCACTTCCACTGTGTAATCATAAGATATTTGATTTAGGTCATACCTGAATGGTCTAGTGGTTTTCCCTACTTTCTTCAATTTAAGTCTGCATTTGGCAATAAGGAGTTCATAATCTGAGCCACAGTCAGCTCCCAGGGAGCTGAAAACAGCTCTCCTTTTTTGCTGACTGTATAGAGCTTCTTCATCTTTGGCTGCAAAGAATATAATCAATCTGATATTGGTATTGACCATCTGGTGATGTCCACATGCAGAGTCTTCTCTTGTGTTGTTGGAAGAGGGTGTTGGCTATGACCAGTGCACTCGTGTGGCAAAATTCTGTTAGCCTTGCCCTGCATCATTTCTATTCCAAGGCCAAATTTGCCTGTTACTCCAGGTATCTCTTAACTTCCTACTTTTGCATTCCAGTCCCCTATGATGAAAAGGACATCTTTTTTGGGTGTTAGTTTTAGAAAGTCTTGTAGATCATCATAGAACAGTTCAGCTTCTTCAGCATTAGTGGTTGGGGCATAGACTTGGATTGCTGTGATACTGAATGGTTTACCTTGGAAACAAACAGAGATAATTCTGTCCTTGTTGAGATTGCACCCAAATACTGCATTTTGGATTCTGTTGTTGACCATGAGGGCTACCCCATTTCTTCTAAGGGATTCTTGCCCACAGTAGTAGATATAATGGTCATCTGAATTAAATTTGCCCATTGCAGTCCATTTTAGTTCACTGATTTCTAAACTTTGGTGTTCATTCTTGCCATCTTCTGTTACCAGGATTTGGTGGAGTAGAAGGATGTGCACTCATCTTCTCATGCAAGAACTCCAAAATTGCCACTCACTGCTGAACAACCATCAACAGGAGAATGTTGGATCCCACCAAAAAAAGATACCCCACATCCAAAGGAAAAGCCCCAACAAGATAGTAGGAGGGGCAAAATCGCTTTTAGAATCAAATTCCAGACCTGCCAGAGATGCTCAGAGGGCTCAAACGAAACCTTGTGCACACCAGGACCCAGAGCCTCCACAGAGACTTAGCCAGACCTGCCTTTGAGTGTTTGAATGTCTCCTGTGGTGGCATGGGTTAGCAGTGGCCTGCTGCAGGGCAGGGGCTCTGGCTACAGCAGATCTGGGTCACGCAGCATTACCCACCATAGAGCCATCAAGCAGACAACTCACAAGCTGCAGAATAATTATACCAAAGAAATTCTCACACTTCTAAGAAAGTTCTAGGACTCACAACTAATTTCCCAACCTGGGGATCCAGCAAAGGAACCGAGAACCCCCAGGGAATTTGACTTTGGAGGCCAGTGGGATTTGATTACAGAACTTCCACAGGTCTGAGGAAACAGGTCCTTGGAGGGTACAAATAAAACCTTGTTCACACCAGGACCCAGGAGAAAGAAGCAGTGTCCTCACAAGAAGCTGAGTCGACTTGTCTGTGAGTGTCCAGGAGTCTCTAGTGGAGGCATGGGTTTGGCCTCAGGCCAATAAACAGGGAGGCAACACAGACCCCATCCCTCAACAGAAAACTGGAATAAAGATTTACTAAGCATGACCCCACCCATCACAACAAGACCCAGTTTCCCCCAGTCAGTCTCTGGCATCAGAAAGCTTCCATAAGCCTCTTATCCTTATTCTCAGAAGGCAAACAGAATAAAAACCACACAGAAAACTAACCAAACTGATTACATGGATCACGGCCTTGTCTAACTCAATGAAACTCTGAGCCATGCCACACAGGGCCACCCAAGACGGACGGGTCATGGTGGAGAGTTCTGACAAAACGTGGTCCACTGAAGAAGGGAATGGTAAACCACTTCAGTATTCTTGCCTTGAGAACCCCATGAACACTATGAAAAGGCAAAAAGATAGGCCACTGAAAGATGAGCTCTCCAGGTTGGTACGTGCCCAATATGCAACTGGAGAAGAGTGGAGAAATAACTCCAGAAAGAATGAAGAGATGGAGCCAAAGCAAAAACAATGCCCGCGGATATGACTGGTGATGGAAGCAAGGTCCAATGCTGTAAAGAGCAATACTGCATAGGAACCTGGAATGTTAGGTCCGTGAATCAAGGCAAATTGGAAAAGGTCAAACAGGAGATGGCAAGAGTGAACATCAACATTTTAGGAATCAGTGAACGAAAATGGAATTTACCATCTAGGCCTTGTTAAATTTGCTTTGCTAGAAAATGTCATATGAAATCTCAGATTAAAGATTTAAAAGCCTCTTGAAGCTAGGAAGTGAAGCCAAGAACTTGCTATGAGGTTTCACTGGCAGAATCTATCAATCTGAGGTAAATCCTCTCTTCTCAAGATCCCAGAAATAACTTAATGTATATAGCACAGGGAACTCTATTCAATATTCTGTAACAATCTATATGGGAAAATAATTTGAAAAAGAATGAATATATACATAAATATAAATAAGTGATTCACTTTGCTGTACATCTGACACTAATATAACACTGTAAATTAATTATACTCCAATAAAAAAATTTTTTTAACTTAGGAATTTAAAAAAAATCTTTGAAATATCTTAAGGCTCCTGAGCTTTCCAGGAATTAAATTCCTTGGTCACTTGTTAGGCAGAGAACACTGTATCCAGGTAACAGGCTATTTTTTCTCAAGAGGCCTTTGTAAACATTGCTCTATAAAGTCAATCTTAGTTCCTTACAAGTACCTGGTCATATCAACTAAATGACCACCATTCTCAGGCAAGGTCTCAGTTGTATAACCAATGCTTTCAATTATGTTCTTGTAACAAGACAGATTATTTCTGAACCTATCAAAATAACTATATTGCTGTTAAAATAAGAATGCTCAATAATAGTTTTCAAGTTCTAGAGAGTCAAACAGGAAGAAAGAGATCATTTACAAATGCTTTGTTTCAAACATCAGGGTCTACTAAATTGTTATGAGCTATAGATAACTTAGGAGAAAAGAAAAGGTATTCCTTATATACCATAAAATATGACATTAAAACATTAACAATACTCCAAATAAACATTACAATCATCTCTCATTTTAGTTCATTTAATCCTATGTAATTAACACTTACACTACTTGATCTAGGGTTACTAGTCTCATATGCCCTCAGCTTCTTGACTGGAGTTCTGGAAGTCCCGAGTCTGTCTACTGGTATAGTGTCAAAGTTGTTTAAGCAATGTCACCAGAATCCTATACCCAATAATACCTGGCATGATCTTTTTCCACAAAGAACCGAGACAGTCCTTTAATGCAGTATTCAGGCCTGTAGCTGATATTAAGAGTTTTCAGGGAAGAATGAGAGAAAAACAAAAAAAATTTGTATATGACACATTTAAAATGGTTGTAGTTAAATTATTACTAATAACTTTCCAAAATAAAAGATCAGATGAGAATTCTTAAGAATAGGGCAACTGATGAAGAAATTTGGTTGTTTCTGTGGTATGAAAAATAAGATAATAAAATAAACCCAGAAAAAATATTTTGGATAAAATATCTATAAACATAATTATTAACCTATTTTCAAAAAAGAGTGACTACTACATTTAATTTGTGAAAATGGCTAAACATAATCTTTATAAGAAAAACACTTAGAATATATGATAGTGCTGAGACATAAGATACCATAAACACACCAAGCATATTGTTAACAAATAAAAGGTCAGATAGTTAAGAATATGCGTGCAATGTGGAAGACCTGGGTTCCATCCCTGAGTCGGGAAGATCCCCTGGAGGAGGCAACCCATTCTGGTATTCTTTCCTGGAGAATCTGCATGGACAGAGAAGCCTAGCAGGCTAAAGCAACTAAGCATAGGCAGCATATCAAGTAAAAGGATTTCAAAAGTCCAGAGTAGGTACTAATCATCATATGAATGAGTACATTATCTTTTACTTCACAAAACTCAATAGTAAGTGATGTGAATTCCCAATAGAAAACCACTGACCTAGAAGGTGTCAGATTCAAATAAAAATATTGTGGCCAATATTTTTTAATAACTGAAATTAGGATTGATAATACTATATTGTTGTTGTCTAACAAATATCAAGGAAAACCTGTATATCAGAACTCTGATAAACAGAAACATCATAGACAGGGAAGGCATTGCCCATTCTCTTTGAACTTCTCACACAGCATACAATCTCTAGTACATCTGTATTAATAACATTTTACCATCAGTATCGGTCAGTTCAGTCGCTCAGTCATGTCTGACTCTTTGCGACCCCATGAACCACAGCACGCCAGGCCTCCCTGTCCATCACCAACTTCCAGAGTCCATCCAAACCCATATCCATCGAGTCGGAGATACCATCCAGCCGTCTCATCCTCTGTCTTCCCCTTCTCCTCCTGCCCCCAATCCTTCCCAGCATCAGTCTTTTCCAATGAGTCAACTCTGCTCATGAGGTGGCCAAAGTATTGGAGTTTCAGCTTCAACATCAGTCCTTCCAATGAACACCCAGGACTGATCTCCTTTAGGATGGACTGGTTGGATCTCCTTGCAGTCCAAGGGAATCTCAAGAGCCTTCTCCAACACCACAGTTCAAAAGCATCAATTCTTCAGCACTCAGCCTTTTTCACTGTTCAACTCTCACATCCATACATGACTACTGGAAATAC